>JBBGZY010000071.1:1307500-1855000 GCA_037952925.1 Lithobates clamitans
TGCATATAAGCCTTTAAAATGAGCACTTTTGATTTTTCATGTTCATGACCCATTGACTTTAACGGTGTTCACGTGTTCGGCCAAATTTTTTGCCTGTTTGCAAGTTCTGGTGCAAACCAAACCAGGGGGTGTTCGGCTCATCCTTACCATGGAGTAAGTAATCCTCTTTATTAGGGCCCTCTTAGACTAAATGAGTATTGAATATACAGAGAGCCAACCACATTTCATTTTTCAAAAACAGCCCAGAGTTTAGCTTTAACATTTACATTAACATATTTTGTTTATTGTGTACTGATGTAAAGTCAATTTAATAACACATAGATGTAATTCCTAAATGAATGGCATTTATTTTAATCAAGCAGTGTGTGTACCAGTAGAAAAAATATTTTTACCTTTCTTTATCCTTTGTTGCACCTCAGTACTGCTAATCTTCTACATTCTATTTGCAGTCACTTCCACATGCATGCACTCTTGTAATGGCTGTAGGATATTTCTCATGGCAGTGGCTGCAGTATACCATGGCTGTGTAATATGTGATGCAATGGCTACTTGTAGTCTCTTATGAAGTCTGTGCAAAGGATGACATTGCAGAAGAACAATTGGGAGACAAGGACTACACATTGTCACCTATAATATAAACCTTTACAATAACCAAGTATTATTTTAATGAAAGCTTACAAAAAGACATAATGAAAACTTACTAAAAAGACAATATAGGCTGCTAAATTTGTTGGCAAACTTTTTTTCAGTAAAACTTGTACTGAAATAATGAACTAGGTGCTGAGGTGGAGGTTCACAGCCTTTTCAGTGTTAGCTAAGCGGTGCTAGGCTTGCTGGACAATCTTCAGCATCCAACACATGCAGGGGTCTGATTCCTTTTTATTACTCTCTGTACTCTGTGGCTCGATTTGCCACCACTGATGTCACCGCAGGACATAATGATGGAGGGACTCACAGAATTGACTACGGTGCTTAGCAGGAGACCATTTGACACTCCTAGAGATATTTTGGACGCTAAAATTGCTAAAGAAAAACAAAGAAGAAAAAACTTTCAGAATAGACAATACTGTCACCAATATTAATACTAATCTAATAAGACAAATCATTGATTTCTTTATTTTAGGGGCTATAAGACCAACTGGCTGAGTATGTGTTGACTTGTAGTTCTACAACATATGAAAAACAAATGGTTGCCTCTGACTGATCTACAATACATAATTAGCTAGTGGGCCATTATAACATGACTTAATATACCAATCATTTTTCTTTTTTCATTTTAAAATATACAAATAAACATACAGATGGTCTCTAATTTTCTGGAAGCATTTAATGTTATTTAGAATATTTAATTTATTTATTTGAAATTACTCAAATTGAATAAATTATTCTCTATGGATTACTTATGCTAGAAAACTTTCAGTATCTGGCAGCTGCTACTTAAAAATGAATAAAATAATTACAAATTCCCTTTAACAGAGCTGCATACTTGAAAAGAGACCAGCTTGATGTACAGTAATCATATACACAGTATCTCACAAAAGTGAGTACACTCCTCACATTTTTGTAAATATTTTATTCTATCTTTTCATGTGACAAAACTGAAGAAATGACACTTTGCTACAATGTAAAGTAGTGAGTGTACAGCTTGTATAACAGTGTAAATTTGCTGTCCCCTCAAAATAACTCAACACACAGCCATTAATGTCTAATGGCAACAAAAGTGAGTACACCCCTAAGTGAAAATGTCCAAATTGGGCCCAAAGTGTCAATTATTTATGCGGCTACCATTATTTTCCAGCACTGCATTAACCCTCTTGGGCATGGAGTTCACCAGAGCTTCACAGGTTGCCACTGGAGTCCTCTTCCACTCCTCCATTACGACATCACAGAGCTGGTGGATGTTAGAGACCTTGCGCTCCTCCACCTTCCCATTGAGGATGCCCCACAGATGCTTAACCTCCCTGGCGGTTTTCCCGAGTGTGGCTCAGGGTTAAATTTCATCACCATTAGCGGTAACCCCGATTACATCTCAGGATCATGGTGCGGTATACTTACCTTGTCCCCAGGATCCTGCGATGTCCCCCCGCTGTGTCTGCGGGCTCTGTCCTCCGCCCCAATGTCCTGTGTTCCAGGCTCCATTCCCTGTGAGCGTCGTGACGCACGGGGGTGGAGCCTGGCGGCAAATTCAAAAAAGTGAAAATTCATAACACATACAGTACACTGTAATCTTACAGATTACAGTATTGTATGAAATCATTTCACATCCCTTTTATCCCCAGTGCTTTGTCCAGTGCCCTGCATGCAGTTTTGTATTATATATACTGTTCTTTCTGCCTGGAAACTGGAGATTGTCCATAGCAACCAAAAAGTGTCCCTTTATGTCAAAAATGGTTTTAGACCAGCTAGAAAACAGCGATAGTAAATTAGATCACTTATAATTTATGATTTTTTGTTTCAAACTTCATCATACCTGGAATATCTACAAGACTCTTGGTGGACAGATTTAAGTGTGTAATTGCTAAGAATTACAGGCCTACAATATAAAACACCAAATTTCTATGCAAAATAATTGTACCACTTTGAGATGTAAAAATCTGAAATAATCATACTGCCAGGGAGGTTAATAGGGTTTAGGTCTAGAGACATGCTTGGTCCATCAGTCCATCACCTTTACCCTGAGCTTCTTTAGCAAGGCAGTGGTCATCTTGGAGGTGTGTTTGGAGCCGTTATCATGTTGGAATACTGCCCTGTAGCCCAGTCTCTGAAGGGAGAGGATCATGCTCTGCTTCAGCATGTCAGAGTACATGTTGGCATTCATGGTTCCCTCAATGAACTGTAGCTCCCCAGTTCCGGCAGCACTCATACAGCCCCCAGACCATGACACTCCCACCACCATGCTTGACTGTAGGCAAGACACACTTGTCTTTGTGCTCCTCACCTGGTTGTGGCCACACACTCTTTACACCATCTGAACCAAATAAGTTTATCTTGGTCTCATCAGACCACAGGACATGGTTCCAGTAATCCATATCCTTAGTCTGCTTGTCTTCAGCAAACTGTTTGCAGGCTTTCTTGTGCATCATCTTTAGAAGAGGCTTCCTTCTGGGACGACAGCCATGCACACCAATTTGATGCAGTGTGCTTCGTATGGTCTGAGCACTGACAGGCTGACCCCCCACCCCTTCAACCTCTGCAGCAATGCTGGCAGCACTCATACATCTATTTCACAAAGACAACCTCTGGGTATGATGCTGAGCACATGCACTCAACTTCTTGAGTCGACCATGGCGAGGCCTGGTCGACTTCTGGTCGACCATGGCGAGGCCTGTTCTGAGTGGAACCTGTCCTGTTAAACCGCTGTATGGTCTTGGCCACTGTGCTGCAGCTCAGCTTCAGGGTCTTGGCAAACTTCTTATAGCCTAGGTCATCTTTATGTAGAGCAACAATTCTTTTTTTCAGATCCTCAGAGAATTCTTTGCCATGGGGTGCCATGTTGAACTTCAAGTGACCAGTATGAAAGAGTGAAAGTGATAACACCAAATTTAACAAACCTCCTCCCCATTCACACCTGAGACCTCGTAGCACTAACGAGTCACATGACACAAGGGAGGGAAAATGGCTAACTGGGCACAATTTGGATATTTTCACTTAGGAGGTACTCACTTTTGTTCCCAGCAACTTAGACATTAATGGCTGTGTGTTGAGTTATTTTGAGGGGACAGCAAATTTACTTTGTTATACAAGCTGTACACTCACTACTTTACATTGTAGCAAAGTGTCATTACTTAAGTGTTGTCACATTAAAAGATATAATAAAATATTTACAAAAATGTGAGAGGTGTACTCACTTTGTGAGATACGGTATATATATATATATATATATATATATATATATATATATACACACACACATTAGTAAGGCTATATTTGTTCTTTGTTCAATACATAGCCAGACTCTGCCTCTTCCTTCATCCCTAAAATAATAAAATATGCTCACTCAGCAAGTCAGGTGTGCAAGTACATGAGCACTTAGATTAAAGTGGTTGTAAACCAGTGACTGGCCTCAGATGATGCACAGAGGTGAAACAAATCCTCCTACATAAGTTGTACCTGTTTCTCTTCTCTACAAAGTGCAGTATTTATAAAGCCTGTCTGAGCGTTCAGAAAACAACAGGGAGTAGAGAGCTGAAGTTACACTCTGCAAAACTCTGAGGCAAACTCTGAGAGCTGATTGGAGGGAAGGGACACATCTCCCTTCAAACAGCACTCAGGAACAGAGCTGAGGCTGTCAATCAGCTGGAGCTCCCTCCCCTGTCAACTTTTCTCTTGGTTTTAGGAAAACTTGTCAGAATTGACTCATGCAGATAGCAGAGGAATGAGGCAGCAGACAGAAATAATACTTAATGCTCTGGATAGAGCCAAGTACACACTATAGAAGGATATGCTTTGTTCATGTCTGAGGTTTACAACCACTTTAATATAATAGATGAGGTAAATCTATGATTTTTTTTAATCTAATCAGGTCCAAGCAAAAATCAATTTTCATTTCTCTTTATCGTGGTTGTATATTCAAAGTGAACACAGCTTCAGTTTTCTTTTTTATAAAGCTAACCTTGTCAAGTGAACTATCTCTGATCCACTAGTAAATCAACTCTTGTCAGCAGACTGCTCATTTAGGAAAGTGGTTGTAACCCTAAAGAAAAAAAAAAAAAGGATCTTGTTCCTTTAAAGCATGTTATACAGCACAGTGCATTTGCTGTGTAATTTGGCCCTCTGTATCACCTGAAATACCTGGCTGATCCTGCCTGGTTCTGTCCTTCACCCCATGTAAACTGACCACGTTTTATCATGGCTGCTGGTCAGTTTACACGCCTCTGTCATCTGCAGCTCTGCTCTCTCCCCCCTCTCCCCTCCCTACCTGCCTGCCTGTCAGCTCCTGTGTCTGTCTCCCCCCCCCCCAACGCTATTAGTAATAAAATAAATATTAAAAAACTGTCACTGCCAGCCCCACTTTTATGCAGCCATAAAGCACAGTGTAAATATTTATGGAAAATGAAACCAAGGCCTCTAAATACCGTTTTTCAGAGATCCTCAGGCCAGTCACGTGATCCCCGACAGCACCTCTTTACCCATCTAAGGGCTACAGTGGGAGGGGCTGAGCAGCCAACACAGTGGCCATGTGACCTCCCCGGCTGATGTCAGAAGGAGAGCTCAGCCCCTCCTGCTGTTGCCCGTACAGCGGAGTAGAAGGGCAGCCGGGAGTCACGTGACCAGCCTGAAGATCTCTGAAAAACAGTATTTAGAGGCTTCGTTTTCCATACGTATTCAAAGTGAATATAGCTTCACTGTATGTAACAAGATGCTTTCTGACTCCTCTGTGCCTCAAAGATAGCTAACACCTATCAGCATACAGAAGGCTGACATATTTTTTTTCAATGGCTGCATACATGCAGCTTCCTGTGTCACATCCTTGTCTAGAGGCTGCTGCGTTTACATTTTTATATGCGTCACCATGTTTTTAATGTGATCTTTACTAAATAGACTGCTCACTCTGTAAATGAAGTTTCACTCTGGAAGGGAATTATCCCCAGAGCTTAGTGAATGAGGTGAAGATCTGCTGACTACCATAATCCAATCCTATGCAAGCAAAAAACTGTTTTTTAGTTTCCTTATACATAATTGGGTATTTTTAGCAAAGTGAAATTACACCACATTCAGTACGCTCTAGGAAAAATCTCCTAGCACAGTGCAACTTCCCTTGCAAAGTGAACAGCCTGTTTTCCTTTGGTAAATTTACCCCAAAGTCTCCTCCCTGTCTATTGGTTGTCATGCAAATACTTTTCATAATACATATTGCATAGTACCATTCATTTCAGCCTTCTGTAATACTCTTTTGCACTTGCATTATGGTCCTTCCACAGACAATGTATACCTGTAAGTACAGTAATTTAAATTGCAGTGTCTCTTCCGTGAACATGGTATATTTGAATCTGGGGCATGCTGTAATCCACCAAGGGCAAAAAATTTATCTGAAAATTAAATCTTTTAATTGGACATTTGAAGTTATCTCCACTGTGTTTTCTTTGCCCTAAGGAGTTGAAGCCCTTGGAAAATTATCTGCTTCTGCCTGGAGTTTTGCTTTAAACAAATGGGTATATTGAAACCATTGAGAAGTTGAAGCTCAGCTTATTTGGATGCCTTGGGCTTCTGTTATGCTGGCAATGAGCTATAATTATATTGTTTGTGGCAGTACTGTATTTGAAAAAAATCCATAGACATGACCCCCATCTCTAGTGTCATTGGACAGGATTTCACCTAGGGACCACCCCAAGAGGGTCTGCAAATATTGTGCATATTTAGACAAGATAAATTGCTCAAAGGAAATCTCATAGGCACCGCATCCCAAAGTTATTAAAACAGGACATTTGAAATGCTGTATATAAGAGCTGGGATTTTTTAGTTGCCAATAACTTAAAGAGGAGGGCCCATTAAAAAAAAAAAAAAGTCAGCAGCTACAAATACTGCAGCTGCTGACTTTTGATTGGACACTTACCTGTCACAGGGTCCAAAGATGCAGGGGATCGAAGCCCCACTCGCCTCCCCCTCCGTTCGGGGGCGCCGGCATTGCAACTGTGGGCGTCGGGCTGTGGCTTCACAGCTGGGCACCCACTGTGCATGCGCGAGCGGCGCCGCGCACCGTGATTGGCTGCTCAGTCACCTGGGACCTGTAATGGGTCCCAGATGATTGACAAGAGGGAGGGAGCAGAGCCGAGTCCTTCCTGTGCCGAGGGGGAAGTGATGTCACCAGCTCAAGCACTGAAAGAGGCAGACTACGAGGGACCCCCTAGCAACAGGCATTTAGAGGTGAGTTAAAAAAAAAAATTCCAATTTGTTTGTTTTTTTGGAATTTTCAAGTATTTTTTATTCTTTGGGTGGAACACCACTTTAAGTCATAAACATGCACTAAAATGTAATCAATTTATTAATATATTTCATGTTAAAAAATAAAGAAAGAAGATACAGATATATTAAAAACATGGAAATAATTCATGTTTGATATCCACATAGTGAATTAATTACAGTTGCCTGTCATGGTGTAGCAATCCATGTTTTGCTTTTTTTTTCAGAAACACTTGTACTGAAATAATGAAATAGGTGCTGAAGTGGAGGTTCACAGCCTTTTCAGTGTTAGCTAAGCTGTGCTAAGCTTGCTGGACAATCTTCAGCAACCAACACATCCAGGTGTCTGATTCCTTTTTTTTTACTCTCTGCACTCTGTGGCTCAATTTGCCACCACTGATGTCACCGCGGGACATACAGTAATTGTGGAGGGACTTACAGAATTGACTACAATGCTAATTGGTAATTGAAAAAAATTATGCCCTTAGAAATCCTGAAGGCAGTGATTGGTTTCGGGGTCCAGTATTAATTGCCATTCTTGGTGTGGTAGCACATGTCCCCTGAGAAAGCCTATCATACGGCGAAACATGTCAGGACTGCTACACCATGACAAGCAATTGTAATGAATTCAATGAATGAATGTTGATATCAAACATTAATTATTTCCATATTTTTAATATATCTGTATCTTTTTTCTTTATTTTGTAACATGAAATATATTAATACATTTATTACATTTTAGTGCATGTTTATGACTCAAGTTATTGGTACCTAAAACATTCCAGCTCTTACATTGTGCGTATTTAGTTTTGGTTAATGTTTATTGCCTGTTACTTTATTCTTACAATCTTGTACATTTTCCTTTCCATGTAATTACTTGTTTTCACACATTCACAGATATTTTAATCTTTTTTCCTTACTTGTTCCTATATGTTACTCCAAACATTTGTTACAATCGTTATGCAAATATGGGAAAAGCTAGCTAATAATATTGTACCTATCTCATTATGTTTTTGCCTTCAGTAAAATTCAAATTGGGAGCTGCCTTACTTCTTAGATAGGCTCACAAACAATTTACAATATGTTATATTTCCCATCATTTTCCTTTCTGGGTTGCAGTGACATAAAACAAAAAACAAAATCTGAAATAGTATTGCAAATTAAAAATGTAATAAAGGATGTGTAATTGTTATTCCAGTTTCCCTGTTGTGCATCACTATGATTTAAAATATCTTATATCCTGGAGGCACTTTATTATATTATGTCTACTGTGACAGCAAAAAGGTTCATTCCTCATATTGTTGCTTTTACGCAGTTTAAAAATATGCTGCTTGCACGGGTATACCAAGATGGGCTGTAACAATTTGCAACCAACAGCTATTAAAGGATAACGAGTTTAGACAGGAATAATAATAATAATATTAATATTAAAAAAAAGATAATCTAAGCAGAATGAATTTAATGCCCTTTAATTGCCTTACCATAATTGTTCTTTTTTATGTTGTTCTATGCAACTATATATTTGTTTTCAGGTCTTGGAACAGGTGTAATGTTCAGACAACGCTGGTGTGTTCAGTTGTCCACAGGAAGTCTATCTACATGTTGTGCACTGTGCAGGGAGAAAAACATTTTTAAAAAATTGATTCAGTTTTATTCACAGTGGTCTGAAAAGCTAAGCATTCTTTTGGAAGTTCAGTTCCACATGGAAGCCCTAACCATACCTGGATAAGAGAGAGGAAAGAGGTTAGCAAGATGTAGGTAAAAATGTATATTGGGTTTGCTTCAGAATTCCTACCCGTGTGTAGATAATATTTCAGTTAAAGCGGACCCTCACCCTCTTGCAGCCTTCTCCTCCTCTGCATCCTGCTCCCCCTCTGTAGTGTGATATAGGGTTTTATTTTTACTTCCAGGTTTTTTTTTTTGCTTCAAAGTTTCGGCCCGCCTTCCAGCTTCCGGAATTCGCCTTGACGAATGATGAAGTACCCCCAGTGTCTCCTGGGATGCATGACATGCTGTCACATTCAGTAAAGAGTAGGGGGGTGGGTCTTCACCCGGAAGAGCCGGCAGCTGTCACAGACAGCATGGCAGCGCCGGACCCGTGCAGAGGCTGTGGAGAGGAGGATCCCAGCAGATCAACGCTGGACCCGCTGGCTAGTTGAATATGCGTACTGTGCAGAAGATAGTAAAAGGTAAGCGGAGGGGGCTGCAGTTCCTCTTTAACTGGTTCCATATACTTTGGCCTACTGAGATTTAGAAGATAAATACAGATTCATAAAGTTGAAAGCATTGGGAAATCGAAAATAATGGACTTATAGGCATATTTAAAAAATGGTTGATAATTTTTATTTATGAAACATATTAAAGACATAGACACATTAAAAAACATGTAACTTTGTGAAAGTGATAAAAAAAAAAATCATGTCTCAGTCGCCAAACTAGTCGAGCAATTCTTCTGAACCCTTGAAAAGCAGAATCGACATTTGTTGTACCGGCTTTATCAACCTACTTGTTGTAAGGTTTAACCCTTCCAGGTTTTTATACGTATCAGCTCATTGGGGTTCAGATAAAATCAGGTTTCTTCTTAGCTCATCAGTGTAGTCCATTCAGTTTGGCCACTGAAACATGTTTTTTTGTTTTTTAGTCACTTTCACAAAGTTACATGTTTTTTAATGTGTCTATGTCTTTAATATGTTTAATAAATACAAATTGTAAACCCTTTTGTAAATATGCCTATAAAGTCCATTCTTTTTGATTCCCCAATGGTTTCAACTATCCAATAGGATGTGGCATAGTTTATCTCTTGCAGTGCCACCCTGTGGTGACAGTTTTTTCATATAATTATTCACAAAAAGTATTTTCCAATTTATTTATAAAGTATTTGCCAATGCAATGAAATTGTATTCAAATCAGTTTTTGAAGTGGCAAATTTTGAAGATGCTGCCAAGAAAAGCTTTGAGAATAAACAATACTTTCACCATTTTTAGTGCTACACTCCACCATAAACAATTCCCTGCTAGGAATGAGGCTCGGGAGCACTGTTACCGTGGGTTCAAGGCAAATTCTGTATGTTCACAGTGCACGGACACAGCAGAATAATGCTGCAATTTGTCACAATCACCATAATACACTTTCTGAACCTAGGCCAGGTGGCTTAGAAGGTCCAATAAGGGGGTTTGGATAAGCTAGACCGCTCCCTATAAAAGGATGGGTTCATTTCATCCAGGGTCCCCTTTAAAGGGTGACAACAGTGGAATATGACTGGGAAATATGCATCAACATGTAAGCAGGTGCAGTTAGCTATTCTGCCACTAGGTGGTTGTCCTTCCTGTTGTGATGCCATGGGTGAGTCAGGGCCATATATGAGTCAGGTGGGAGGGGTTGTTAGGCAGATGGGGCACGGGAGCCAAGTACTCCACACCTACACAGATGTAGTTAGCACAGCTAAGGCCCTTTCAGGGCAGAAGTCCCAGGAGAAGTGTAAATAATTCAGTAGGAGCAGCTAGAGCAATCCTGTCTCTGGGATGACTTAGGCTACTTTCACACTGGGGAGGGGGGGGGGTCAATAGCAGTAAAGCACTGCTAGTTTTAGCGGCACTTTACTGCTGTTATAGCAACGCTTTTCAACTGCTAGCAGGGCACTTTTAACCCCTGGTAGAGGGGAATAAACGGTTAAAAACACTGCAAAGTGCCGCTGCCGAAGCACTTTGTATGCGATTTGGCAGCGCTGCCCATCGATTTCACCGCTCCCGCACCACCCCGAAGATGCTGCTTGCAGGACTTTTTTTCCCATCCTGCAAGTGCAGTCCCCCCCCCCCCCCCCCCCAGTGTGAAAGCACTTGGGCTTCCACTCAGGGTCTGCAGAAGAGGCAGCATACAGGCGTTTTACAGGTGCTATTTTTAGCACTAAAACGACTGTAAAATGCCTCAGTGTTAAAGTAGCCTAAAGGAGAGAAGTGAGCTAGATGCCTAAAGCCTAATGGACAAGTCAGAGCTCACTTAGTGAGTACTAATGTTTCCGGGATCAGGAGAGCAACAGCAGGGATCTATGGAGTGGGACTTGAAAGGGAAGAATGGTATACTATAGAAGGAACCTTGTTAATCTTGACAGGATGCTTCACCTTGTGAATCTCGATTTGAATAGAGCAGAATTCTGCACATATAGTATAAAGGGAGATGGGTCTCAACACTGTGGTGCTCCCAAGGAGAGAGAGATGGAATAAAGGAATATAGCTTAACGGAAAGGTCTGTATTTTGCTTTCATATGTGACTGCTGTGGATCATCCACTGTATGTGATTGGGAATATACTGTCAAGTGACTCCGGAATGCACAGTATGTTGATATGTGTTTTGCAAGTACCACCAATAAAGCGCAGCAACCTTATTTATGTGTGGACATTCCTTCCTTTGGGGATAAAGAGGTTGATGTCAGGAAATGTCATGTCATGTCAAATGGCTGAACATTGGCTGTTCATGCGCTCGCCGAACAACCGAATTATCAGGACATTTGACCGTTTGTTCGGCCTGCCGAACTACCACAATGCACTGCGCATTGAAAGACCTGATTGGAAAAAGCGTTCATTGCTTCAGTCAATCAGGGCACAGAGCACTGTCAGAGCCATGATTGGATACTGTGATAATGACTCTATCCAATCATGGCTCATTGCTGTTAGTCCCGCCCCACACTAAAAAAATAGGATTTTTTTAACAGCTTACCTGTAAAATCCTTTTCCTGGAGTACATCACGGGACACAGAGCCATAGTAATAACTGTATGGGTTATAAGGCACCTTCAGGTGGTGGACACTGGCACAGGAAGTTCAATTCCCCATATAACCCCTCCCCTTACTGGGAGTACCTCAGTTTTGTAGCAAAGCAATACACATGTAACCAGAAAGAGGGGAGGGACCTCTGTGTTCCGTGATGTACTCCAAGAAAAGGATTTTACAGGTAAGCTGTTATAAAAATCCTATTTTCTTTATCGTACATCATGGTACACAAAGCCACAGTAATAACTGTATGGGATGTCCCAGAGCAATGCCACCTGAGGGGAAGGGACACACCAAAAGTAGGGTGCAATCAGACCTGAGGACCTATACTGCTGCCTGCAGCACACTGCGCCCAAAGGCAATATCCTCATGCCTTCTTACATCCACCTTATAGAATCTGGTGAATGTATGGACTGAAGACCAGGTTGCGACCTTGCAGATTTGAGCCATGGAGGCTTGGTGATGCACTGCTCATGAAGCACTAACAGCCCTGGTGGAATGCGCTTTGACCTAAAAGTTGGAACCTTCTTCTTCAAGCCATAAGCCTGAATAATTACCTGCCAAATCCATTTGGCAATAGTGGATTTTGATGCTGCCTGTCCTTTCCTAGGACCTTCAGGCAACATAAACAAGATATCTGTTTTTCAAACCTGATCAGTCGCCTTCAACAGATCTTGACTGCTCTCACTACAAAGAGTGTAGTGACTTTTCTTCCTTAGAACAGGTTTCTGGAAAAAATGAAGGTAAAACAATATCCTGGTTTAGGTAAAAACCTGAAACCACCTTTGGCAGAAAGCTAGGATGAGGATGCAGTACTACTCCATCCTTGTGAACGATTAAATATGGCTCTTTATGAGAAGGAGCCGCCAACTCTGACACCCTTCTTGCAAAAGAAATGGCTACCAGAAAAACTAGCTTCCTTGTCAAAAAAGACCAAAGGAATATGTCATATCGGGTCAAAACTCTGTTTCTGTAATGCCGACAGAACTAAATTCAAGCCCCAAGGGTTAAGGGGTGCTCTAAATCTCTGATTGCGTTTTTTGTAAAACACAAAGCCACTGGCAGCTCAGCTAATTCCTGGGCCTGCTGTTCAGGGAACACCTTGAGTATCTGTTTCAAATGGTCTCTCAAGGATTGACATACCCCAATTGCCGCTCCTGCAGGTTGATCCACTGAACCTGTCAAGGAGAAAGTTTTTTTTAACAGGAATTCCAATTTTTTTTCAGTTGGATCCCTAAGCATTTGTGCATTGTCAACCAGACAAGTCAAACTTTTATTCACAGAGAATATCACAGCGTCAATTGCTGGTATACTCCACACCTTAGAAAAAAATTTTTCCTCCATAGGATAAGGTGTTACAAAATTTTTGTGAGGAAAAAAGTGCTTATCTGGGTGATCCCACTCAGACTACATAAGCTGTTCTAGTAATGAATGGACAGGAAAGGCAGGCAAGGCCTGCGGAGGATTTAGTGAACCCAAACAGGAAGTGGGCTCTCTAACCGACTTCGTTAAGGGTAGCTTAAATGTGGAGCGGACCCAATTTCTCAGCATGTGCAGCTGAAGAAGGTCCTTCCCCACTTGATCCCACGGAAGAGGAATCAACAGCCTCTTCACGGTCCCCTGAGGGAGATTCATCTTCCCCCTCCCACAGTTCCTCCATTTGAGGACCCTGGGTGGTAGAAGGGGACCTAATGCGTTTTCTTCCACTCCGTGAAGACGTGATAAAAGCTTTCCTCTAAACCACTCATAACTGAAGAGAAGATCTGCTCAGTTATATAGACAGGGGCTGAAGTGTCGGAAGCAACTGCAGCCCCTGATGACCCTGATGGCTCACTCTGACCAGCCTCCTTAGATCGGAATGGTGTTGCAGAGGGAGGGCCCTTAGAACCTAAGGGTGACCCCTTTGTGTCCTTGGTCTTTGTGATACTAGAACTATCTCCTCTGGTCATAGTGCTGAGCACAAATTCAGAGGAACCACCAAAAATGCACCCACTGCTGAGTAATAGTCCAGCAAATGCCACTGCTGTTAAGCTCAGCCTGATGCTTTAAAGTAAAATGTGCCTGGGAATGCCTGTGTCACCAATTCACATGTCACCCATCCTCTCTGTGTCTCTCCTAGCTGTAAGCACCTGAAAAAGGTGCATTTTAAAACTATGCAGCCCATGTTGTGAATGCTCAATTCGTGCCAATGCCACTAAGCCCCGCCCCCTTCCTCCAACCAACCACCGCGCCCCCCTCCTTCATTGATTTTAAATTAGATTGTTTCTCATGCGAGCAGGCTCCGATCCAGACGGGACCACATGGAGGAGGATTGGGGGAGGAGGAGAGGAGGAGAGCAGCTGAAGGGAACCGTCGTAATGGCGGCGAGAGCGGTGGGGTACACTGTCATCTAGCACCATGCTCCCTCTGCCTGGAGGAAGCTATCCAGGTTGGGGGACATTCCTGGTAGAGGAAAATCCCCCTTTCCCACGACTTTACCTGGAGCCTGGGCCGGAGGAAGCATGCAGCTTGAAACACAGAGGCGAGACTGACAAGCATGGAACAGGTACGTGCTCTTGACAGCCCCCCGGTGGTGACTATAGGCATAGCAACATCTACTTTAAAGGAGAAAGCCCACAAGAATTAGAAAAATTCCTTAAGAATCTCCCTTACCGTATCCAGGTGCAGGGTTCTGTGGTAACAGACCCAATCTTCACCTTTCACGGTGGGCTCCATTAGAAAACCTTCAGGGACTGGGGCCCCCTTTTTATCGGGGGATCCACAGCCCTGGGCCTGTAAAAAGCACCCCACCAGGAATATGGCTGAAAAAAACAAATATTGAATCCCGGGGTCCAGCTCTCTAAAAAGAGAAGCATGACAGGTAAAACCTTGTTTCTTTGGACACGAGGCCCGGGTACCATTCAATTCAGCCTGGAAAAGACACTTTGAATGGATCCGGTTGCGTGGCTTGCCCCAGTAAGGAATATTCCAGCGGAGCTCAGCACAGCACATCTTTACTTGTGACCAAAACAAGACACTGGTGAAAAAACTGAGGTACTCCCAGTAAGGGGAGGAGTTATATGGGGAATTGAACTTCCTGTTTAGGGTGTGCCAGTGTCCATCACCTGAAGGTGCCATATAACCCATACAGTAACCACTTCAATACCAGGCACTTATACACCTTCCTGCCCAAGCCAATTTTCAGCTTTCAGTGCTGTTGCAATCTGAATGACAATTGTGCGGTCATACAACACTGTACCCAAACAAATTTTTTATCATTTTGTTCCCACCAATAGAGCTTTCTTTTGGTGGTATTTGATCACCTCTGTGTTTTTTATTTTTTGCGCAACACATAAAAAAAGACTGACATTTTTTAAAAAAAACAAGTTTTTCTTTGTTTCTGTTGAAAAAAGTACGTTTTCTTCTTCAATGATGGGCACTGATATGGCTGCACTGATGGGCACCGATGAGGTGGCACCAATGAGGTGGCACTGATGGGCACTGATGATGGGCACTGATGGGCACTGATAGGTGGCACTTATGGGCACTGATAGGTGGCACTGGTATATGGCACTAATGAGCACTCATAGGTGGCACTGATGGGCACTTATGGGTGGCACTGATGGGTACTTATGGGTGGCACTGATAGGTGGCACAGATGGGCACTGATGGGCACTGATAAATGGCACACATGGGCACTGATGGGCACTGATAGGTGGGCACTGATGGGCACTGATAGGTGGCACAGATGGACACTGATGGGTGGCACTGATGACACTGATGGGTGGCATTGCTGGGCATCACTGATGTTACATCTTATATAATGGTGCCATTCAGTGCCCATTTGTGGGCACTGATTGGCACAGATTGGGCATAATTTGTACATGTGGATGGCCATGGGGTACATACCTGGCCATCCACATGTTGCCCTTTTCCCTGGTGGTCCTGGCGGCTTCCCTGGTGGTCTAGTGTGGGCATCCGAGGGGGGGCTTTGCTGATAAACAATCAGCGCAGACCCCCCCTGTCAGGAGAGTCGTCGATCGGCTCTCCTCTACTCACGCCTGTCAGACGCGAGTGAGAAAAAGGCGTTCAACGGCTTTTCCTGTTGACATTGTGATCAGCCGTGATTGGACATGGCTGATCACGTGGTAAAGAACCTCCACCAGAGGCTCTTTACCAAGATCAGTGTAGCACCACCGATGGGCGCGTGGCAACTGTTATCCTGATGGACGTCATATGATGCCCAGTCAGGATAACTAAACCACCACCCGGCCGTCATTTTGCTATAGGCTGGGCGGGAAGTGGTTAATTACTGTGGCTCTGTGTCCCGTGATGTACGATAAAGAAAATATTCTTTCAATAGCGGCCATTTTCAGTGTGATATCGTGGAGATAGTTAGAACAGGGTTCTGTTCAGCTCTATTAGACAGTTAGTGTGCTATAGTGTGGTATTCTGATTCTATTGTCAGTGTAGAATATAATTTTAGTGTGAATCTAGGGATAGTTCAGTGTGAGTGTAGTGCGACCATTCATCTTTACATTAGTGTGAATGTAGGGATAGTTCAGTCAGTGTAAGAGTAGTGCGACCATTTATTTTTACATTAGTGTGAATATATGGATAGTTCAGTCAGTGTGAGTGTAGTGACAGTTTAACACAGTATATTTCATTGCGTTACCGAAAGTTAATGCCGTATATTTCAGTGCGTTACGTGCCGTTTAACGCAGTTTATTTCAGTGCATTACTGCAAGTTTAACGCCGTCAATTTCAGTGCGTTATCTTACCTTTAATGCAGTACATTTCTGTGCATTAGTGCACGCTTAACGCAGTATATTTTAGTGCGTTATGTGCCATTTAACGCAGTACATTTCTGTGCATTACAGCACACCTAACGCACTATATTTCAGTGCATTACTGCAAGTATAATGCTCTATATTTTGGTGCGTTATCTTCCGTTTAACGCAGTATAGTTCAGTGCATTACTGCAAGTTTAATGCCGTATATTGCAGTGCGATACCTTCCGTTTGATGCAGTACAGTTCAGTGTGTTACTCCAAGTTTAGCACGTATATTTTAGTGCATTACGTGTCGTTTAATGCAGTACATTTCAGTGCGTTACTACATGCTTAACACAGTATAGTTCAGTACGTTATCTTTCGTTTAACGCAGGATATTTCTATCAGTTACTGCACGTTTGACGCAGTATATTCAGTGCAGTTTTACTGCAGTATATTATAGTGTATCAGTGGAGTGTGTCTGTGTAGTGAGTATTCAAGTTAAAGTGCACCAAACACCACTTTCCATTGATTAAAGTGCATCCACGTACACAGTTCAACATCTATATTACATTTTGTTAATATGCACCCCCCCCATCATTTATACAAGGACAACAAGGAGAGGCAGATGTTCCCATGGAACTGTGAGGGGGCCAGTAGCATATGTGTCCACAGGCAGGGCATTATTTCCTCTGTTTAGTGATGTTGATTGTGCTATCCAGCCACAGCATGCAGAGGAGGTGGTGGACTGGCTTACTAAACCATCCTCATCCTCCTTATCCCCCATCACCCAAGCAGAGACTAGTGTGCAGTCCCCTGCAGCTGCCAGAGTGGCTAAACCTGACTCCTTGTCCACACCTATTCCTGCCATACCCCATCATCAGGCATGGAGGAGTCAGCTGAGTTAACTGAACACAGCATCAGCCACTTGCTCCTTGATGATGCACAGCCATTACTTGATTCAAATGTTGGTTCTGAGTAAGGATGAGCTCCGGCGTGTTTGCACAGCCTACGTGCAGAGCCGCCAGGAAGTCGGCACTGCACTGCGCTATTCACAGGCAGTGAGACATTTTCCCGATGCGTGGCTGCAGAGAGTGCAGTGCCGACTTCCTGGCGGGCTCTGCACGTGGGGTGTGCGAACATGCCTATGCTCATCCTTAGTTCTGAGGTTGAGGTTGAGGAAGACAGGAACATGAGCCTACAGAGAGGGGAGAACACTGGTACACAAATTGGCAGTCAGTTTTCTGCACCTGTTACTTCTATCCAAAGTCTGTAGAAAAGACACCAGAATTTATCCAAAAAATCTCTAATCTTGTTCCCAGTGCACTACATTGTAGCCTCATTATACAGACTGTCTTCACAAGCCATTGCTTACAATAAAAATAAAGAAAGCTTGCAGGGAAAATGTGATTTTTTTTTGGCTTTATAAATGCAATTATTGCTGCAGCAGCTTCTATACACAGTACAGATGTGCCACTTTACAGGAAGACTAAGTGCTGATTCACACAGGGGCAACACGATTTCAGCACAACTTTGCAAAGTGACTTCAAGGCGAATTCAAAGCGACTTCAACGCGACTTTGAGCGACTTACAACACGACTTCAAGTCGCCCCCAGGACAGGCGACTTTGCCTGTGGCCAATCAGAGCTTATCAGCTCTTGTGACATACAGTACCTGCCCACGAGAATGTGTTTCCAGCGCGGATCGCACTGGTTCTCGGCGACAGAGTACTGTGCATCTGGCGCTTGCTGCAATAGGAAAAACACATTTTCCTATTGCAGCGAGCACGAGAGGGAATTCCCCTCCAGGAACATACCAGGGGGTCCATGGGACATGGGGTCCCCCCCCAAATCCATACCAGACTGTCAGGGAATTTAGTAGACCAGACTGTGTGGACTACACAGAGGAAACTAGAAACGTATGTAAGTGAAACGGTGTTTATTAAATAGGTGACAAATAAGTGAAATATAAACCACAGACCCACAAACTACAAATAATATATACAAATGACTGGAGAAACCTGAATCGTGAACAAGCCAGGCCGAGGTCATAAACAGAGAGGTTAGCAGATGGGTAAGGGTGGGAAACCAACAGGACAGGGAGAGGATGGATGGATAGGCTGCAGGGCAGGGATACAAGGAAATCAGGACACAGGAGGGACAGGTCCAGGATGGGTTTGGGATAGGGATCGGATCAGATCAGAAACAGGCTCAAGGTCAGGATACAAGCAGCGAGGTCAGGGCACATGGAGAACGATATCAAGGCAAGCATGTGAGGGCTTTCCAGGTATTTATAAGACTGCAGTAATTGACCTCACGTCACACCTGAGCGCAGATGGTGCTGTCTGCTCCACACTGCCGGAATACACCCGCTGGTGGACACCGGTACTATGGCCCAAGGATGCAACAGTGACACCAGCAGGTGAGTCCTCTTATTACAGGTCCTAGGTGTTGGAGGAATCCCGCTGGTGGACACTGGTACAAGAGACTGATAGCGCCACCAATGGGTGAACCTTTTCATGACAGTACTCCCGTCAAAGGAGCGGCCTCTGGACGCTCCAATTAGATGAAATTGTCCAAAGTTTATGGCCTCAAACCAAACAACAGATGAGGGCACGTCAGGCTGGGCATCGGGTACTTCAGGCTGGGCATCAAGCACTTTAGACTGGGCAGCGGATACATCAAACTGGACAGCGGGCACATCAGAGCAGACAGCGGGCACATCAGAGCACACAGTGGGCACATCAGAGCAGACAGTGGGCACATCAGAGCAGACAGCGGGCACATCAGAGCAGACAGCGGGCTCCAGGTTGTCGAGCTGGGCAGCAAGCTCCGGGTCGTCGAGCTGGGCAGCAAGCTCCGGGTCGTCAGGCCAAACAGCGAGCACCATAAGGACAGGCTGGATCACAGGCACCGGCTCAACAAACTGGGTAACGGGCCCAGTGGGCTGGGTAACAGGCCCCGGTTCAGCGAGCTGGACACCGGGCACTGGTCCGGCAAGCCGAATAACGGGCACTGGCTTAACGGACTCCAGTTTAGCAGACTGGGTAAAGGGCACGGTTCAACAGACTGGGTAATGGGCACCAGTTCAGCAGACTGGTATCGGGCTCCGGTACAGCAGACTGGGTAACGGGCACCGGTTCAGCAGACTGGGTAACGGGCACTGATTCAGCAGACTGGGTAAAGGGCACCAGTTCAGCAGACTGGGTAACGGGCACCGAAACTTCAGGCTGACACATGGTCACTGAAACTCCAGGCTGACACATGGGCACCAAAACTTCAAGCTGACACACGGGCACCGAAACTTCAGGCTGACACACGGGCACCGAAACTTCAGACTGAGACACCAATATCAAGACATCCAGCTTAAAGGCAGGCAACGAGACACCAGGCTGGAAGGCAGGCAATGAGACATCAGGCTGGAAGGCAAGCACCAAGACATCCGGCTGGAAGGTGGGCACATCAGACTGGAAAGCGGGCACATCAGACTGGAAAGCGGAAACATCAGGCTGGAAGGCAGGCACATCAGGCTAGAAGGCAGGCACATCAGGCTGGAAGGCAGACACCGAGACTTTGGGCTGGAAGGTAGGCATCAAGACATCAGATTAGAAAACGGGCACATCAGACTGGAAGTTAGGTACATCAGGCTGGAAGGCAGGCACATCAGACTGGATAGCAGGCACTGGGTTGGCAGGTTTAGGTGGGTCATCAAGTTCAACTGGCATGAACGCAGGCTGGAACAGGTTGTTTGGTGTGGAGGCAGGTTGGGTTACTGGCAGGATGGTGTGGGTCGGGAAGAACTTTCATTCCTTTTTTGGTTTAGCCACTGCAGCTTTGTACGTAGGTGCAGGGTCGTAAGAAAAGTATGTAGCTGGGCAAAAGGAAGAACAAGGAACAGTGGCTGAAGGAGGGTTCTGTGGGGTTGTTACATGTGGAGGAGAAGAGGCAGGTGGATTAAAGGCAGGATAGGTGCTAGACTTGGAGACTGGTTAGTAGTATTTGGTAGGGAGCTGAGTAAACTGGGCTGTAGCTGAGGTTGCCATAGGTGACGGGGAAATAGATTTTTGGGAAGGCAGGTGATTAATGGCAGGGCTGGAATGTTGAGGCTTAGCTAAGTGCAGGAGATCTGACCATGTCTGTAGCACAGGTTGAACAAACGATGATTCACACCCAGCCTGACTAACCAGGGATTGCACTAAATGGATGCAATCAGACAACACCTGCTGTGAACAAGCAGAATAATGTTCCATAAAAAAGGCTGGATCATCTTCTAATAACCATACCACAGATTCAACTTGACCATAATTAAAGGGCGGAGAAAAATCATTGCTTTCTTCGGGAATGCATGACAGGGCTGGTTTTGCACATAACTGGATCAGGGGCTGAACATCTTCAAATGACATATACCCCTGATCCACTAGGGAATGAGCTGATCGGATAGTTTCCATCAGCTGGTCACTAGTCCACCCTTTTAAAATCTGGCGACAATATTCACCATCATCTTCTGCCAGCAGGGAATAATAAATGATTTCATTGAAATCCATATTAGCAGAACTAACAACCCGGATGGTTCCTCAATGCAGCCACGTCTGGTCAGGGATGGCCTTGGTATACTGTCAGGGAATTTAGTAGACTGCACAGAGGAAACCAAAAAAATATGTAAGTGAAACGGTGTTTATGAAATAGGTGACAAATAAGTGAAATGTAGACAGTGCAAAACCAACCACAGACCCACAAACTACAAATAATATATACAAATAACTGGAGATACCGGAATCATGAACAAACCAGGCCGAGGTCATACACAGGGAGGTCAGCAGATGGGCAAGGATGGGAAACCAACAGGACAGGGAGAGGATGGATGGATAGGCAGCAGGGGAGGAATACAAGGAAATCAGGACACAGGAGGGACAGGTCCAGGATGGTTTCAGGATAGGAAACAGGCTCAAGGTCAGGATACAAGCAGCGAGGTCAGGGCACAGGGAGAAAGATACCAAGGCAAGCATGTGACTGCTGTCTGCTCCACACTGCCGGAATACACCCGCTGGTGGACACTGGTACTACGGCCCAAGGATGCAACAGTGCCACCAGCAGGTGAGTCCACTTATTACAGGTCCTAGGTGTTGGAAGACACCCGCTGGTGGACACTGGTACTGCGATCCAAGAGACCGATAGCGCCACCAATGAGTGAACCTTTTCATGACACAGACCCTTATCCAAGCACCCACCCCTGCCGGTCAGGAAAGGGGGTGGGGACGAGCGAGCGCCCCCTCCTGAACTGTACCAAGCTGCATGCCCTCAACATTCCCCAAAGCATGATGGGTGCTTTGGGGAAGGGGTGCGCCCTGCAGCCCCCACCCCAAAGCCCCTTGTTCCCATGTTGATGAGGACAAGGGCCTCTTCCCAACAACCCTGGCTGTTGGTTGTTGGGGTCTGTGGGCGGAGGGCTTATCGGAATCCAGGAGCCCCCTTTAATAATCGTACATCGTACCCCTACCCATTCACCTGGGGGAAAAAGTGTCCATAAAAAAAACACACTAGACAGGTTTTTAAAGTAATTGATTAGGCAGCTCTGGAGGTCTTCTTCCGACTTTGGGGGTCTCTTCCGACTTCTCCGCTTTCTCCGGCCTCTTCTCCTGGTGTCCGGTTCTTCTCCCTCTCTCCAGCCTCTTCTCCTGGTGCCCGGTTCTTCTCCACTCTCTCTGG
The DNA here is from genome assembly GCA_037952925.1 of Lithobates clamitans. NCBI lineage: Eukaryota > Metazoa > Chordata > Amphibia > Anura > Ranidae > Lithobates > Lithobates clamitans. The sequence continues at coordinate 1,329,621 of JBBGZY010000071.1, forward strand.
CCTCTTCTCCCAGTCTCTGGCCTCTTCTCCAGATCTCCGGTTCTTCTCCCGCTCTCTGGTTCTTCTGCCGGACTCCTCTGCTATCTTCTGCTCTTTTTCCGCTCTTTTGCTAGCGGTGGCCCGGTCTTCTCCTGTCGTCTTGTTCCCTTCTTCCGATGTTGACACGACGCTCTCTCCCGCTGTAATGTCATGCAACGACTTATATAGGCATGGGGCGTGGTCACCGGGTGATGTCACCCAGTGACCCCGCCCCTTACGACATCACAGTCCCATCATGCCCCAGGAGGTGACGTCATAAGGGGCGGAGTCACATGATGACATCACCCGGTGACCATGCCCCATGCCTATATAAGTCATTGCGCACCTCACACATGGCATTACAGCGGGAGAGAGCGTCATGTCAACATAGGAAGAAGAGAAGAGGAAAGAAGACGATGGAGAGGACCAGGACACCGCTAGCAAGAGAGCGCAAAAAGAACTGAAGATATCAGAGCCAGGCAGAAAAACAGGAGAGCGGGAGAAGAACCGGACACCGGGACATGAAGCTGGAGAGCGGGAGAAGAGGCCGGAGGGAACGGAGAAGTCGGAAGAGACCCCCCAAGCTGCTTAATAAATTACTTTAAAAACCTGTGTAGTGTGTTTTTTTATTGACACTTTTTTCCCCCAGGTGAATGGGTAGGGGTACGATGTACCCCATACTCATTCACATAGGGTGGGGGCTGGGATCCAGGGGCCCCCTTATTAAAGGGGGCTCCCAGATTCCGATAAGCGCCCCTCCCACAGACCCAGACAACCAATGGCCAGGGTTGTCAGGAAGAGGCCCTTGTCCTCATCAACATGGGGACAAGGTGCTTTGGGGTGGGGGGAGCAGGGCGCCCCCCTTCCCCAAAGCACCCACCCCCCATGTTGAGGGCATGCGGCCTGGTATGGTTCAGGAGGGGGGGCACTTGCTTGTCCCCACCCCCTTTCCTGAACGGCCGGGCTGCGTGCTCAGATAAGGGTCTGGTATGGATTTCGGGGGGACTCCCATGCCATTTTTTTGGCATGGGGGTTCCCCTTAAAATCCATATCAGACCTAAGGGCCTGGTATGCTCCTGGAGGGGGGACCCATGCTGGTTTTTTATTTAAAATTTGGCATGGAGTTCCCCTTCATGATCTTTTCTTTTTCCTGTAAAGTCGCTTCACTATAGATGAGGATCCGACTTGGAGGCGACTTCCATTGAATTCTATGGGTACAGGTCGCCTAGATGTCGCCTTGAAATAATACTACAGGAACCTTTTCTGAAGTCAGAGCGACTTCAGTAGTGTATATTAAGATGGCTCTCATTGACTATAATGCAATTCCCAATGTCAAGCGACTTGGGGCGACTTGAGGGCTGACAGGTCGGATCCCAAGCAGTTGTAGTGTGAACCGACCCTAAGGAACCCCCCCCCCCCCCAGGCACTATATTGAAAGGTATTTTTTTAATTTTTATGTAATTTTTATTCATGTCATTTTTATGCTTTCACTTTAAGCATCAATAAATCTCTGCTCATTTAAAAATTAAGTTTTTTACATACTTTTTTTTTCATTGATACATGTCTCCCGGGGCAGTAGCCAGACCCCCATAACCATTGTATGGCCAATTAATTGCATATAAGCCTTCAAAATGGGCACTTTTGATTTTTCATGTTCAGGCCCCATAGACCTCAATTGAGTTCGTTATTCAGTTCCAAATTTTCACCATGTTCGAAAGTTCTGTTGCAAACCGAACAGGGGGTCATTCGGCCCATCCCTAGTCATGTGGAGGCCTCTGGCATGGAGTGAGCCCAATATGGTGGAGGGTATAGACACAGCAGGAGGGTTAGTGTTCTAGAAAGGACAGGAGCAGGTCAGAGACTTGTGCTTTGGTGTCAACATCCAGCTAATCACAGAGCCCCTCTTACAAGCACACCTTCTCATAGTTTTCTTAGGAGAGCATGACAATGACAGCTGACAGTGATTTACAGACAAAAGATTGTGGGAGACTGGGCTAAGTGTTGTCACTCTGTAACACAAATGCCCAAGAAAACTCCTTTATATAAGTATTCTTGGCTGTTACTTTCATTAAAGCTAGCAATTAAAATAAAAATAGGCTTTTAACGTTATATTACCATGTTAAAGCTTATATGAAATTTTAGTGGTTGTTTTTACATGTACTCTAACAAACTATATTTGAGTTGTTTGAATTGCAGCGCTGCAGTACATTTTATTATGTGCTCTGCTTGTATGCACAGATCTGTACAACCAAAGTCCTTTAAGGACCAATATCTGTCTACAACATATTATTGATAACTAGCTCTTCGATTGTTAATATCCTATCTACTTTTTTTATATTATTATATTCTTAAATTTATGGAAGTAATTGCAGTGAAAAGAGCTTGGACAAAGTGAGGTTCAGTCTACCAGTCTTGGTGGTGTAATTTAATAACTTCAGACCAGGAAGGATTTACCCGCTTAACCACTTAAGGACTGCCTCACGCCGATGTACGTCGGCAAGGCGGCACGGGCAGGCAAAATCACGTACATGTACGTGATTTGCCTCCCACGGGTGGGGGGTCCGATCGGACCCCCCCCCCGGTGCCCGAGGTGGTCCCGTTTTGTTCCCCGGCGATCGGAGTGGAGGGGGAGGCCATCCGTTTGTGGCCCCCCCTCGCGATCGCCGCCGGCCAATGGGAACACTCCTTTGCTGCTGTATGCTAAACAGCAGCAAAGGAAGTGATGTCATCTCTCCTCGGCTCTGTAGTTTTCGTTCCAGCCCGAGGAGAGAAGACAGGTATGTGAGTGCACCAACACACACACACAGTAGAACATGCCAGGCATACAAAACACCCCGATCCCCCCCGATCGCCCCCCGATCGCCCCCAATCACCCCCCCCCCCCCTGTCACAAACTGACACCAGCAGTTTTTTTTTTTCTGATTACTGCTAGGTGTCAGTTTGTGACAGTTACAGTGTTAGCACAGTTACTGTTACCCCCCTGTAGGTCTAGGGTACCCCCCTAACCCCCCCTAATAAAGTTTTAACCCCTTGATCACCCCCTGTCACCAGTGTCGCTAAGCGATCATTTTTCTGATCGCTGTATTAGTGTCGTATGCAAAATGTGTGAAAACTATCGCCTATATCTCACAATGCTCTGCGCCTAGGACCACTCATGAAATCAAATGTAGTGAAATGAAAGCAGCTACTTAAATGAAAAACATATATACATGAGCAAAAAGGTGTAAAACAATGGTGCCAAGTCTCTGATTCCTTATTTGCAGCAGCGCTGTGTGCCCGATGTCAAGACACATATGAATGAGACAAAAATGATAAAGAAGATGTATAGGACAGTTCAAAAGAATTCCAGTCTGTGCATATGAAGAATTTCTTGTCACCAGGAAAACAACACCGCGTGAGGGGGTGTCCCCCAGTGAGATTGCACTCACCACAATTCCAGAAAAAAACAGGCCTTTGTACTGTTGTTTTTTAGTAACCTTCCATCTTCTATAACCAACCACCAGATGTCGCTAGCATTCTCGATTAATGATATACCATAAGGGGAAAAAACAAACTCATATAGCGTAATATTGCTAATGATAAGTTTATTGACATGAAGTATTCCCTCCTCCCTTAAAAGCTGCGCACCAAATAAAAACAATAGTAAAGCAGTAAGAGCGTTTGTAAAGTGCACTGTGCCTTAATCTATGTCTCCCAGGAGGAGTTGCCAGAGCAATCGCTGTGTGCAGCTGGTTTCACTTGCTTCCTGGTTCCTTCCGGTGCGTGGAACGCACACGTCACTTCCGGTGGATTACGACACTGACGCGTTTCGTCACTTCCGGACGTCATCTGAGGGCGTAATCCACCTATCATTCAGCCGGTTTTTATACCAGTGGCAGGTAAAACAGCCAATGGGAGAGGACCTTTAAATAGGATACCTCCCCATGACGCTGGAGATTTACAGAACTGTCAGCAATGGGAAACTAAATTCGCACTGCCGGCAGACTGTTTTTTTAAGAAACTGCCACTGCCGTCTGTACCAGAAAAAACTGTGACATATATGTCCTATACATAACTGTACTTTGCTTAAACCAATACAGCATATATTCAATATCCTCACTGTGCATAAGGCAATGGGCATAATTCAAGACATATAAGGTGATGGGATGCATTCCTCCATGTATCAACTTATCCCGTTTAGACTGTTTATTTAGCATATACCACAGCAGTCTTCAGTATTATTATAGATGTCGGGATAAAAACGAATAAATACTAATATCCAATGATAAAAATTATCATGATGTTATCCAATATCAAACAACCATAAATAAATACTATACATGGAGGACGCAGTACAATGGCATTAAATACCCGTTTATGGTATAAATAGAGATAAATAAGTGCACTAACTGTTTAAATATGTGACAGGTAAAACCAGCTGCCTAAAGTTGATAAGAATTAATAAAAAATATTAAAAAAATCAATACTTTAAAAATAGGCTAAAATAATATGTCCAAATAAAGAATGGAGGAGATTATGTGTATGTATGTATAGAACGTGCGGCCATACATAATAAAACTATTCTACAATCAATGTGATTGTAAATCTTGATAAAAAATGATAAGAAATAAATAATTAGACTATATCTCATAGGGAATATTGTGTTAAAAACATTAAGAAGTAGGTATTATGTATCACTAATAAAGCAGTTTATATCGAGCTCTATATTGAGACCTCTGGGAGAAAGTGCGTCTACGGAATATATCCATCGAGTTTCGTGTTTGGATAATTCGTGGATGCGGTTCAAACCTCTCCAATGAGTTTGGAGATGTTCGACTCCCCAAAATTCCAACCCCTTGGAGTCCCTATTATGCTTCGACCTAAAATGCAAAGATACATTGTGGTCTTTGTATCCGATTTTGATGTTATTAATGTGCTCCGCGATTCTAATCCGTAACAGTCTCTTTGTCCGGCCTATATAAATCAGGCCGCAAGGGCACCTTAGAGCGTAGACAACATAAGAACTGTTACATGTAATAAACTGTTTGATATCAAAAGACCGGTTGTTCACTGGAGAGATGAAACTATCAATACCCCTTAAAGGTCTAGCGACCTCTCTGCATGCTTTGCATTTTCTGCATGCAAAGAACCCGTTGCGATCCCAAAAGGTCTGGGGGCGTTGAGGGGGGTCTAGCACTTTCTTAACTACTTTGTCACCAAAATTGGTGGTTTTTCTATAGATGAATTGAGGAGTAGCTGGCAGCACACTTGTCAGTTTTTTATCCATCAAAAGAATATGCCAGTGTTTTTTAAAAATTTTCTCAACTTCCTTATATTGGGAATGGAATTGGGATATGAAACCCCATTCATTATTGCGGTTATTTCCTTTCTCAGAGGAGATTTCCTTGGTTGTTTCTTGTAGGAAAATTGCTGTTGGGAGGGCTGCCACTTCATCTACCACTTTCTTTAACATATCAGGTTTATAACCTTTGGCCTCAAATCTTTCAGTGAGGATCCTTGATTGGAGCAAAAAGGACGTGGTTGCGGTTGATTGCTGTAATATTCCTGATTGGTCTGGTATTCCTGCAATGGTTGAAATTTATTGTATATAGGAATATCAAATAGACCGGGTGGATTGTATTCCTTCTGATTATTTCCTTTTTGTTTACCTTGTCTCTTTAGCCCTCTACCTTTTCCTCCACCTCTTTGAATTGGAGTGGAGAATTTGGGGGAGCGTATGGTTTCCTCTGCATAATCATTATCATATACATATTGATTAATCGGTGTGGGGTTGGGGTTAATTTGGCTTGGTGCTAGAAGGGGTGGTGATACTCCTGAAGGAAATGTATCATAACCAGATCATAGAGATGTTATCTGATCAAGTAACATACAAACCCTTGGAGAGAGATCCTACCCATGCCTATAGGGACCAACTGAAAATTTTGGTAGAGATGGGATCTAGGAGTGGAGTCTTAAGCGACAAAGAGAAGCAGTTTTTGGTACCTTCGAGTAGTCGTATTCCTACGTTATATACCCTGCCGAAGATACATAAAGACCCTTCTAATCCTCCAGCAAGACCCATAGTAAATAGTATAGGGTCCGTTTCTGCAAGAATGGGACAATACCTAGATTGTTTTTTACAAAAAAAGCGTTATGAGCACCAGGTCGTATCTGAAAGATACAAAAAACTTTTTAAACTCTCTGCAGAACATAGACCTAGCGGGTAGACCACAGATCCTTCTTGTCACAGCGGACGTCTCTTCTTTGTATTCTATCATACAGCATGACGATGCTTTGTTGGCACTCAGTTAGGCCCTTTGCCAAAGGGATGACCTACCCCATAACCAAAATGTTTTTTTGAGGAATGCCCTTGATTTTTGTCTCGGTCATAATTATTTTTGGTATGGAGACACCTTTTATATACAACAGAGAGGAGTGGCGATGGGTGCTAAATTCGCGCCGAGCATCGCAAATCTCTTTATGGCGGAGTGGGAGGATAAGACCATTTTTAAAGATCAGCGCTCTGAATTAATTTTTTATAAACGTTTTATTGATGATTTATTTTTTATCTGGGCCGGACCATCTGAGTCATTGGAACAATTTTTACAGGTTTTAAATTGTAATAACAATAACATTAGACTAACTTCAAACTGGCACAGTGATACGATTAACTTTCTGGATGTAACCATCTATCGACGGGAGGATAGATTGGAGACTAAAGTGTTCTTCAAAAAGACAGACAGGAACAGTTATCTTCCCATTACCAGCGGCCATCACCCTCTATGGCTAAAAAACATCCCAAAAGGACAGATCATGAGGTTGAGAAGAAATTGTTCAGAAGAAACCGAATTTTTGCTCCAATCAAGGATCCTCACTGAAAGATTTGAGGCCAAAGGTTATAAACCTGATATGTTAAAGAAAGTGGTAGATGAAGTGGCAGCCCTCCCAACAGCAATTTGCCTACAAGAAACAACCAAGGAAATCTCCTCTGAGAAAGGAAATAACCGCAATAATGAATGGGGTTTCATATCCCAATTCCATTCCCAATATAAGGAAGTTGAGGAAATTTTTAAAAAACACTGGCATATTCTTTTGATGGATAAAAAACTGACAAGTGTGCTGCCAGCTACTCCTCAATTCATCTATAGAAAAACCACCAATTTTGGTGACAAAGTAGTTAAGGAAGTGCTAGACCCCCCTCAACGCCCCCAGACCTTTTGGGATCGCAACGGGTTCTTTGCATGCAGAAAATGCAACGCATGCAGAGAGGTCGCTAGACCTTTAAGGGGTATTGATAGTTTCATCTCTCCAGTGAACAACCGGTCTTTTAAATTTCAAACAGTTTATTACATGTAACAGTTCTTATGTTGTCTACACTCTAAGGTGCCCTTGCGGCCTGATTTATATAGGCCGGACAAAGAGACTGTTACGGATTAGAATCGTGGAGCACATAAATAACATCAAAATCGGATACAAAGACCACAATGTATCTTTGCATTTTAGGTTGAAGCATAATAGGGACTCCAAGGGGTTGGAATTTTGGGGAGTCGAACATCTCCAAACTCATTGGAGAGGTTTGAAACGCATCCGCGAATTATCCAAACACGAAACTCGATGGATATATTCCGTAGACGCACTTTCTCCCAAAGGTCTCAATATAGAGCTCGATATAAACTGCTTTATTAGTGATACATAATACCTACTTCTTAATGTTTTTAACACAATATTCCCTATGAGATATAGTCTAATTATTTATTTCTTATCATTTTTTATCAAGATTTACAATCACATTGATTGTAGAATAGTTTTATTATGTATGGCCGCACGTTCTATACATACATACACATAATCTCCTCCATTCTTTATTTGGTATTTTAACCTATTTTTAAGGTATTGATTTTTTAAATATTTTTTATTAATTCTTATCAACTTTAGGCAGCTGGTTTTACCTGTCACATATTTAAACAGTTAGTGCACTTATTTATCTCTATTTATACCATAAACGGGTATTTAATGCCATTGTACTGCGTCCTCCATGTATAGTATTTATTTATGGTTGTTTGATATTGGATAACATCATGATAATTTTTATCATTGGATATTAGTATTTATTCGTTTTTATCCCGACATCTATAATAATACTGAAGACTGCTGTGGTATATGCTAAATAAACAGTCTAAACGGGATAAGTTGATACATGGAGGAATGCATCCCATCACCTTATATGTCTTGAATTATGCCCATTGCCTTATGCACAGTGAGGATATTGAATATATGCTGTATTGGTTTAAGCAAAGTACAGTTATGTATAGGACATATATGTCACAGTTTTTTCTGGTACAGACGGCAGTGGCAGTTTCTTAAAAAAAGTCTGCCGGCAGTGCGAATTTAGTTTCCCATTGCTGACAGTTCTGTAAATCTCCAGCGTTTAAAGGTCCTCTCCCATTGGCTGTTGTACCTGCCACTGGTATAAAAACAGGCTGAATGATAGGTGGATTACGCCCTCAGATGACGTCCGGAAGTGACGAAACGCGTCAGGGTCGTAATCCACCGGAAGTGACGTGTGCGTTCCACGCACCGGAAGGAACCAGGAAGCAAGTGAAACCAGCTGCACACAGCGAACGCTCTGGCAACTCCTCCTGGGAGACGTAGATTAAGGCACAGTGCACTTTACAAACGCTCTTACTGCTTTACTATTGTTTTTATTTGGTACGCAGCTCTTAAGGGGGGAGGGAATACTTCATGTCAATAAACTTATCATTAGCAATATTACGCTATATGAGTTTGTTTTTTCCCCTTATGGTATATCATTAATCGAGAATGCTAGCGACATCTGGTGGTTGGTTATAGAAGATGGAAGGTTACTAAAAAACAACAGTACAAAGGCTTGTTTTTTTCTGGAATTGTGGTGAGTGCAATCTCACTGGGGGACACCCTCTCACGCGGTGTTGTTTTCCTGGTGACAAGAAATTCTTCATATGCACAGACTGGAATTCTTTTGAACTGTCCTATACATCTTCTTTATCATTTTTGTCTCATTCATATGTGTCTTGACATCGGGCACGCTGTATTAGTGTCGCTGGTGACGCTAGTTAGTGAGGTAAATATTTAGGTTCACCGTCAGCGTTTTATAGCGTCAGGGACCCCCATATACTATCTGATAAATGTTTTAACCCCTTGATTGCCCCCTAGTTAACCCTTTCACCACTGATCACTGTATAACCGTTACGGTTGACGCTGGTTAGTTTGTTTATTTTTTATAGTGTCAGGGCACCCGCCCTTTATTACCAAATAAAGGTTTAGCCCCCTAATCGCCCGGCGGTGATATGCGTCGCCCCAGGCAGCGTCAGATTAGCGCCAGTACCGCTAACACCCATGCGCCTCCCTTAGTGGTATAGTATCTGATCGGATCAATATCTGATCCGATCAGATCTATACTAGCGTCCCCAGCAGTTTAGGGTTCCCAAAAACGCAGTGTTAGCGGGATCAGTCCAGATACCCGCTAGCACCTGCGTTTTGCGCCTCCGCCTAGCCCACCCAAGTGCAGTATCGATCGATCACTGTCACTTACAAAACACTAAACGCATAACTGCAGCGTTCGCAGAGTCAGGCCTGATCCCTGCGATTGCTAACAGTTTTTTTGGTAGCATTTTGGTGAACTGGCAAGCACCAGCCCCAGGCAGCGTCAGGTTAGCGCCAGTACCGCTAACACCCACGCACGCACCGTACACCTCCCTTAGTGGTATAGTATCTGATCGCATCAATATCTGATCCGATCAGATCTATACTAGCGTCACCAGCAGTTTAGGGTTCCCAAAAACACAGTGTTAGCGGGATCAGCCCAGATACCTGCTAGCACCTGCGTTTTGCCCCTCCGCCCGGCCCGGCCCGGCCCAGCCCACCCAAGTGCAGTATCGATCGATCACTGTCACTTACAAAACTCTAAACGCATAACTGCAGCGTTCGCAGAGTCAGGCCTGATCCCTGCGATCGCTAACAGTTTTTTTGGTAGCGTTTTGGGGAACTGGCAAGCACCAGCGGCGTAGTACACCCCGGTCATAGTCAAACCAGCACTGCAGTAACACTTGGTGACGTGGCGAGTCCCATAAGTGCAGTTCAAGCTGGTGAGGTGGCAAGCACAAGTAGTGTCCCGCTGCCACCAAAAAGACAAACACAGGCCCGTCGTGCCCATAATGCCCTTCCTGCTGCATTCGCCAATCCTAATTGGGAACACACCGCTTCTGCAGCACCCGTACTTCCCCCATTCACATCCCCAACCAAATGCAGTCGGCTGCATGAGAGGCATTTTTATGTCCTCCCGAGTACCCCTACCCAACGAACCCCCCAAAAAAGATGTCGTGTCTGCAGCAAGTACAGATATAGGCATGACACCCGCTATTATTGTCCCTCCTGTCCTGACAATCCTGGTCTTTGCATTGGTGAATGTATTGAACGCTACCATGCACTAGTTGAGTATTAGCGTAGGGTACAGCATTGCACAGACTAGGACACACTTTCACAGGGTCTCCCAAGATGCCATCGCATTTTGAGAGACCCGAACCTGGAACCGGTTACAGTTATAAAAGTTAGTTACAAAAAAAGTGTAAAAAAAAAAAATATATAAAATTAGAAAAAATAGTTGTCGTTTTATTGTTCTCTCTCTCTCTATTCTCTCTCTCTATTGTTCTGCTCTTTTTTACTGTATTCTATTCTGCAATGTTTTATTGTTGTTATGTTTTATCATGTTTGCTTTTCAGGTATGCAATTTTTTATACTTTACCGTTTACTGTGCTTTATTGTTACCTTTTTTTTGTCTTCAGGTACGCCATTCACGACTTTGAGTGGTTATACCAGAATGATGCCTGCAGGTTTAGGTATCATCTTGGTATCATTCTTTTCAGCCAGCGGTCGGCTTTCATGTAAAAGCAATCCTAGTGGCTAATTAGCCTCTAGACTGCTTTTACAAGCCGTGGGAGGGAATGCCCCCCCACCATCTTCCGTGTTTTTCTCTGGCTCTCCTGTCTCAACAGGGAACCTGAGAATGCAGCCGGTGATTCAGCCAGCTGACCATAGAGCTGATCAGAGACCAGAGTGGCTCCAAACATCTCTATGGCCTAAGAAACTGGAAGCTACGAGCATTTCATGACTTAGATTTCGCCGGATGTAAATAGCGCCATTGGGAAATTGGGGAAGCATTTTATCACACCGATCTTGGTGTGGTCAGATGCTTTGAGGGCAGAGGAGAGATCTAGGGTCTAATAGACCCCAATTTTTTCAAAAAAGAGTACCTGTCACTACCTATTGCTATCATAGGGGATATTTACATTCACCGCGATAACAATAAAAATGATTAAAAAAAAAATATGAAAGGAACAGTTTAAAATTAAGATAAAAAAAGCAAAAAAATAATAAAGAAAAAAAAAAAAAGCACCCCTGTTGCCCCCTGCTCTCGCGCTAAGGCGAACGCAAGCGGCGGTCTGTCGTCAAACGTAAACTGCAATTGCACCATGCATGTGAGGTATCACCGCGAAGGCCAGATCGAGGGCAGTAATTTTTGCAGTAGACCTCCTCTGTAAATCTAAAGTGGTAACCTGTAAAGGCTTTTAAAGGCTTTTAAAAATGTATTTATTTTGTTGCCACTGCACGTTTGTGCGCAATTTTAAAGCATGTCATGTTTGGTATCCATGTACTCGGCCTAAGATCATCTTTTTTATTTCATCAAACATTTGGGCAATATAGTGTGTTTTAGTGCATTAAAATTTTAAAAAGTGTGTTTTTTCCCCAAAAAATGCGTTTGAAAAATCGCTGCGCAAATACTGTGTGAAAAAAAAATGAAACACCCACCATTTTAATCTGTAGGGCATTTGCTTTAAAAAAATATATAATGTTTGGGGGTTCAAAGTAATTTTTTTGCAAAAAAAAAAAACTTTTTCATGTAAACAATAAGTGTCAGAAAGGGCTTTGTCTTCAAGTGGTTAGAAGAGTGGGTGATGTGTGACATAAGCTTCTAAATGTTGTGCATAAAATGCCAGGACAGTTCAAAACCCCCCCAAATGACCCCATTTTGGAAAGTAGACACCCCAAGCTATTTGCTGAGAGGCATGTCGAGTCCATGCAATATTTTATATTGCGACACAAGTTGCGGGAAAGAGACAAATTTTTTTTTTTGCACAAAGTTGTCACTAAATGATATATTGCTCAAACATGCCATGGAAATATGTGAAATTACACCCCAAAATACATTCTGCTGCTTCTCCTGAGTACGGGGATACTACATGTGTGAGACTTTTTGGGAGCCTAGCCGCGTACGGGACCCCGAAAACCAAGCACCGCCTTCAGGCTTTCTAAGGGCGTGAATTTTTGATTTCACTCTTCACTGCCTATCACAGTTTTGGAGGCCATGGAATGCCCAGGTGGCACAAACCCCCCCAAATGACCCCATTTTGGAAAGTAGACACCCCAAGCTATTTGCTGAGAGGTATAGTGAGTATTTTGCAGACCTCACTTTTTGTCACAAAGTTTTGAAATTTGAAAAAAGAAAAAAAAAAATGTTTTTTCTTGCCTTTCTTCATTTTCAAAAACAAATGAGAGCTGCAAAATACTCACCATGCCTCTCAGCAAATAGCTTGGGGTGTCTACTTTCCAAAATGGGGTCATTTGGGGGGGTTTTGTGCCACCTGGGCATTCCATGGCCTCCGAAACTGTGATAGGCAGTGAAGAGTGAAATCAAAAATTTACACCCTTAGAAATCCTGAAGGCGGTGATTGGTTTTCGGGGCCCCGTACGCGGCTAGGCTCCCAAAAAGTCCCACACATGTGGTATCCCCATACTCAGGAGAAGCAGCTGAATGTATTTTGGGGTGCAATTCCACATAGGCCCATGGCCTGTGTGAGCAATATATAATTTAGTGACAACTTTTTGTAAATTTTTTTTTTTTTTTTTGTCATTATTCAATCACTTGGGACAAAAAAATAAATATTCAATGGGTTCAACATGCCTCTCAGCAATTTCCTTGGGGTGTCTACTTTCCAAAATGGGGTCATTTGGGGGGGTTTTGTACTGCCCTGCCATTTTAGCACCTCAAGAAATGACATAGGCAGTCATAAACTAAAAGCTGTGTAAATTACAGAAAATGTACCCTAGTTTGTAGACGCTATAACTTTTGCGCAAACCAATAAATATACGCTTATTGACATTTTTTTTACCAAAGACATGTGGCCGAATACATTTTGGCCTAAATGTATGACTAAAATTTAGTTTATTGGATTTTTTTTATAACAAAAAGTAGAAAATATCATTTTTTTTCAAAATTTTCGGTATTTTTCCGTTTATAGCGCAAAAAATTAAAACCGCAGAGGTGATCAAATACCATCAAAAGAAAGCTCTATTTGTGGGAAGAAAAGGACGCAAATTTCGTTTGGGTACAGCATTGCATGACCGCGCAATTAGCAGTTAAAGCGACGCAGTGCCAAATTGGAAAAAGACCTCTGGTCCTTAGGCAGCATAATGGTCCGGGGCTCAAGTGGTTAATGACCAGGCCATTTTTGCAATACGGCACTGCGTCGCTTTAACTGACAATTGCACGGTCATGCAACGTTGTGCCCAAACAAAATTCACGTCCTTTTTTTTCCCACAGATAGAGCTTTCTTTTGGTGGTATTTTATCGCGGTTTTTATTTTTTGCGCTATAAACAAAAAAAGAGCAACAATTTTGAAAAAAAAAACAATATTTTTTATTTTCTGCTATAATACATATAAAAAAAATCTTTTTAAAAACAAATGTATTCGTCAGTTTAGGCCAATATATATTCTGCTATATATTTTTGGTAAAAAATTGCAATAAGCATATATTGATTGGTTTGCGCAAAAGTTATAGCGTCTACAAAAAAGGGGAAAGATTTAGGGCTTTTTAATTTTTTTATTGTTTTTACTAGTAATGGCGGTGATCTGTGATTTTTAGCAGGACTGTGACATTATTGTGGACAAATATGACCCTAAGTGACACTTTTTGGTGACCAGTGACACCAATACAGTGATCAGTGCTATAAAAATGCACTGATCACTGTATAAATGGCACTGGCAGGGAAGGGGTTAACACTAGGGGGTTATCAAGGGATTAAGTGTTCCCTAGGGAGGTGTTTCTAACTGTCAGGGGGACGGACTGACTGGGAGTAGAGAGAGATCACTGTTCCTGATCACTAGGAAGAGTGGTCTCTCTCTCCTCCCCAGTCAGAACGGGGATCCGCTTTGTTTACAAAGGCAGATCCCTGTTCTGCCTATCTTTCCCGCAATCGCGGTTGGCCGGCAGACATCGAGTCCGCAAGCAAACTCCCGCGGCACCCAGCAGATGCACGCCCGCAAAAGCTAATGCACGGACCGCCGTACTGCTCAAAGTGGACCAGAGAACTGAGCGATCAGTGGTCTTTGAACACTCGGTTTTTGGTTTCGATTGGTTATTTAAATGTTTTGTTTAGTTAAATTCATCAAATTTGTTTAATTTGTTTTAGGAATTTGTTTTGTTTATTTGTTTTTGAATTTGATTAGGATTTTCTGTATTTGGTCGAATTTAATTAAATTCAACTGAATTTGAAAAATGTGAATCAAATTCGAATTGGCATTCGATATCAAATGTATTCTTTTCGAAATTCGAATTACGGAAGATGGTTATATTCTTTCTAAATTATTCTATTCTTGTTTGTTTCTATTCTTTTCTGTTCTATTATCTTATTTTCTATTATATTCTTTTCTATTCTGTTCTAAATTGAATCGAATTTGAATTGGCATTCAATATCAAATTTATCCTTTTTGAAGTTCAAATTTCAGAAGAGGGTCATATTCTAATTTATTCTATTCTATAGTTTTTTCTCTTCTATTCCTTTTTATTCTATTCTCTTATTTTTTATTCTAGTCTTTTATTTTCTATTATATTCTTTTCTAATCTATTCTATTTGAAATTTGAATTTTAGAAGATAGTTATATTCTTTCCATTTCATTCTATTCTATTGAATTCTATTCCATTGGTTTTATATTCTATTTTTTTGTTCTATTCTAATCTATTCAAATTCATTCTATTCGAAATTCAAATTTTGGAAGACTGTTGTAATTTTTCAAATTTATTCTATTTTAACTTATTCTACTTGAAATTCAAATTTTGGAAGATGGTTATATTCTTTCTATTTTATTATTATAATTTTATTATATTTTCTATTCTATTCTATTCTATTTTATTTTTTCTAGCCTATTTTTTGTTCTGTACTCTTATTTTCTGTTCTATTTTTTTCTATTCTGTTTTAATCTTTTCTATTCAAATTTATTCTATTTGAAATTCAAATTACAAAAGATTGTTTCTTTCTAATTTATTCTATTCTATAGTTTTTTTTCTATTCTATTCTTTTCTATTCTCTTATTTTATATTCTATTGTTTTCTATTCTTTCTAATCTATTCTATTTTTTTCTACTCTACTCTTAAAATTTGAATTTCGAAAGACAGTTATTGTCTTTCTATTTAAGTCTATTCTATTCTATTGTTTTTTCTATTTTATTCTATTTATATTCTATTCCTTTAATTTATATTCTATTTTATTATATTATTTTATTTTTTATTCTGATTTATTATATTATTTTACTCTATTCTATTCTTTTCTATCCTGTTCTATTTTTTTATTTTCTATACTATTCTGTTCTGTTTTACTCTATTCTTTTATTTTCTATTCCATTTCTTTATTTTCTATTCTATTCTTGTTTTTGAATTCCATTTCAAATTTGTTTTTGAATTGGATTTGAATTTGAATTTCAGCAGATTTTCGTTTAGTTACTTTGGATTTATTTAAATTCTTTACTATTGTAATTCGGAAATTTGTATAATCTGAATCTCTGAATAAAGAAAAATGTGTCTGAATTTTGATTCGGAACGAAACAAACTGTGCATATCTAGTCTTTTCCCATCTACATACAACTCCTGTTTGAGGGAGGTGAAACATCCCCCTTGAAGCCAGCCCCACTTCCTCCTTCTCATTGCCAGTCCCCAACCTTTCCCCTCTTCTTCTGCCTTTTGCTGCCTCATTGCATTTCACATGCTGGCAGTTGCATGATAGCCTTCTGGATAAACATTAGTGATTGGGTACCTTCCACTGTGGAGTTGCACTGGCTATAAACTTGCACATGGGGTGGGAGCACCCACAAACTAGCAATTTTGCCAATGTGACATTAAGACATCGGACAATGTGGTGATTTAGTGACATTTTTCCTTTTTCTCCCACATCAGATACTAAAAAAAACCTACATTCCAGAATTCCGCCTGTAATTGCCATGCCTCAAGTGCCCTAATTAAAATAAAATAAATATATATAAAAAAATACAGCTGGTTTTTGAATTTCTGGGAAGGGAAAGATAATGCTGGCAAAGCAGAAGATATACAGAGGTGCCTTGCCTCAGCTATGTGCAGCCCAACCACAACATCAATACCTAAAAATACAGAAAAAATATAAATACATACAGAAATAAAAAAAAATAACAGCTAAAAACAACAAAAATGAAACTGCAGTTTGGAATCTGCCTCTCCAGGGCCACCCAGGAAATTTCCACTAGATTATATAGAAGGGTAGTAGTGCAAAGATCTTGGACAATGTGGGGCTAGCTGCTGGACTTGGGGGTGGTTTTAGTGGAGATTTTTTGCATCTCCAGATTGCAGCTGATGCCCACTGCTATCTGAAGCTGCACTGTTCAGCCACTGTACAATAAGTGTGGATATTGCCTCTCAAATAATCCACTCTAATCTAACTCTAATCTCTCCCTCTGATTTTGCAGCCTAAACAAGCTGCTTGCATACTGTCCAGCCACTGAACAATGTTTGTGGCTGTTGTCTCTCAGGTACACTCTAGTTTAATTGCAAGATAAAACCTGTATTGTCTCTATATATTTGCTGCCTATTCCAGTGCTCACATACTGTTCTGATGCTAGCCAGTTTCTATCAAACACATACCTCAAGTATATATTTTAATATTTTAGGAGTAATTGGGGATACAGAGATGGAAGAAGGTTTAGAACATTTGGTTTTGAACTGGTTTTGTGCACTCTGTTTTGACATTTTTAATACAATGCAGTGTGGTATTGTGAAAAATGTCTTGCAAACTATGCTATTAAACCTTTAGCTGTGGGGCCAGACTCTCATAATTCACTTCAGGTGGCCAGTGCATGTTTTGCTATTTTTTACTGATGTGTTAAAAAGTTAGTAAAAGACTTTTCAAACCATGTATTTTCTGAAAACAGAGGGGCTGTAGAATTGAATATTGTGCTACAGATTTTATATGTCCCATGATACTTGCGCAAAATGTATAACAATGTTTTCAATAAAAATACACTAAAATCAATAATAGTGCACACACATAAAGCATAACTTCCAAAATTCTTATTAAATCCAGAAGATACAACTGTCTTAATGTTAATAATTAAAAACAATTGTAAACTCTAAATTATGTTTTTTTTGTAAAATGGTAAAAAAAGTTAGGAATGCAAAATGGTTATCCTTCAAGTGTATGTAAAGATCAAAGAATGTTTTCCATTAATATACAACTGAAGGTAAAAACTTTGAGGCTGGCTTCTCACGTATGTGTTGTGGTAATTCACAATCAGCATTGTGATGAGTTGCAGTGCCAGTTATTTTGAATGGCACTTCAATGCACCTTGCATGCGTTTCAGTGCATAATGATGCACAGATAGTAACCATCTGTGTGTGGCATATGCATTCAATGCATGTTAAAGCTCAAAATAATACACTTTAAATGGGCACTGCCAATTTGCTCATTGAAAGCAAACTGGCAGCATCTGTGAAAAGGCCCCACCTACTGATACTTACCTTTCCAGTGACCTCCAATGTAATCTTCCTCTAAACGGGCCCCTAATGGCCCATTCAGACTTGTGTGGCATGTTACCACCTACAATATATAGCACCCTCTTAAGTAAAAAAGAAAATGCATTAAAAACACAAAAAGCACTAAAAAGACCCATATGCCCCCAATGATAGTGGAATCCCTGGGCAGGATGAAAATGAAGCAAGTTGGACTGGTGAAAAAAAATTTCTTGTTTTATGTTTAGCCTGTCTGGGGATCACACCACTATCATTTTACTTTTTGTTGTATTGTAATGTTGTTCTCAGGGGAAGAGGATTGTGTCAGGAGCATTAAACACCTATCTAGCACTTTATGGCAACTCACCATTACTATGTTATACACTGTTGCTATTGTTATTTTTATGTTGCTTTTAGAAAGAGATAATTGTGGACCTCTTAGATGGTTCTGAACTCAGGTTATACCTATATAGGGCTCTTTATGAATACCTTTGCTGGCTGTTTAGTATTTGGAATATTAAGGACTGGTGGTGATGATGTATGGGGACATGAGGTTGTAGTTCCACACAAAATGAAAAACAGATGGTTGCCTACCTAATTTTCTATACATAATTAGGTAAAGGTACATTATAACATAATTTAATGTACCGATATTTTTTTATAAAATGAATATAAGTTGTTTCAAGTCTCCAACAGTCTCCAATATTCAACCAGCAAAACTCTTATGTTTAGCTTTTTTGTGAACAGCAAAAAAAGTATAGAAGAGGTAAAAAAAATAATATGCTGTAAAATAAGTTTCTACAATGGGCTTTGATAGGAATATTTTCTGTCCATGTAAGGTATATCATATTTCTTTCTATTACTACAAAGATATAAATGCACATTGGTAATATTTGTCATCATCTCTATGTTGTCACCACTCACCTATGCTGTAAATGGGAACTACTGAATAAACAATGGATTGAACTGGAAAGTAGTGACTGTTGGAACAACTTCCTTTATTCTGTGACTGCTGAACTACACTTTAATACCAGCTGGAGTATCAGGTATTGTTTGACCAAAAATATAAATCTTCCACCTGTTGCTTGTTTCATCCATGTTCTTTCTACATCTGAATCTATTATTTAAAGCAACTCTGCGATGATAAAAGGACCTATCTGTAAAGAAAAGACTTAAAACATAATTATATACTCACAATTGAAAATGTAATATATTGCAACTTATTATTCCTGAGATGTAGAGGCTACTTTGGTTTTCTTTTTTCTGTAATATTTAACAAACTAAGCCTGCCACAGTTTATCAGGCATAACATATCTACTCTTACTTCTTGTTATGCATACCAAATGCTAGTATGCTGTGAAACAGGCATGATCACAAATGTGTGGACTTACACAGAGAACACCAGGTGCAAGTATAGCATAAAATAATGTGATTTATTAAAGATCCAATAAATTAACAATAGTATAAATGCACCTGCAATATACCAAAACCCCATAAACCAGAACCAGTGAATCGAGAGACAATGACAACAATAAATAATTACATAAACCAACTAAATAGCTATATACAGACAGGAGGATATGACTTGAAAGCATAGTCAGTGTCAGGGCCGGGGTCATGCATGGGAGATCAGGCAGCGGGTGCAGGGAGCAAGCCAGGATGGAGAGAGGGTACATGGCAACAGGATTAACTAGGCAGGTGAGGAACCCATGGGATTCTACATCACCAATAAATCATTTCGATTTTGCAGGGATGTTGTTTGACACACTAACCAGTTCACCATTTTTCCTTTTGGAAATTGTTTTATTTTGTGTTGTTTTGGTGGCCATATTTTGCTTATTGTACCTAACTTTTTCCATGAATATGAGGGGCAGTGTAAACTATATGTATGTCATTGCCAACACACGATAGAATAATCCACTGATGGCCCTATAACCATTTTATATGACCTTTCCTTCTTCCCCCCTCTCCATGTGATAGCCACCACTCAGTGGCCTGGGTGGGCCGTGTCGCTTGGGGAGTGGAGATGGAGATCACTTCAATGCACCTTGCATGCGTTTCAGTGCATAATGATGCACAGATAGTAACCATCTGTGTGTGGCATATGCATTCAATGCATGTTAAAGCTCAAAATAATACACTTTAAATGGGCACTGCCAATTTGCTCATTGAAAGCAAACTGGCAGCATCTGTGAAAAGGCCCCACCTACTGATACTTACCTTTCCAGTGACCTCCAATGTAATCTTCCTCTAAACGGGCCCCTAATGGCCCATTCAGACTTGTGTGGCATGTTACCACCTACAATATATAGCACCCTCTTAAGTAAAAAAGAAAATGCATTAAAAACACAAAAAGCACTAAAAAGACCCATATGCCCCCAATGATAGTGGAATCCCTGGGCAGGATGAAAATGAAGCAAGTTGGACTGGTGAAAAAAAATTTCTTGTTTTATGTTTAGCCTGTCTGGGGATCACACCACTATCATTTTACTTTTTGTTGTATTGTAATGTTGTTCTCAGGGGAAGAGGATTGTGTCAGGAGCATTAAACACCTATCTAGCACTTTATGGCAACTCACCATTACTATGTTATACACTGTTGCTATTGTTATTTTTATGTTGCTTTTAGAAAGAGATAATTGTGGACCTCTTAGATGGTTCTGAACTCAGGTTATACCTATATAGGGCTCTTTATGAATACCTTTGCTGGCTGTTTAGTATTTGGAATATTAAGGACTGGTGGTGATGATGTATGGGGACATGAGGTTGTAGTTCCACACAAAATGAAAAACAGATGGTTGCCTACCTAATTTTCTATACATAATTAGGTAAAGGTACATTATAACATAATTTAATGTACCGATATTTTTTTATAAAATGAATATAAGTTGTTTCAAGTCTCCAACAGTCTCCAATATTCAACCAGCAAAACTCTTATGTTTAGCTTTTTTGTGAACAGCAAAAAAAGTATAGAAGAGGTAAAAAAAATAATATGCTGTAAAATAAGTTTCTACAATGGGCTTTGATAGGAATATTTTCTGTCCATGTAAGGTATATCATATTTCTTTCTATTACTACAAAGATATAAATGCACATTGGTAATATTTGTCATCATCTCTATGTTGTCACCACTCACCTATGCTGTAAATGGGAACTACTGAATAAACAATGGATTGAACTGGAAAGTAGTGACTGTTGGAACAACTTCCTTTATTCTGTGACTGCTGAACTACACTTTAATACCAGCTGGAGTATCAGGTATTGTTTGACCAAAAATATAAATCTTCCACCTGTTGCTTGTTTCATCCATGTTCTTTCTACATCTGAATCTATTATTTAAAGCAACTCTGCGATGATAAAAGGACCTATCTGTAAAGAAAAGACTTAAAACATAATTATATACTCACAATTGAAAATGTAATATATTGCAACTTATTATTCCTGAGATGTAGAGGCTACTTTGGTTTTCTTTTTTCTGTAATATTTAACAAACTAAGCCTGCCACAGTTTATCAGGCATAACATATCTACTCTTACTTCTTGTTATGCATACCAAATGCTAGTATGCTGTGAAACAGGCATGATCACAAATGTGTGGACTTACACAGAGAACACCAGGTGCAAGTATAGCATAAAATAATGTGATTTATTAAAGATCCAATAAATTAACAATAGTATAAATGCACCTGCAATATACCAAAACCCCATAAACCAGAACCAGTGAATCGAGAGACAATGACAACAATAAATAATTACATAAACCAACTAAATAGCTATATACAGACAGGAGGATATGACTTGAAAGCATAGTCAGTGTCAGGGCCGGGGTCATGCATGGGAGATCAGGCAGCGGGTGCAGGGAGCAAGCCAGGATGGAGAGAGGGTACATGGCAACAGGATTAACTAGGCAGGTGAGGAACCCATGGGATTCTACATCACCAATAAATCATTTCGATTTTGCAGGGATGTTGTTTGACACACTAACCAGTTCACCATTTTTCCTTTTGGAAATTGTTTTATTTTGTGTTGTTTTGGTGGCCATATTTTGCTTATTGTACCTAACTTTTTCCATGAATATGAGGGGCAGTGTAAACTATATGTATGTCATTGCCAACACACGATAGAATAATCCACTGATGGCCCTATAACCATTTTATATGACCTTTCCTTCTTCCCCCCTCTCCATGTGATAGCCACCACTCAGTGGCCTGGGTGGGCCGTGTCGCTTGGGGAGTGGAGATGCGACACACATGTCTTCCTGGCAGGGTGGGGAGACGTAAAGGGGGGGGGGATTTTCTGTTTTTTAATTCTACATTCGGGGTGTGCAGCCTCCCTGTCTGTACTCTCAAGAGTGTCCCCTTTTCCTTTAGATTGCAGACGAGGTGCTTCATTTGCAGGGTTTTGACCTGCTTTGTGGCACATGCCAAAGCACCAGACATCTTCCGCTCGTAGTATTACTATGGACTGGAGCTTTGTTCTTCTAGTTAACTGGTTACTTCCAGTTTACGTATGCTAGTGGTGAACCGGAAGTGACGTTGGCAGCTCCGTGGAATACACAGCCCAAGCAGAGCTGCCTGTAAGGTAGGTGTGAGACTCAGTCAGCACTCAGCACACTGTATGTAAAACGAAAATAATCTTACCCCACTTTAGTGACTGCATTCGATGGGCACAAGTGGCTGCATTTGATTGGCAAAGGGGCTACATATGATAAACACAGTGGCTGCATATGATGGGCACAAATGGCTGCATATGATGGGCACAAGTGGCTGAATATTATGGCGCACAGTGGCTGCGTTTGATGAGCACAATGGCTGCGTTTGATGAGCACAATGACTGCATATGATGGGCACAAGTGGCTGCATATGATGGGCACAAGTGGCTGCATATGATGGGGCACAGTGGCTTCATATCATGGGCACAGTGGCTGCATATGATGTGCACAAGTGGCTGCATATGATGGGCACAGTGGCTGAGTTTGATGGGCAGAATGGCTGCATATGATGGGCACAAGAGGCTGTGTTTGATGGGCACAATGGCTGCAATTGATGGGCACAGTGGCTGCATTTTATGGGCACAGTGGCTGCATTTGATGGGCACAACCTGCGCTTGATGGGCACAGTGGCTACATTTGATTGGCATAGTGGCTGTATTTGATGGGCACAGTGGCTGCATTTGATGGGCACAGTGAGGCTGCAATTGATAGGAGGGTTCAATATTTTTCAGTTTGTTTGCACCCCCCCCAAAAATTTTGAGCACCAGCCGCCACTGGGCAACTGGCTGGATGTCCTGTTGGCTAGATTATCAGAGAGGTATGGCATTTGTAACTTCAAATCTCTCAAAAGAGCAGGTACTCCAATGCTGGGGTACCACGGTTTATCCACAAACTTAGCCCGGGGGTCAAGTGACAACACTGAAACTCTGACACGGAGTGTCTTGTGACTGCATAGCTTGCCTGGTTTCTGTGAATTGTTCTGCACATCAACGGCCATCTACGGTAGGTCTTCCCAAGGCACTGATTACCCAACCCAAGTCCTCTAGTGCACATGGAATTGTGGTAATCACATTTGGGTCATGGCAACGCACAAATTGTACTCTGCCACTCCCCAGGAGCTCACCACTACCAGGCAAATGCAGCTACCACTTTTAAAGGGTATGTCTGTACCACCAAGTTTTGTTGCCATAGAAGCAACATGCATCAAAAGGGACCCAAACAAGGCAGCTGTAAGAAGAATATTGGGGCAAACAGGTAACCCATACAAGGTACATGAACAGTCAGAAGTTTCAGACCCATCAGCAGGTGAAAGCGTAACCTTTGCACTTAAGTCTAGCTGAATGGCAGGCATAGGGTCACTGGAATATAGCAGGGGCAGTAGAGACAGAGCCACTGGAATTTAGCTGGGCAGTAGATACAGAGTCATCAGAATCTAGCTCGGCAGTAGACACAGAGTTAGTAGAATATGGCTGAGCTGTAAGCAGAGGATTAATAGGATGAGGCTGATCATCCGGCAGTAGACTATCAAAGGCATGCTGGGCATCAGGTATCAAACCATCAGGGGCAGGCTGGACGTTGGACACCAGGTCATCAGGAGCAGGCTGGATATTGAACATCGAACCATCAGAGGCAGGCTGAGCATCCGGTACAGCACCATCAGGCAGCAGACCATCAGGCACAGGATCATCCAAGGCAGCCTGGATATCAGGCTCCGGTCCATCAGGGGCAGGCTGGATATAGGCCATTGGACCATCAGGGGCAGGCTGGACATTGGCCACCAGATCATCAGGGGCAGGCTGGACATTAGGCAGAGAGAGGGGAAGCATCTCAATTGAAACTTAAAAAGGTATTGCTCAGCTATTGGATCCTAGTGATTTATCCAGGCTCAGTATAGGTAAAGAAAAAAGCAATCTTAGTCATTGTTACAATTTTACTATGGATGACTTAAAGTCCCAAACATAACACTTATAGCAATTTATTGTTTATCAGATTTGCCCATTAAGTTTAAACCTGACAAATAAGATTAGAAAATAGGGGCCACAACAAGCTCATTACCAGTAACACCCTATTTTCATTTTTCCAGGAGTAGATTTCTTGAAAGGGATTTTATTGTACAGTAGATATTTAGATAGAAGTCTGAAGAAATTGTCGAGTTTAAGGTTATATTCTTATATTATACAGTTGTATAATTATTATTATCTTCATCATTGTGTTGCCATACCTTGACTCTTCTAGATTGATAAAAATGACTTAATAAACATTGTTTTCTGCTCCTTTTAAATAACTGAAAATGATCATGATGTAAAACAATATGCCCTTAGCTACAGTTAATGGAAATGTAAGTAAATAATGAAATTTAAGGAAATAAATTGGTTTTAGAGGAAATTCAGAAGAACAGTTAACTAGCGAAACAAATGTCTATTTAAGTGCTTGTTAACAAATGCAAAAGCATATTTCCATCTTCAGAGAACATTACTTCAAAGTGAGAAACTTTCCACGGGAGATGTTGGCCCTTAGAGTTTTGGGACATTCACCAGCTTTATTAGTCTGTTTAAACAGAAACAAAATGTTATGCTGTAGGTCCAGACGCTTGGGGAAGACTTATTAAAACAGTAATTTTCCCAAGCTTATGTTCGTGTTAAATTACCATTAGGTTTTAGATGAAAATTTTCAAATTCTCCTGAATCTAAAGATATGTTTAAATCGGAAACATTCTTTATTTATACCATTCTATAATTGACAACTTAAGGGAAAACTATAAATGGGTTTGGGTCAATATTACTTTCAGTAAACTTTCAGCGTTTTTTGATGCTTTTTGCATCTTGCAGAAATGCATTTCATTTCTTTAACATGGGTTCCTATGGAACACATTCACATCAATGCATTTTTGTGCCCCTGCGTTTTTGTAAAGGGTCAGGGACTTTTTTCCTGCAAAAGGCAGCATTTTGCATGTAATAGACTTCAATGGACCCACATCCAAAACGCAAGTACTGCATTTTTACCACAATTTACCGCGATTTTTCAACGTTTTTTTTGTTTTACATTCACTGTTTATAGCTGGTTGCTAAGAAGCGGATCGGGAAGCCGGCCGCCGCGTCCTTAGCAACCACTGAGTCATCAGCTGTCAGCGGACTAAAAAAAAAATTGCTGGCTAAAAAGATTCACACAAAAAATGGTGGCCCTTTGGTCTAGTATGGATTTGGAGGGGACACCCTCACATCAAAAAAAAAAAATGTTGTGGCTCTTATCCGAGCATGCAGCCCGGCAGGTAAGTAAAGGGAGGGGATGAGCGAGCACCCCCCCTCCTGAACCATACCAGACCGCATGCCCTCAACATGGGGGGGTGGGTGCGAGGAAGAAGACAGCAGTGGCGATGAAGAAGACAGCAGCATGGGAGAAGACAGCACAAGAAGAAGACGGCACTGGGAGAAGATGGCATCAGGAGAAGACGGCTCTGGGAGAAGATGGCCCCGGGAGAAAACGGCAGCGGGAGAAGACGGCTTGGGGAGAAGACAGCTCTGAGCTATTTTTTTTAATAAAGGACTTGTCAAAAATCGGCTCTTTCTTTTTTTACATTTCAATGCTTTTTGGGGTGAATGGGTAGGGGTACGGTGTACCTGCTAGCCATTCACCTAGGGGGGCAGGATCTGGGGGCCCCCTTGTTAAAAGGGGCTTCCAGATTTTAATAAGCCACCCGCCTGCAGACCCGAGAACAACTGGCCAGGTTTGTCAGGAGGAAGCCCTTGTCCCCATCAACATGGGAGCAAGGTGCTTTGGGGTGGGGGGGTGCAGAGCCCCCTCTGCCACAAAGCACCCACCCCACATGTTGAGGGCATGCGGTCTGGTATGGTTCAGGAGGAAAGGGGCACTCTCTCCTCCCCTCCCTTTCCTGACCTGCTGGGTTGCATGCTCAGATAAGGGTCTTGTATGAATATTGGGGGGCAAGCCATTTTTTTTATTTTGGCATGAGGGTGACCCCCCCAAATCCATACCAGACAGAAGGGACTGGTATGGTCCTTGGGGAGGGGCTCCACGCCATTTTTTTGTGAATTTTTTAGCTGGCAATTTTTCTTTTACATTCAGCTGTCAGCTGGTGACTCATTGGGAAGCCCACGCAGTGGCTGGCTTCCCAACCTGCTCCTTAGCAACCAGCCATATATGGTGAATGTTTAAAAAAAACCACACAAATTGCAAATCGCGGTAATATCATGGTTTAAAACGCGGTTACAAAAACGCAGAAAGCACAGCAAAAAGCACTGCAGAAATGCTCAAAAGCAACATGCATAGATGTGAATCGAGCCTAAAAAGGTAAACAGGGTGATATCTGCATAATCTACTTTTTTTTTAAATATCATTCTTCTTACCCTAAATACTGAAGCCTAAGCAGATTTAATAGTGCTGCAGATATGCAAATGTTGGCTTTTTTGTCAAAAGTAAACAGCTAAAACCCCATCTCCATCTCAAACCATTCCCCTGGCAGCTGATATATGAAGTGAGCAGTAACACATGATTGTCACAGGGTGAGTTATGTGTCTGTGATTGACAGCCTGGTATCCTCTTCTTTATTCCTTGTGAGAAGCAAAATTGGTGGCACAGAATGTCCGCGATGACTTTGTCTATGGGGACACGCTTACAGCATATTTCCATTTTTGCATACAAATTTGCGAAAACCGCACTAGGCTTTTGTTTTTTTTTTCACCTTTTTGGATGTTTCTCAGGTAAGGTTTTTTGAACAATATTAGAGTGAGCCTATGCCAAGTCTGTCTCCATTAACATACAATGCTAGAAGCCCAGCCTCTAAACCTTTAACCCTTTGTTAAGACAGACAGTGTTGAAATCTAGTTTACAGTTGATAATGAAGATCTGCCTGCACAGTACAGACAGGGTTAATTATGGCAAAAACAGCTGCCCATCACCTAACAAAGAGAACTGTATAGCATATTTCCTTGCTGGAGGATCCAGAATAGAACATTGAAAAAATTAAGCAGTAATTTTGAATTTTTTTTTTAGTTACGTTATGTGAATGGGAACATGTAACGGATATAAAGTAAGTGTTATCCCAATTTGGCTGCAGAAGTGGAATACTTTAAGCATTGTTTTTATTCACTGTTTATGCACCATTGGTTTGTTTTTTATGCTAAATAGTTAATGTTTGATTGTGGTCTTCATAAACATTGGCAAAGGCAAGGGCTAATTTAGAGTTTATATATTAAAAAAAAATAATGTTATATCTTAATTACTACTTATTGAATTAAAGTAGAATTGCAGCATAAACCTAACTAGTACTAAAAATATTTCCTCCCCCCTCCTAACTAACCTGCACATTAAAGATGTACAGTATATACTTAGATAGCACAGGGGGTAATGTGACCGTACCAGAGCAGGCTGAAAATAGGTAAGTATATACATCTTTTTTTTTTTTTCTTGTCAGCATAGCTGTTAAGAGGGGACATTTTCACGACTAGTTAGGTTTAGGCTGGAAATCTACGTTAATATAAAAATCCTTTCCCACTTTGCTATAGAAAAAAATGTTTAAATACTGCCTGTGCCCAAACTAGGGACAGTTTCCCCTCACTCCCTGTCACTGGGAAAGCACATGAGTGTAAATTTCCCAAAAATGGACACAGACAGCAGCAGAGAATAAAAGTAGTGCTTTACCTAGCTTTTTTGTAGCTCATGGTGGTGGGGTATAATTCAATCTGCCCAGCGCCTGGGTGTTGTGGTCTTGAAGATGATGGAGGAGTGGAAGTGTTCCAGAGTGGTATCCCCAAAATAAGAAGATGAAGAGCAAAAAGTAAGGAACAGAAGAATTTAAAAAAAACATTGTACATGAACATAAAAAAAATTACAACAATCTGCTTGCTACTAAATGGGCTATGAAGTGCTCGCATTTGCGAAAGAGTGCAGGCAATGACACTGCATCATCTGTCAAACTTCAATGTGATGAGTGAGAAGCCCTGGGGGGGGGGGGGGGGAGAACTCCAAGTGGACTGCCTACCAGGCCTGCCAGGAAAAATAGCTATCTGCTTCTGTGGGTAATCAAGTGTAATACTAACAATCTATGGCTTAGAAGGTCTACTTATGCTATATAGTAAAATGTTTGGTACATAATCATACCCTGTGACATAAATTCATAGATGATAGGAAAAATCCTAAAGAGCTATTCATCACGAAGAACTCAACCTTTGCAATTGTAAGGGAGGATGGGATAGCATAGAGAGATAAAAAATACCATATAGAACTGACTGTCAAACAATTGTAGGCATATAGTAAACCCTGGGTAAGTGATTAATGAAAATCATTTGGTCCATCGTAATAAGATAACATAAAACTGCTACTTCAAAACAAAGTGAGATCTTCAACCTTAGGTAATCCTTAATGTTTAATGGATAAAGTGGAGGGAGAGGAAGAAACACGTGGGTGCTTCTTGTAAGTGATCACAGACCAGGGTTCAATGTGAGAAAGGGAAGCTTAAAGAGGATCCCAGTCTGGAAGAGAAGGACTGGAGATATTCAAGATCTTGAAAAACGAGCAAAGGTCTTTCAGGTATCTCAGCATAGCAAATCGGCCTTTTGCAATGCAGCTGAATGGGAAGCCACATCTGTAGAAAATGCTGTGGTCCCAAATAACTGTTAATGGAAATTTTATAACACAGCACTGTTAGAGGGTTAGCCACGACAGGTCAGGCAATAGCTTAATGGATTCTCCATCAAAGTCAATGGCTTACATGCTTCGGACTTTCTGCATTATTTTCCCCTATAAAGAAAAGTCATGGATGTCTCTGGGTCTGCATGGAAATCCTTGCAGATGTAATATGTTAGGCAGCCCAAGATGTTATTAAAGATTTCCTATAGAGTGAGTTTAAGATCTTCTTCTTTATTTTAGATCATGGATATTTTGAGCAGTAAAACTTTACAGGTGTACCAACCCTTCGCTGCTCTGTGTAAAACTAAACAAAATGGCATTGAACAACCTAGATACAACCGTATTTTTCACTCCAAATGAAAAAAAAAAAAACTTTGTTAAAAATTTCATGCCACACCACACATATGACTTTTACTATACTTATTAACCATCTATATGCTTTCTTCTTTTTTAATGGCATATACAGTTAATATTTACAATAGATGCCCGTAACCTTGAGATCCATAACTATGTATGTTGATACTAGGTAGTTGGTCAAATAATTACTGTATAAAGCAAAGTGCACTGTGTAAAATCTACATAATATAATGCATTATGGATTGCTCTGATTGATATATTTTCATATCTGCATACATTGTTGGTGTCTGTCTTCAGAAATGAAAAAAGAAATTGTAATCAAATAATAATAGTATTCAAAGAATGAAGCTTTGTAGTATGTGTGAGAACAGCCAGCCAGGCAAAAAGCATGACCTGTACAATACATATACAAGCAAAGTAGGGCAGGTCTGTTTATTTACTTGTATGTGCTCAGGGGCCCATTTATATGAAAACCACTTTCTCCAGCGGTTTATTTGCTTTGGACCTAAGTAATCTCATTGTACCAATTTTCTAAAATAACGTTACAGATGGTTCTATTTTATTTCACCCTAGAGAAATCACTGTCTAAAAGAACATTAGCATCTGGTGCTTCTGCAATGCCGCTTAAATATGTGTTTGAAATATAAGTTAGACATGGAAAGTGCAGTTACAATCAATGGCTCCTGGACCATCATCTCAGCCTGTCTAAGCTAAATGGTAACACAGACTGAAAAACATCTGAGCTGCTAAGTGTCCATTTAGAATGTGCTTAGCACACAATTCCCTCTATTGGATTTGTTAAGCTGAAATCATCAGACCATTAAAACGAACTGTAAAACTGTTAACATTTCATGCAAGGTTCACTTCCAAGTGTCACTACCATACATCTTAGCGCTGAGATTGATAAGTAAAATAAAAGGGAAGATGTCCCTGCATAATTTGCAATTACGCTATTTGAAATGTACTGTACTTATGAGTTTTATGACAATTCCTCCAAAAATTTTGCCAGGGAACAGAGAGGTGTTAGTCTTGACGCTAATCAGTTATGATCTCAATGTCAGTTTGCTAATGAAAAAAGACTTAAATCCTTTGTAATGAGCAAGTGGTAGAACTAGTGCCATAACAGCCTACCAGTTGTATCAAGACCACACTTCACTGACAAACTGACATTGTATCTGCTTAATAATATATATATATATATATATATATAGGTAAAAATAGCCAATCCAGTAAGTACACTCCATAGTTATAATACAGTCTGGCCTCATGTGTGCTTTAAGGATTTGTACACCGTTGGTACACGCTGCAACACATCACAGTAGCATAATTCATATCCGATCTGTAAGAGACAACCTTCTGCACAGACCAGCACAACATAAACACATACAAAGGGTACTAAAGGAATACATACTGTTCACTTGAGTTTAGTAAATACAGGGGTGCTGTGTTTATGTCAGTCATCCACTCATACACAAGAAAAAAATCCTTGCTTTTTTGTAATTCAAAGTAAATGTATTTTCACTTTATTCACCAAACTCAGAGAACACTCACTTTACTAAGTGGATAATCTCAACTCCTTTGGAGTGTTATTCTAATGTGTTCTTGTTCCATCTATGCCATTGGCTAAAAGATAGATGCCAGAGTGTGAATGGGGTTCATTCAGGACAGAGACCAATCACTCGTGGTGTAACACAATGCTGTGTACTAGGTCCTGTTCTATTAAATCTCTATGTTTCAGCCAATGCCTGTGAGCACTGACCGATCTGTTCTAGCAGGGGAGTGGTCGTTCTGTCAGAACACATTCGTACAATGATCTCCCCGCTGTGCTATTAACACATAATACAGCGAGCAGCCCACTGGGTTGAACAAAGAAAAATAAACTTATTGTGTGTACCAGAAATAAGGTATGTCATTTTGCTGATGAAACGAAGGTGTGTAATAGGGTTATCATCCCTTGAGGTGTCTGTAACATGGAACATGATTTCGTATTGCTGGAAGATTGGTCAAAGTTCTCTTTCTAAATGTAAAATGGATGGCTCCAGACAGTCCATGCGTTTTTGGCAGCAAGGGAATATGTTGCTGGGCGGCAAAGTTTAAGTCAATGAAACAACTGCATGCTCCGGAGTTCACAATAGCGTTAACGGGAATAGTCTTTTCTGGAAGCTGGACTAACAGAGGAAGAATAAGATGGGCTGACTGGGCAGGTAGCATCGTGAGGTTAGTAGGAGGAAGCTTCCTAATCTTTGCAGGACACCCATGAACATAATGGCCAGCCTCTCCACAATACAGGCAAAGATTCTTCTGCTGGCGGCGTGATCGCTCCTCTGGAGATAGCGTGTGGCGTATCACTCCGAGTTGCATGGGCCTTGGAGCAGCAGGTGTGGGTTTAATGGAACTTTGGCTGGCAAGGGGCTGAACAGGAGCCCTTGGGGTCATCCATGCAAGGTGGGTCTGCTGGGTGCATCCCTCTGATTGGCGCTCACGGAGCCGCCGGTCAATCTGAATTACCAAACTGATAAATCCTTCCAAGGTATCAGGTATTTCTGTTCGGGCAAGTTCATCTTTCAAGTCCTCAGATAGACCCATGCGGAACTGGTACCGCAGAGTTGCATTATTCCACTGGGTGTCTGCACTCCAGCATCTAAAGTCCGATACATAGTCCTCAACCACTCTGCGGCCTTGCTGGAGCGCATGGAGAGCAGCTTCTGCCGTGGAAGTACATAATGGATCGTCATATAGTTGTGACATAGCATCAAGAAACGATGACATAGTATGCGTCTGTATGTCGTCTCCTTCCAGCAACCAGTGGGCCCAGGCTTGAGGATCCCCTTGTAGTAGTGAGATAATAAACCCCACTTTTTTCCAGCACAAAAGTCCGGGGTTGTAAAGCAAAATACAACTGACATGCGTTGCGGAAGGCCCGAAACTTGTTGCGCTCCCCAGAGAATTTCTCAGGAACAGGAACTTTGGGCTCAGGTGGAGGTGCAGTGAAGGGTACTGGAACTGAGCTGGCAGGGAGTGTCTGGATCTGTCCTTCCAACTTAAGGTACCCTTCATGCAGGGACTGTACAGCTTGTGTGAGGGTTGCAAGGTGGCGGCCCACCTCCTCCATCTGCGAGACTCCTTCTGTAGGCTCAGTCATGGCTGTCTGATACTGTCACGTACCTGGTATCAGAGCCCAACTATAGAAGGAGACCTCTCTTACAGCCCTGGCTCAGGGACCACTGGGGTTGCAACAGTGGTACAAGAGCACAGCGAGGTAGGAGTGCCTGTATGATCCGTGGTAGCTGATGCAGGTGGTAGAGGTAATCCACGGGACAGACTGGTAGCGGAAGCAGTAGGAAGCGGTGGAATAGGTACGGGTCAGCGACCCCTGGATCCAGGCGGAGCTGGATCAGGAACAGACTTAAGCAGAGTGAGACAAGCCGGGTCAGAACGGGCAACAGGTAGTACAATCAGCAGGCAAAGGATAGTCAGCAGGCAGGCAGAGGTTCTGCAACAGGAGATCAATAGTTTTCAGAAGTAGCAAGGTCAAGCAGGCCGGGTCAGGAGAGGAGAAGGCAGCAGTAGTCAACGAAGCAAGATCAGGTAACACAGCAGGTCCAGGATCAGACTCAGGTTAGACTGCAGATCAGACAGCATTGTACCAGAGCAGCTGCTGGCTTTTTAAAGGGGAACTGGCGCCAAGCCGAGTCAGCACGTTACTCTAACATAACCAAATGGAAAGAACATGGCACAACAGCAAACCTGCTAAGAGATGGCCGCACACCAAAACTAATGGACCGGGCAAGGAGGGCATTATTCATAGAGGCAGCACAGAGACCTAAGGTAACCTTGGAGGAGCTGCAGAGTTCCACAGCAGAGACTGGAGTATCTGTACATAGGACGACAATAAGCTCCATAGAGTTGGGCTTTATGGCAGAGTGGCCAGAAGAAAGCCATTACTTTCTGCAAAAAACAAAATGGCACATTTTGAGTTTGCAAAAAGGCATGTAGGAGACTCCCAAAATGTATGGAGGAAGGTGCTCTGGTCTGATGAGACTAAAATTTAACTTTTTGGCCATCAAAGAAAACGCTATGTCTGGCGCAAACACATCACATCACCCAAAGAACACCATCCCCAAAATGGTGGTGGCAGCATCATGCTGTGGGAATGTTTTTCAGCAGTCGGGACTGGGAGACTGGTCAGAGTTGAGGAAAAGATGGATGATGCTAAATACAGGGATATTCTTAAGCAAAACCTGTACCGCTCTGTGTGTGATTTGAGGCCAGGATGGAAGTTCACCTTCGAGCAGGACAATGACCCCAAACACACTGCTAAAGCAACACTTGAGTGGTTTAAGGTGAAACATGTAAATGTGTTGGAATGGTCAAAACCCAGACCTCAATCCAATAGAAAATCTGTGGTCAGACTTAAAGATTGCTGTTCACAAGCGCAAACCATCCAACTTGAAGGAGCTGGATCAGTTTTGCAAGAAGGAATGGACAAAAATCCCAGTGGTAAGATGTGGCAAGCTCATAGAGACTTATCCAAAGCGACTTGGAGCTGTGATAGCAGCAAAAGGTGGCTCTACAAAGTATTGACTTTAGGGGGTGAATAGTTATGCATATTGACTTTTTCTGTTATTTTGTCCTATTTGTTGTTTGCTTCACAAAAAAAAAAAAAAAAACATCTTAAAAGTTGTGGGCATGTTCTGTAAGTTAAATGATTAAATCCTCAAACAATCCATGATAATTCCAGGTTGTGAGGCAACAAAACACAAAAAATGCCAAGTGGGTGAATACTTTTGCAAGGCACTGTAAATCTGAAAATTGATCAATCCTGATGTACTGACAGCCTAACTAATTTCTTGAGGCCCAAAAATGTCAGGACAGTACAAATATCCCCCAAATCACCCCTTTTTGGAAAGTAGACAGTCCAAGGTATTTAGTAAGAGGCGTGGCGAGTTTTTAGAGGTTATTTTTTGTCACAAATTTTGTGGAAAATGAAGATATTTTTTCACAATGTTTTTTCTTTTTTACATACTGTCACCAGTGCAGCACAGCATCATCATATAACTGGTGTGGCAGTGATCAGGGACACTGACTGGTGACAGTATGTGAAAAAAAAGATGTTTCTTTTTTATTACATTTCTTTTTTTTTTAAATGTTCTTTTTTTGCATACTGTGACCAGAGCAATACATTGTTGCCATAGTAGCAATGTACTATTCTGGGGAGGTGATCAGGATTTTTTTTTTATTTGCACACTATGATTGCTTATATTTTGAAATATCAATAAATATATATCAGATCTGGTATCATATAATTTTTTTGATAAATATTAGTGTGTCAAGTACTACATATTTGAGTCATCCTCTACTTTACAGTCTTTTTTCCTCCCTTAGCTGGAGGGCTTATACAGCATTCTTTGTGCTCTTGACAGTGGGAGACACTGCAGTTTACACTGTTTGACCACACCCACTCTAATATTGGTTCTCATTTTTGTAAGTTATTTACTAACCTTGTTAATTGTATTGTTGATTTATTATTATTATTTGTAAAATATGATACATATTTATCTATATTTCAGAATATACCACCATACTTAACCCCCTGATGAAAATTGCTTTTGTGAATCCAAACCAGTTGGGGTGTATCTTATAATCTTTTATGCAGGTTCTGCAGTTTACAGTCAATACAAATGGGTGGTTAATCCTGTTTTTTTTTCTATTGATATTTTATTTGAAAATTATCAAATTATACATGTAAAGTAAAGTAACAGTAAAGCAATAACAGGGCGTTACACAATACAAGTAGTCAGGACAAGATCGCAACATATCAATATATAAAAATATGAAAAGTATGAAGTATCAATAAAGCGTAAAGTTCAGTAGTTCCGTTTGCTAAAAAAACTGGCAGGTAGTGACTGTGAGAATTATGAAGTTCCATTTCTATAATCAGTATTTGTTTTATTGCAGTTATTGCAGTAAGGCTGTGGTACACATATGGGAGTGGTCTAGCCATGGAGCCCAGTCTTTCTGGAATTTGGGAATTTGTAGATTTGCTTTTGCAAACATAAGTTCCAGTTGTAGGTGTTGATTGAGAATCTGGCAGTTTTGTTGCTGAGCAGGAGGGGAATTGTTGTTCCAGTTACATGTAATAGAGAGCCTGGAGGCTATGAGGATATGCATGAGGATAGGATGGTATTGGGTAGGCCAGGCTTCCAAGGCCAAGCCCAGCAGAGCTAGCTGTGGAGTATTTGCTGTGGATTTACCAGTAACATTGGTAACAAGGGTTTAGACGTTTTTCCAGAAGGTAGATAGTAGTGGGCAAGTCCACTAGATGTGTATTAACGATCCAATACAGCTGCATTTTCTCCAGCAGTCAGAAGAGTGTGAAGAGGGGAACTGGGCTAGTCTCGTTGGTGTATGATTTCTCAATGTGAGAGGCACCTGGAGAATTTAAGGATGGAGCGTGATGCTTGATACCATGTCAGAAAGTCAACCAAGAAGTTTAGGCTTCGTTCCCATTTTTCCATTGCTGGCAATTTTGTGGAGTTTTGCGAGGAGTTGAGCAATTTGTAGAAATATGATATTCCCTTAGTAAGGGTTGTGGTTTGTTATGGATGATATCAGCGGTAAGTGGATGTTCTGAGCGTTCTCATGAAGGTCTTGAAAGGTTTTCAAGTTCCCATTGTCTAGAATGTTCTCTATGATAGTGATACCAGCTGCGGACCAGGAGAATAATGAAAAGCCTGTAAATAGAATTTCCAGTGAGGAAAGGAAAAAGGTCACTAAGGCTTTATTCGAAAGGTCTTTGATCTGTTGGCATATTGATCCCCATATTTTGATTATAGCGTTTATTGTGCTAAGTAAATAATATTGTGCTAAGGAATAATGTATCAGGATGTGGCATATGTTTACTCATTTCTCGTATCCACAGTACCACTCTGTGATGATACGAGTCCAATTTATCCCCTCTCAGAGGTGATTTCGGTTGTGCATGGTTACTGTGGCCACCCCCTATTCAGGCATCCGGCCCCTTTTCGGGTGCCAGGTGCCTGAATTACAGCAGCGGGGGTGTTTTTTTTAAGCACCTGATTAGGCTTCAAAAAAGGTAGACTCGTGTTGCAGAGCATTGCACTACGAGCCCACCGAGGTGTGTTAGAAAAGCAAATTAATATTTGCTTTTCTAACACTGAACCGCCTCTCCGCCAATCAGGAAGCATGGGTCTAATATCCATCAACTGATTGGCTGAAGGCACAGGTGATCCTATTGGATGCCTAGCAGAAGGGAAGAAGAGATGCACGGGAAGCATGGAGGACACAGGAGCTGTCACCTGACCTGCTGCCCGCCCCACAGCTCGCCGCCGCCACCCACTGCCTGACCTGCCACCAAGATGGGGTGGCGTTCAGACAACCAGCGGACGGGTGGGCAGGGATCACAGTGAGGCTACATTTGATGGGGCACAGTGGCTGCATTTGATGGGCACAGTGGTTGCATTTGATGGGGCACAGTGGCTGCATTTGATGAGCACAGTGGCTGCAATTGATGGCACAGTGGCTGCAATTGATGGGCACAGCGGCTGCAATTGATGGGCACAGCGGCTGCAATTGATGGGCACAGCAGCTGCATTTGATGGCACAGTGGCTGCATTTGATGGGAGGCTGCAATTGGTATTTGTTTTTCAGTATTTTTCAGAATTTTTCAGTTTGTTTGTGCCCCCCCAAAAAATTTGAGCACCAGCCGCCACTGTAAGAGGGGTCCCTGAGGTGGTTAAACCAAATGATCTGATCCCATATCTGCAACAGCTCTTTTTGAAGCTTATCCCAAAACTTATAACCAGAGATCTCCTGATGGATAGAGCACACAGGATCCCTAAACTGGCGTACCTTCCAGACACAGTTCCCAGGGACATTCTAACATGGATCCACTTCTACTATATTAAAGAACGTTTTCTCAGAGCAGCCAGATCCACACGCTTGCTTCCTCCTCCTTACGCTGGAGTGGCCCTTTACCAGGGCCTCTCGGCTGCAACATCTCAAATGAGGAAAGAATTCACACCTATCACTGTATAATTACGGGATTGCAACACCATTTACTGGTAGGGATTCCCCACAATGCTGCTGGTCATGTACCATAATCAACAAATAACCAACACTTCCCGAAAGATGGCTATAAGAAGCTTCACAACTGGGGCCTGACACCCTCTTCACCATCAAACACTCCAAAAAAAAAATCCTACTCATAAATCCTGAGTGGCAAGTTGCTTTACGGCTTACAACCTAGCTAAAATAATGTATGTTATTTTTGCCACATGTCGCCTCCTCTTGGTAGGCTGTCTGGACTCTCTTCATATGTATGCATTGATACCTGAGCAGCGAGAAATATTGTTTTATTTTCTATATACCTGTTTGACTTAACCCACTGTTATCATCACACACCCCAGGCACAAGTTTGCTAAGCACATAGCCTAATCCTAGTTTGACTGTTACTAGTGTTATGAAGGCTAACTTTACCTCTTTCTTGTTCATATTGTTTTGTTTATATTGTACCTAGGGCAAATCCGGGTATTTTTCCTCTTCTTTTCACACACCCCTCCAAAGTTGTGATTTACACGCCAGTAGTAATTTTCTTTTCTTCACCTGTTTACCACCACCAGAGCCTACAATGTCCTATGATGGTAGTGATATGCATCACTGCTATCAATGCAATAGACCTAAATAATCCCTTTAAGAGATCACGCCTATGATGAGAGGCCTTGACCCAAAAAACAGACATACTGTGCGTGCAAGAAACGCACTTTTTGCAGGAGAAACCTCCCTCGTGCCACCACTGCCTATATCCTCATACTTTTTTTCGCACATGCCCCCAAAAAGGTCAGAGACATTATGATCAGCGTACGTCGTTCCTTATCCTTTCAGCTTACACACCTAGACGCTGACCCCTGTGGTAGGTACCTAATTCTGGATGCCCTTTTTGACAACGTACAACATGTAATAGCCAATATTTATGCTCCCAACTCTCATCAGAAAAGCTTCTAACACACCTCAGTGGGCTCGTAGTGCAATGCTCTGCAATACGAGTCTACCTTTTTTGAAGCCTAATCAGGTGCTTAAAAAAAACACCCCCGCTGCTGTAATTCAGGCACCTGGCACCTGAAATGGGGCTGGACGCCTGAATAGGGGGTGGTCACAGTAACCATGCATAACCGAAATCACCTCTGAGAGGGGATAAATTGGACTCGTATCATCACAGAGTGGTACTGTGGGTACGAGAAATGAGTAAACATATGCCACATCCTGATATATTATATTTGGAAAAAAGGTTTTTGGATGATGGACTTTATAGGTACAACATTAACTACATAGTTTTGACAAGCGCCGTTTGACCTAGCCTTTTTCTGAGTGGCAGTCTTCGGTGCTTTTAGCATCTGGAGGAGGGAGTATCTTCGCCCCCTCTGGTTGCTATGTGCTCTGCGTCATGTAGTTGGTGTCAGGCTGACCTGCTGCCATCTAATGGCTATGGTGTGTCAGCTCTGGTGTCAAGCGCATGCACAGTGGCTTATGGCTTGGTTGCTGTGCGTCACTTCCGGCTGTAGCACTCTGACGTCACGACTGGGACAAGCGTACAAAGGGACGCCTGTTGCCGGTGTCTCATACAGCCATTTATCACCACGCTTTGTGACTGTCACACAGCGGAGCTCTGCAGGAGATGTTCATAGCTGATGGTATGTGCCAGCTTGAAAAGGAATTATGTAGGGGGATTGTGTGTGTTTGCTGATCAGAAATATATTTCTGATCAAGTGCCTCAATGTTTGTTCTATACCTCTCCAAATAGATTCTACGTGGAAACAAAAACAGATGAATAATGGAGATGTGTGAATAGTGGGGGATCCCCTACATTTACAGAATTGTCATCATTTTCATAAAAGTTTTCCAAAATATTCTGAACGGTTTCTTTTCCTTGCTGGCTATGCAATTAATCCTCAATCACCATAAGTTTCCCGTGTGATCGTTATTTCACAGGTAAGCTAGCACTTGTCCCCCCCTCCTTTAGAGACCATTATAGTGACAGGATTAATGTTGCATACACTGCTATTTTTATTAAACACCTAATATACATCCCTAGAAAACTTCTTTACATATACAGACTAGCTGGGAATTCATCTGATAAGGTATCCCTGCATCTCTGGCTGCGCTGTGGACTTTGTTGCTTGTTTATTTTTTTTATTACAATAATGTAAGTTATCTCTCTCATGTATACATATACAAGTTGTCAAATTATACACATATCACCTGTTATAGATAACACTATTCTAATGTTACTCCTGTTCACATAGTTCCAAAGTCCTTCTGTGGGCTTGGACCTGTGACAATTGGTACAATGTGGTCCAGGGAAGCTGAGCAGCAAATGTATACCATTAAAGTATCATTGTATTAACAATACTGTGTATTATAATTAAATGTTAGAAACTTAATTGTGATTCTCTATTCATAGAATATGCCCTAAGCTCCCGAAGAAGCGTTTTTGAGTATGCGTAACGTGTAGAGCTGAGCCGAACCACGACACACCACCTCTCCTAATCTACATTACTACATCAAATCCTTGGAGAGTGACCTTTGGGTTTCTCACTACTAAGTGCTCTAATTTCTATGATACATAGGTGGTGTATGTAGTTAGTGTTGTGCCTATAAATTCCATCTTCCAAAAACCTTTTTTCCAAATATAATATATCGGGACGTGGCATATGTTTACTCATTTCTCGTATCCACAGTACCAATCTGTGATGATACAAATCTAATTTATCCCCTCTCAGAAGGTGATTTTGGTTGTCTGGGCTGCAGTGTGCCGCTGAGAAGACCCAAGGTGGCGAGGAGATTGAGAGCCGAGCGGCCATCTTGATCAGTGGCTAGGACACGTCCTTCCCCACGTTAATCCTGTTTTTATCAGACTATGTTGTGTTATCCTAATCTCTTGTTTTTAAACATTCATATAATAAAAATTGTTGTAGTTTTATACCTGGATTGGAGCTGCATAAAAAATCCAATCCAAACTGCTATTTATGAATTGTTAGTATAAATTATTAAATGAATAAAGTATGTATTAGTATTTGAAGGCTTGTGGATGAAAAATTAGCATTTACTGCATTTATTTAAATTCTTCATTTAGTATCAGAAAGTACAAGAGTATAATAGGATTCAGTCTCATTAAACAAGTACATTCAAGTAGTCTTTAGAATGCAGAGGTTACAGGTAAATGCTTGGCTGTAGGTTTGGTATGTATGTATGTGAGTATTTATGGCTATTAAGTACATGAATCATTTTAGATTCCCCCTGGTTGCTGCTGGTTGTCAAGAAACATTGGATTCTTTTTTTATGTTCATTGTTCTGCTGTCTGGGAAAATCCTTTTGAGAAAGGAAGCATCAGGAAATGGAAAGGCAGAAAAAGAAGAGGGTGAAGAAAGGGGAGAAAACATTTATGTTTTTTGCTAGAAGGCAGTCCACGTGGCCCATTCACACTACGCATTGGGTAAAGGTAGCCCATCAATTTTGAGTGGGCCAGCAGTGCACCTTAGCATACAGAAAAAAAAAAAAAGACACCAACGCACAGCATGATTTTTTAAAAACAGCCCTCCCTTTACCATGCTATTATTCATTTGGAAATTAGGTAAATATTTGTAATGCAATTAATGTGACATTGAACTGCAGCTAAATCTTCCTGGTACATGTGTTTTTATTTACAGTGAAAGTCTCATCCACTGCTTTATACATATGCCCCTATCTAAAACAGTTACTGTAATCACATTAGAAAAAGCAAGGCATTATTATGATTCTGAACACATGGTATGCAAGTTTGTAAATCAAAGAATATAATTGATCTAGTAATCATCTAACTCCAGGCAAGAGCTTGGGGGCAGCTGATTACATATGGAGCCACTAGTTGGGCAGTAATATGGTACAAGAAAAATGCTGTTTCTATTGGAAGCTTCTTAAATTTAGTTTGCTTTAGTTTGCTTTATGTCCTTTTCAAATCAGTTAACATACATCCAATATTCCTTGAGTCAATAACAGCTCCCATAATATTTTATTACTCAGGCAGAGCAGGTGAAACATGTTGCAATAAATTTCAAGAATTCAGTGTAACTTTGTAAACTTATATTTTTTTCCTTATTTGTGTGGGATAATAAATAACACAATCTTCTAAAATAAAAGACACTGAAGCCTCTTGGTCAATCCATTATTGCATTGGAAAAGATTTGATGTGTGGCTCAGAAAAGGAATGGGGCTGAAAACTGCTGATGCACCCTTTATCACAGCAATTTCCAAAAGGTAATAAATGGCACACTCAGGTAAAAATCTGCAAAATGCTAAAGAATTGATGTAAGAAATGAATGCAGATAAGGGTTCTCTATTCTAAATTACAAGTGATTAAATTCTGGCGACTAGAGATTGAAAAATCAGCAGTGTAAGTTTCTCGGATTTGTATAACACAGACTAACAAGCTTAATGAATACTGCACAACAGCTGAAGAATGAAATGTCTGACATCTGACAAATCAAGCCCTTTCAGGCACTTAGGCAGCAGGGAGCCATTAGATACAGCAATAAACAGGCTTAATATACAGAGATGTACAGCTTGAATGCCTACCTATTTTGTGCATCTGAGCCAGGGATGCATATTGCAGTCATGCAGCACACATGAATAATGATTCCCCTTTATAACTATACCATTTTGTCTAAAT
Organism: Lithobates clamitans; assembly: GCA_037952925.1. Lineage (NCBI taxonomy): Eukaryota > Metazoa > Chordata > Amphibia > Anura > Ranidae > Lithobates > Lithobates clamitans. Next base: position 1,371,678 of record JBBGZY010000071.1, read on the forward strand.
ATGGTAACATTTGAAACCTTCTTTCAATACCATGAAATGATCTAAAGTGTCAGTGGTAAGTTGCCTTAAACTGCTAGGCTATTTTTGCTATTGAATGCAGGCTGAAAGTGGTTGAAATTGCCTGAAAGTGTGCTGTATATGACCAACATAACAGTTTTATCCAACTCAACATCAAAGTGACTCTGAGTCTTGCAAAACATATCTAAAAAAATTGACTGCTGTCGTCCAGAGCGAATTTTCTGAATCTGTAATATTTTTGGAATGTGTTGGATGCTTGCTTCCCCCTTCTTATGCCTTGGTTTCATTCGGTGCCCCCCCCCCCCCTTATCACTACATGACATAGCAGTAACATGGGATGGTGGGCGGAAGGGCAGCACACAGCAGTGCCTTAAATCCAAACTCCACCCAAAAGGGGAATTCTGCTTAAAGTCCTCCTCCCCTGCCACCTTTGGCATGTAATTTTTTGGGGGTAGAGCAGGTGCCTAGTTTTGAAAGGTACCCACTCCCACTTCCACTCAGATTACCTAGGCGATCCAAGCTCTCCTCTCCCCCTCCCTCCCCACAGTCTTCTGGAACAAGTCACAGATCCCAGAAAACGACAGAATCATTCACAAAGCCCAGCGCAGCCAGTGGGCAGCCAGCTGTGAAGCCCGAAAGCAGCATAGCCAGCTGCCCACAGGATGCCATTGCTGGGTACCTGAAGGCTAGTGAAGAACTAGCCAGGTTGAGGATGGCACTGGATCCCTGGACAAGTAAGCATATGAGTGAACCTCTTCTTTAAGTTCTCTTTAAAAAGATAAGTATCACTAGATGTTTAGACATGTTTTTGAATCCTGCAGGAGACCCAGTGCACATAAGCATTAAGCTTGTCCAGTGTCTGCTGAGAAGTGTGGTCAGACAACTTGCTCCACTGCTATCCGACCACCATGAATGAGACAGATCTATCAAAGCCTTTGCCTGACAGCTCACAGAGGGGAGGGGGCATGGTAAACAGTGCAAACAGAGCCCACATAGCCTCCACCCCTGTCTCTACTTACCATTGCCAGGATGAACATCTGCATCCCTTAATCTCTTGTGAAGCCCAGTGCCACCTCTGCTGCCTTTAATATACTAAACTGAAAAAGCTGATGATTCCACACCCAAGCTTGATTCCAGACCCAGTCTCTAGTGAAGTCTCATCCAGTTTGAACTGGATGAAAAGGATCACAGATTTATAGTCATAAAGCAGGACAGGACCACAAGCTTTAACCACTTCAGTCCCGGAAGGATTTACCCCCTTCCTGACCAGAGCATTTTTGCGATACAGCACTGCGTCACTGTGACTGACAATTGCACGGTCATGTGACGTTGCACCCAAACAAAGTTGGCGTCTTTTTTGCCCACAAATAGAACTTTCTTTTGATGGTATTTGATCACCTCTGCTGTTTTTATTTTTTGCGCTATAAACAAAAAAAGAGCGACAATTTTGAAAAAAAAAGCAATATTTTTTAGCCCGATATGTATTCTTCTACATATTTTTGGTAAAAAAATAAATAAATAATCGCAATAAGCGTACATTGATTGGTTTGTGCAAAAGTTATAGCGTCCACAAAATAGTGGATAGATTTATGGCATTTTTATTATTATTTTTTTTTAAATTAGTAATGGCGGCGATCTGAGATTTTTTATCGTGATTGCGGCGGACACTTTCGACACTATGTTGGGACCAGTGGCATTTAAACAGCGATCAGTGCTATAAAAATGCACCGATTACTGTGTAAATGTCACTGGCAGGGAAGGAGTTAAACACTAGGGGGCAATCAAGGGGTTAAATGTGTTCCCTCAGTGTGTTCTAACTGTAGGGGGGGTGGGCTCACTAGAACATGACAGAGATCACTGCTCCCGATGACAGAGAGCCGTAGATCCCTGTCATGTTGCTAGGCAGAGCAGGGAAATACCTTGTTTACATCTCCCCGCTCTGCCACTCTGTGTCACGATCGCGGGCCGCCGGCGGACATCGAGTTTGCGGGACTCGCGGGCACGCTCCTGCAGTGTGCGTGTGCTCACTAGGTACTAGCGTACAGGCACGTCCATTTGGGCAGCCATTGTGCCAACATATATCGTCGTGCGCTGGCCGGCAAGCGGTTAAGCACAACTAAAGGCTTCTGTGTAACAGCCTAAACAATTACCACATCCAGTTACTATGTGATGTGCAAGCCTCATAAAGCAATCAAAAAACCTCCTTTACCTTCCCTGAGTCAAGTCCCCCTTCATTCGAGCCCTCTCTCCCAGTACGACGCACAGTGGGAAGGTTTCAGCAGCAGAGGCAGTGCTGTCAATCCAGAAATTATGGGGAAGGCCAGGTGCTGATTTCCAAGCTACAGGCTGTTGACAATGCTGATAACCACTCCCCCTGCAACATTTTGTATCCTACTGTAGTGCAAGCAAGCATGGCCTACATGAGGATGGCAACTCTACTAAATATATGAGCAATGCAGCATCATCACTTGAAGATGCATTAGGTGCACCAAATATTGACAGAAAAACACAGAACTGTTGACATTTTTGCAGATTTATTAAAAAAGAAAAACTGAAATATCCCATGGTCCTAAGTATTCAGACCCTTTGCTCAGTATTTAGTAGAAGCACCCTTTTGATCTAATACAGCCATGAGTTGTTTTGGGAAAGCTGCAACAAGTTTTTCACACCTGGATTTGGGGATCCTCTGCCATTCCTCATTGCAGATCCTCTCCAGTTCTGTTAGGTTGGATGGTAAACGTTGGTGGACAGCCATTTTTAGGTCTCTCCAGGGATGCTCAATTGGGTTTAAGTCAGGGCTCTGGCTGGGCCATTCAAGAACAGTCAGAGTTGTTGTGAAGCCACACCTTCGTTATTTTAGCTGTGTGCTTAGGGTCATTGTCTTGTTGGAAGGTAAACCTTCGGCCCAGTCTGAGGTCCTGAGCACTCTGGAGAAGGTTTTTCGTCCAGGATATCCCTATACTTGGCTGCATTCATCTTTCTCTCGATTGCAACCAGTCGTCCTGTCCCTGCAGCTGAAAAACACCCCCACAGCATGATGCTGCCACCACCATGCTTCACTGTTGGGACTGTATTGGACAGGTGATGAGCAATGCCTGGTTTTCTCCACACATACCGCTTAGAATTAAGGCCAAAAAGTTCTATCTTGGTCTCATCAGACCAGAGAATCTTATTTCTCACCATCTTGGAGTCCTTCAGGTGTTTTTTAGCAAACTCCATGCGGGCTTTCATGTGTCTTGCACTGAGGAAAGGCTTCCGTCGGGCCACTCTGCCATAAAGCCCCGACTGGGGGGGGGCTGCAGTGATGGTTGACTTTCTACAACTTTCTCCCATCTCCCGACTGCATCTCTGGAGCTCAGCCACAGTGATCTTTGGGTTCTTCTTTACCTCTCTCACCAAGGCTCTTCTCCCCTGATAGCTCAGTTTGGCCGGACAGCCAGCTCTAGGAAGGATCTGGTCATCCCAAACATCTTCCATTTAAGGATTATGGAGGCCACTGTGCTCCGCATGCCCAGCGGCCGCTCACTTGCGATCGCTTGTTACAGAGCAGGACCTTGGATCTGTGCATGTAAACGCACAGATCCATGTCCTGTCAGGGGAGAGGAGAGCGATTGTGTGTTCATACTAGTATGAACACCGATCGGTCACCTCCCCTAGTCAGTCCCAACCCCCTACAGTCAGAATCACTTCCTAGGTAACACATTTAACCCCTTGATCGCCCCTTAGTGTTAACTCCTTCCCTGCCAGTGACATTTATACAAAAAATTGGGATATTTATTATAGCAAAAAGTAAAATAAATTGTGTTTCTTTTTTTAAAACTTGTCACTCTTCTTTTGTTTATAGCGAAAAAAAATGAAGAGGTGATCAAATACCACCAAAAGAAAGCTCTATTTGTGGGGGAAAAAAAATAATAAAAATTTCATTTAGGTATAGTGTAGCATAACCCCGCAATTCTCATTCAAAATGTTACAGCGCTGAAAACTGAAAATTGGTCTGGGCAGGAAGGGGGTGAAAATGCCCTGTATTGAAGTGGTTAAATATTCTTGTTTCCAGGGGTAAGGCAGCACCATCTTAGGTATTGTTTTCTGAGCCCACAGTAGAGTGTATTTCCGCCCTTTCATGGAGCACTTCTTTTACAGTTAACCAACCCTCCTTCTATGGCAACCCCACTTCCCTGCTTATAGCTGACTTGTTTTATTTCACAGTATTTACTTGTGCTGTTTATCTAGGTTTGCCTGTGTCAGTCTTATCAGCTTCAGCTGATAAGACTGCAGTATACAGTCTGATGCCCAGGTTTACACTCCATGTGATGTCACACGGTCACATGGGGTGTAGGAGGAAGGTCTGAAATATTCTACAGTCTCATGGGATTTGAGTGTTGTGCCGCAGGGAGTCCTGGACAGATAAGCACACAGAGTGTGCCGTGAATCAGGGGAGAAATGAGCATGTGTCAGTGACGTCATTCTAAAGAACAAAACGGATTACAACAATACTAAGCAAGTAAGGAGGTATCTACAAGCAGTGTTCGATAGGGTTTTTTATGCTGATTTACATGGGATAAAGTTGTGGGGGAGAGTTTACAACCACTTTCAGGGACCTTAGAGTAATTGCAGTTGCTGAAGTCAGCTATGATATAATTTGTTCATTGTAAGAGGGCATATGCTTAAGTGCCTATTCTTCAGTGAATAAGAATAATAATCTATGTAATCATTCCTCATAGTTGTGGTCCTCATTCATTCATTTTTATGCCCTTCGGTGAGCTCTTTCTAATTTACCAACATACAGTGCCTTGAAAAAGTATTCATACCCCTTGAAATGTTCCACATTTTGTCATGTTACAACCAAAAATATAAATGTATTTTATTGGGATTTCATGTGATAGACCAACACATAGTGGCCCATAATTGTGAAGTGGAAGGAAAATGATAAATGGTTTTCCAAATTGTTTACAAATAAATAATAAATATCTGAAAAGTGTGGAGTGCATTTGTATTCAGCCCCCCTGAGTCAATACTTTGTAGAACCACCTTTCAGTGCAATTACAGCTGCAAGTCTTTTTTGGGGTTGTTTCTACCAGCTTTGCACATCTAGCGAGTGACATTGTTGCCCATTCTTCTTTGCAAAATAGCTCAAGCTTTGTCAGGTTGGATGGAGAGCGTCTGTGAACAGCAGTTTTACCACTGATTCTCAATTGGATTTTGGTCTGGACTTTGACTGGGCCATTCTAACACATGAATATGCTTTGATCAAAACCATTCCATTGTAGCTCTGGCTGTATGTTTATGGGTTGTTGTCCTGCTGGAAGGTGAACCTCAGCCCCAGTCTCAAGTCATTTGCAGACTTTAACAGGTTTTCTTGTAAAATTGCCCTGTATTTGGCTCCATCCATCTTCACATCAACTCTGACCAGCTTCCCTGTCCCTGCTGAAGAAAAGCATCCCCACAACATGATGCTGCCTCCACCATGTTTCACAGTGGGGCTGGCGTGTTCAGTGTGATGTGCAGTGTTCGTTTTTGGCCACACATGGCGTTTTGCTTTTAGGCCAAAAAGTTCAATTTTTGTCTCATTGGTCAGAGCACCTTCTTCCACATGTTTGCTTTGTCTCCCACATGGCAAACAGGACATCTTATGGCTTTTATTTCAACAATGGCTTTCTTCTTGCCACTCTTCCATAAAGGCCAGATTTGTGGAGTGAACGATTAATAGTTGTCCTGTGGAAAGATTCTCCCACCTGAGCTGTGGATCTCTGCAGCTCCTCCAGATTTACCTTGGGCCTCTTGGCTACTTCTCTGATTAATTCTCTCCTTGCCCGGCCTGTCATTTAGGTGGATGGCCATGTCTTGTTAGGTTTCCAGCTGTGCCATACGCTTTCAATTTTCGGGATAATTTATTGAACAGTGCCCCGTGAGATGTTCAAAGCTTGGGATATTTTTTTATAACCTAACCCTGCTTTAAACTTCTCCAACTTTATCCCTAACCTCTCTGGTGTGTTCCTTGACCTTCATGATGCTGTTTGTCCACTAATGTTCTCTAACAAACCTCTGAGGGATTCACAGAACAGCTGTATTTATACTGAGCTTAAAATTACACACAGGTGGACTCTATTTACTAATTAAGTGACTTCTAAATGCAATTGGTTCCACTACATTTTAGTAAGGTCCCTTTCACACTGTTGGACCGCTCAGGTCCGCCTGTCAGTTTTGTCGGCGGACCTGAACGGGCACTCCATGTTAGTCTATGGAGCGACGGATGTCAGTGGTGACATGTCTGCTGACATCTGACCCGGTCCAATCTGCTAAAATCAGACAGATGGCCCTACGTTCGCATCTGTCCCTGGTGGATTGGGTGAGATCTGATGAAAATGGACATGCTGTCCATTTTCGTCTGATCTCTCCATAGCAACCAGCGGCACTCGACAAGCCCCTCCCCACTCAGTGAGCAGAGAGGGACCTGTCATCCGCCGGCTCAGTGGAGATCAATGGAGAGATCTTCCGCTGATCTGGCGGACAGAGGTGGACTCTGTGGCAGCGGATCCGACTCGTGGGAATGAAGCCTTAGGGGTATCAGAGTAAAGGGGTGCCGAAAACAAATGCATGCCGTACTTCTCACGTATCTATTTGTAAAAAAAAATTGAAAACCATTTATCATTTTCCTTCCACCTCACAATTATGTGCCAGTTTTGTGCTGGTCTATCACATAAAATCCCAATAAAATATTTTTACGTTTTTGGTTGTAACATGACAAAATGTGGAAAATTTCAGGGGGTATGAATACTTTTTCAAGGCACTGTATTTTCTGAGGATTGGTGACCAAAATTGGTGGCCACTGTTAAGTCTATAGTTTAAAAGCAACCCTAGATCCTTTTCCCATCGCTGATTCTCCCAGGGAAGCCCCTCCTAATCTGTATGTGCATTTTTCACATCCAAGTGCATGCATGTGTTCTTGGTTTGAATCAGTGGCAGTTGTTTCGTTTTTTTTGGGGGGGGTTGTTTGAAAACAACCCCCCCGTATGTCACCCACCCCCCCGAGCGGCACCCACCCACTGTTTGTCAGTCGGTCCGGCACTTACCCCATCGGCGGCAGCGGGTGGCAGACAGCGTAGTGCAGCGGCTCCATGTCCTCTCTTCCATGGAGGCTTCCAGCTCCTCCCCTCCTAGGCATCCAATAGGATAGCCTGTCCTTTCAGCCAAGCAGGTGGCTGGTATCAAAACTGGCTTCCTGATTGGCCGGGAGGAGGATCAGTGTTACAACTGCGAAAATTCATTTGCAGTTGTAACACACCTGTGTGGGAACGGAGCGCACACTTTGCGGACCCAAGCCCACCCTATATTGAAGCCTTTTAGAGCCTCTGGCTCTAATTGGTGCTTCAAAAAAAAAACCCTCTGCACTGGAATCCATGCGCCGATGTCCTGAAAAGTGCCGGACACATGGATGGGGACACATGGATGGGGACACATGGATGGGGGGGTGGCGATGGAGGGGGGGGCGTCGCCTCTGCACCCATATTGAATGGGCCATTCCTGGTTTGAATACAGTTTAGAATAATGACAGTTGCTGTGCACCAATAGATTATTATGTATTCAGTGTTAAATTATTAAATGTATTTTTAAACTGCGTTTTGTAATTCCGTGTACAATAGCACTCAAACTGGAAGAAGGAGGTTTGGCACTGGGAGTCCGTCAGGTGTGCTGAATGCTGGTAGGAAACTATGCTGACAGGAAGAGAGCAATGTGGGCAGATAGGTGAACTGCTGCTGCTCCTTTGCTATCCAATCATAGGCCAAGGCAATAACCAGGGTGTATTGCTTAACTGTAGAATAGAAAAGTCATGTCATCAGGGTGGCTGTACTAGAAGGGCTGTGTATATCCCCAGACTAGATGTACAGAAATCTTTTGTCAGGTAAAACACAGGTAGCTCCCATTTGTTGTATATACAGTATATTTCAACTGTACATTTAGATATTTGCCTTTTCTGCTTTATAGCAGAACTCCGGCTCAATTTTTTTTGAATAGAGCAGAGAAAAGTTTCACCTCTGTTATGTTTTTATTGCCCTCTGATGGGGAAAATTCACCTCACTTCCTATCAGGACAGGAAGCAATGGGAATAGGGTTGCCACTTTTTCTTTAAGCCAAACCCAAACTCTTTAGCAGCGTACAGCAATTTTTTTTTGTATACACTGTAGGATTGTAACAGACCTGTGACACCTTTGTGCGCGCCAAAGAGAATAGTAATGCAAAACGCATAGTGCCCTCTCACCCTTCTGTCAGGCCCTATTTCAAACAACATTTCATGTTGAAAAATTTAATCTTTATTTATCAAAACATTTTCAACAACACATTGTAAAACACATACACATCCAAATCACAAAATTCTTCCATTAATCTTTATCAGAACAGTATTCAAACTTCTTTTTCATTTTGATTATTTATACTATTAAATCAAGGATGTGAAACCCATGCTTTAAACCTACCTACCCATCCCCTCATTCATACCTATTAATGCTTACAGACAAACAAGACGAGACAAAGAAAAAAAAAAAAAAATTAATAAAGGTCCCTTCCTGTTATGTTCCTTGATGCTTCTATGTTGTCCTTAGAAGTCTCGATGAGGCTCTGAACTCCTCCCATTTAGCCCATATGTATAATATTTGTTCCTTCGACCCCTCTTCTATCATCATTCTTTCCTCCAGGACACGCATCTCCGTCATCTCACACTCCCATTCAACAACAGACGGCGCAAGTGTATTTTTCCATTTTCTTGCTATAACTGTTCGTGCCGCCGTCAAGAAATATTTCAAAATTCCCTTTTTTATGTTTTTTAATGATCCTGGAATCATAGATAATACTACTATCTGTATCTCTGGATACAACTTGATCCCGGTCAATGCTCTAAAGATCTCGAATACTTTTTGCCAGAATGGTTGGATTTCTGAGCAATAGTACCACATATGTGACATTGTACCCTGAGTTACATGACACCTCCACCATATGCCCGTATTATCCGGATTCCTTTTATGTAAGTCTACTGGGCATCTATACCATCTGGCTAAGATTTTATAGTTTCTTTCTTGGTGTTTAGCCGAGATTGAGAGTTTATGAGTCGCTATAATTGCCTTTTCCCATGTTTCCCTGGAAATTCTATTCCAATCTCTAATTCCCATTTTTTAACATATGGTAGCTCTTGTCCTTTATTTTCTGAAATTAAATATTTATAAATCTTGGATAAAACATGTGTGGGTCTATGTTCTTGCAAGAAAATTTTTTCTAAGTTTGTCAATGGCCTATCTATTATGGATTCCTTTGTTAAAGATTCAATGTACCGCTGGAGCAGACCATACTGCATCCATTTATTTTTATGCTCTACCCCCAACGCTTCCAATAGAAGAAGTTTATTCCCTTCCATCGTTTCCACTATTCTAGTGTCCCCACTTTTTTTCCATTTAAGAAATGTTTTAGATTCAAGTGTCAGTGGGAACTCTGGATTACTAAATAATGGGGTCATGGGACCTCTATAAGTAGATTCGCTCCCTCTCTTTATCATAGTATCCCAAGCCTTTAATGTTGATACCACTAGAGAGGGCATCTCACTCTCCGGCGGTCTTTGCGCTCTTTTAATCCAAGGTAGGGATTTTAATTTAAGGGCCGTAATCTCTTCCTCAAGTTTTACCCACTGTTTATTATCTCTGTTATGGAACCAGTCCACTATTCTAGTTATCAATATTGCTTTGAGATACAGATCTATATCTGGAAGGGCAAGGCCCCCATCTTCTTCAGTTTTATTTAACACTGTTCTTTTAATTCTGGGCATCTTGCCTCCCCAGATAAATTTTCCTATTAGTCTATGCAATTTTTCTAGTATTTTTGTTAAAGGAAAAATGGGTATTGCTTGAAGAATATATAATATTTTGGGCAATATATCCATCTTTACTATACTTATTCTACCAAACCAGGAGAACATTCCCTTTTCATATTGTTGTGACGTTCTCATGGTTTTTCGTACCATTGGGACATAGTTATATTCCCATAATTTATCAAGATCAGTAGGGATATAGGTACCTAGATATTTGATTGCATTCTCTTGCCATTTAAAAGAAAAATCTTTTTTAAGGAGTTCCACTATCGTGCTTGGTAGATTAATATTTAGAGCTTCAGATTTACTGTAATTTACTTTGAAGTTACTAAGTGCACCAAATCCTTTCAATTCGGATATTAAGTTTGGTAATGATATCAATGGGTTTGTAATGTATAACAGAATATCATCTGCATATACTGACATCTTATACTCCATATCTCCTACTTTAATTCCTTGTATGTCTTTATTTTTTCGAATCGCTATTAATAGGTGCTCCATCAGCAGTATATATAATATTGGAGATAGCGGGCAACCCTGTCGGGTTCCATTTGTTATAGGGACTACCTCAGATAGGTCGCCGTTTGCCCGTATCTTAGCTGTTGGGTTCTTATATAAGGCCATTATTTTATCTATAAGTATAGGACCCAACCCCCACTGCACTAGGGTCTCTCTAAGGAAGCTCCATCCCACCCTGTCGAATGCTTTCTCAGCATCAATCGCTAATAGACAGGATGGGATGGAGCCTCTCTGTGCGTGTTCCACTAATGTGAGTGTTTTTAGAGTATTATCTCTTGCTTCTCTTCCTCCTATAAAACCCACCTGATCTAAATGTATATATACTGGCATTAGAGGGGCGAGTCTATTGGCAATTATTTTAGCATACAGTCTCAGGTCGATATTTGTTAGAGAGATAGGTCTATAATTTCCACATAAAGTATGATCATTCTCTGGTTTAGGTATAAGTGAAATATAGGCCTGCATACTTTGTGGAACAAAAGGCACTGATGTGGATATTGCATTAAATGTCTGCTTCATAATGGTAATAAGTTCTTCTTTAAATATTTTATAGAATCTTGGGGTAAAGCCATCCAGGCCTGGACTTTTCCCCAGTACTAATGCATCAATTACATTATGTATTTCGCTCTCCAAAAAGTCCTGATCTAATTGTACCCTTTCTGTCGGGACTAATACAGGAAGTGCTTTTTCTCTTACGTAGTGATTGAAATTTTGTTGGATTCCCTCTGAATCGCTATTTGTGACGCAGTTGGGAATATTATATAATTTTGTGTAAAAAGTCTGAAACTCCTTCAGTATCCCCTTTGGATCATATCTCATATCTCATATCTCCTTTTTCTGACTTGATCTTAACAATAGGTAATGTATTGCCACGATGGCGCAAGGCCCTTGCGAGAAGTTTGGTTTATTACCCTGTTGATAATATAGGGCGCGATTTCTATCTCTTATACATAAAGTTTGCTCACTTATCAATGTTTTTAGTTCTGCTTTCATTTCCGTTAACTCTATTGATATTTCACGTGTTGGATTTTGTTTATGTTGGGCTTCTATTTTGGGTATTTTTTTTAATAATTGAGTCATTCTATTACCTTTTAATTTTTTCAAACTAGCCCCGTGTTTTATGAAAAGCCCTCGAATTACACATTTTAATGTTTCCCACTTAATCGGCAAAGATGTAGTATTCTCTCTGTGGTCATGTAAGAAATCTGATATTGCCTTCCTTATTTCTATCACACATGTCTCATCATGGGGCAGATTATCATTGAGCTTCCAATTCCCCTTACTGTTATTGCCTTTAAGTGGGACCAACACCAAAAATACTGGGGCATGATCTGACCATAACGAACTACCTATTTCAGTAGATACGGTTACCGCTATCCCCATCTGGTTTATCAGAAAGTAATCCAGTCTATGGTATGTCCCATGGACTTTTGAGTGGAATGTGAAATCTTTTTCTGTTGGATGTAAAACCCTCCATATATCAATCAGCTGATATTTTGCCATAGTTTCTAAAAAGATTTTTTTCTCCCTACCCATCTGTACTAATGAAGGTGCTGTAGTATCCATCTCTTTATCAAGGACAAAATTAAAATCTCCTCCTATTATTGTTATCCCCTCAGCTTTTTCCATAAGCTCATTTAACATTTGTGTTCCTACTTTATGTTGGCCTTGATTAGGTAAAAAAAAAAAAAAAAAAAATATATATATATATATCATATCATATCATAAGTTTAAGCAGTATTGCTCTTCCATCCTTATTACACCATTCCTCCAGCACCTGGTGTGGTATTGTTTTATGTATTGCTATAGAGACGCCTTTTGATTTTGAGTACATAAAGGAGTCATGATACCATGTAGTGTAAAATCTATTTTGTAAATTCGGGACGTGGTCTGTACGGAAATACGTCTCCTGGAAAAAAATTACCTTGCTTATGAAGAGAATACAGAACCTGTGACCTTTTTGTTGCTGAGTTAAGACCTCTGATATTATAAGAGCATATTTTTATATTTTGGAACCAGTAGGAACAGCAAAAAATGAAAAGAAGAAAAAAAAAAAAAGGGAAGAAAGAAAAGAAAAAAGGAAATACAAAAAACCCGCTCTCACACTCCTCACACACACACTATCTACCCTATATCTATTTGACTAAAAAATTAAGTCTTTCTTACTATCTCAAGTAAGTTCCCTATTATGGGGGGTTTAGAGTCTGCTGACCAAAGGTCGCCTCTTGATCGCTAATCTCCTGCTGCATGTTACTATCTCTTTTCTCTTTTTATTCTTTTGGACCTCTTTCGTCTCAATTTTCTTTAACTCTCTCTTTCCCTTCTTTCTCTCTCTTTCCTTGGGGAGGAGTGTAAGGGGGGGATCCCTATAAGACTTCCAAGATATTAATCCTTTTAACCTTCTTATTTCAAACTATGAATATTTATCCGAGGGGAAACGCACAGATATGATTATCTCCTCAAAAAAAAAAAAAATTTTCCCCTCCTCCTTCCCTCCTTCACCAGCCTTTCGTATATCCTAGTGCGGATAGCTTGTATAAATGTTCTAAAGGAGATGGAGAAGAGAGAAAAAATGCAGGAAAAACCCACCCCATACTCTTTTATTCATATTTTCCTTTTCATATCACCTTGTACATAAAACTAACATAATTCATTATAAAAAATACTAAAGCTTACAAATATAATCTCCTCTAAACTCCTTTCGTATATCCCAACGCCATATAACATACATGTAAATATTATCTCCTCTGTGTCGCTGATCATGAAAAAAAAAAAAAAAATCCCATTTCATTTATATATTTTAGTGCAAACAACATGAGTAAAATATTATCTCCTCTGTGAAAAAAAAAAAAAAATCCCATTTCATTTATAAATTTTAGTGCAAACAACATGAGTACAATATTATTTCCTCTGTGGAAAAAAAAATTGTGTTTCATTTATATATTTGGTGCAAACAACATGGACAATATATTATCTCCTCCGTGTTAAAAAAAAAAAAAGAAAAAGAAAAAAATTCCCATTACATTTATAAATTTTAGTGCAAACAACATGAGTAAAATATTATCTCCTCTGTGAAAAAAAAAATGTGTTTCATTTATATAATTGGTGCAAACAACATGGACAATATATTATCTCCTCCGTGTTAAAAAAAAAAAAAAGGGTAGAAAAATAAAAAAGGGAACCCCACCCTGTGCTCCTATATTCCCTTTGAATTCATATTTTCCCTTTCATATCACATGGTGCATAAAATTTATACATATCTTATCTCCTCTAAGCTCATTTCATATCTCCTAGTGCAAACAAATTACCCATAGTACAAACATAAAAATTGTCTCCAATGTGTTGTGAACAGAAAAAAAAAAAACAACATTTAAATTCCAGATTACCCAATTATCGTACCCCGTTCCCCCCTCCTCCTGTCTCCTCCTGTCTCCTCCCCCTTCTCTCTCTCCCCAACTAGGGCCCTTTTATAGTTTCTTAAATGTTTGCATATATTTTATGGGCCAGTCTGGTAATGCTAGCTCTGAAATTTTCAGAACCGATAAAAATTCCGGTAAGTCCTCCAGATCTCTGAATGAAATAGTATGTCCTTCCTTTTGAATTTGCAGCTGAAAAGGGAATTTCCATCTATATTGAATGTTATTTTTTATTAAGTGCTCCACAAGGGGTCTTAGTGCTCTTCTGCGATCCAGGGTATATTTTGATATATCTTGAAAAAGCAGAAGCAGTTCTCCTTCATATTGAATATTTTTTTTTTGACGGGCTGCAAGCATGACTTTATCCTTAATGTGAGCATAATGCATTTTGCAAATAACGTCCCGAGGTTTAATTATATCTGGTTTCCTTATTCCTGCTACCCTGTGTGCCCGGTCAATAATTACATCTTTTATGTCAATGTCCTGGGTAATTTCCTGGAATATTTTTTGTATTGTTGTTATAAGTTCTTTTGGGCCCACCGTCTCCGTTAAACCTCTAATTCTTATGTTGGATCTTCTATTTCTGCTCTCCTGCTAATCTAAGTTATTTATTACTTGCTTTATTTGCATTCCTCGCTTCTGCATTTTTTCCTTTATCTTTAACACTTCTTGTTCCGTTTTTAAAACTCTTTTGTCTATTTTGTCCATCCTTTCTTGTGTATTTTTGTAGATATTTTAAGTTCCTGAATCTCTTCTTTGTAAGATTTTTCCAGCCTATGGACGTATCGATCCATATCTTCCCTAGTTGGGAGCGAACGTATGTATGCTCTTATATACCATTTTTCTTTATCTTCCTCCTTTTGTTTATTTAATGACCCTGTTGTGTCCATCAATGAGCTATTTCTGGGATGAATTATTTGCTCTTCCCCTGATGATCTAGATGTTTCTGTTGATTCTGTTGATTCAACTATATTTAACAGATCATGTGATGTTTGTAGTATCTGAGTTACGTGAAGGGACTGTAGCTGTGACTGTAACTGCTGAAAAAATTCCTTAATGTCGGTTGTTTGTGTTGGTTGTACCCCTGTACTGCTTTTGCTAATACCTTCTGTTTTGTCCTTTTTACCCTTTTGAGGTTGTGGTGTCTTATTGCTCTTCTTAGGGGCCATATTTCTTGCTTTCTCTTCCCCACCTTCCACTTCTTCCTTCTCTCCTTACTTCGTTTCCCTTCCTTTTTTTTTCCTTTCTCCTTTTTTCTTTCTCTTTTCTCCCCTTTTCCTTCCCCCCCCTTCTTTTCTTTTCCTTTCTTTTCCCTTTTTATTCCTCTTCCTGTATTATCAATCCTTCCCTTTAGTGTTTATTACTTTTGCATTCAGGGAAAAGGGGAAGCAAAAGGACATTAGAGACATGAGACTATTTCCTAGATGACATGAGAGATGAAAGAAACAGGATTTTATGCCGCCCTGTATTCCATCTACTGCTCCAGTCTATGAGCTATGTCATTTAGTATTTTAGTACTTTAGAAATTAAGGTGGCTGATCTTTAATCTGCTGACTTTCGTTTTTGGAGATCCCGGCTCCGTTTGTTCTGTGCCGTTCCACTCCCGCTGACTCTGCCGGAGAGGACGCTCTCAGGCAAGGACCACTGTCGTCCACTTCTGCAAACCCACAGAGGCTCCCGCCTTCCCGCATCCGCTGTCTCCTGACCTGGTCCTCGGAGGAACTCCTGGCACACCACTGGCTTTTCTCCCGTCGGATCTCTCCCGGACCTCCGCTCCTTTTACTCACGAGTGCCGCCTCAGCCGCTCCCGCCGCCACCTCTGTTCTATTGCGGTTCAGCTAGATGGGTAAGGGGGGACTCCTCAAGGGAAGCCAGCGGCATATCCAAAGCATGTACTGATTGTATTGACGTCAGACGCCCAGCATTTGCAGCTTGTCAGTCCACGATCTGCCTAGACGGCCATCCTGGTCAGCAGCTCCTCCCCCATGACCTCTTGCCGTCTACACACTGAAAACTCAAACAACATTTCTGTCTGAATAATGTGTCCGGGTTTCAGGCGGACTGAAATCCAGGCGCATGATTCAAAACCCGAACTGTCCGGGTGAATCCCGGACAGGTGGCAACCCTAAATGGGAAAGCTCTCCAATGGAGACACAGACAAAAACAATGAGAATGTGTTACAAATAATAATGTTTTTATTGGTTCAGTACCTTTTTGTCTCAGTTACAACTGCCACCATTTTTCCATTATGGTCACCACAAGAACAGCAAGAAAAGTCTTTACAATATGGTCACAAAAAAGGAAGGACATTTTAATTTTTTTCCACTCTTTTAACTTAAAAACAATTGCCTGAAATTAGACTAAATATGTCCTAGGTGTATCAAAAATGGTGTTTTAGAAAACAGTCACAACTAGGGTAGAATAGCCAGCTTGGTTGCTCCTACCAACATACTGCTTAGAAGGGCCAATGTTCTCTGTATGGAAGCAATGGTCTCTCTGCAGTAACATGCCCCCTGCTGACTCAGAACTATAGCTTTGCAATCAACAGGATGTGTGTACAGCAGGGTGCAACTGGTTTACACTTGCACAGTCCAGTCTTGAGGGGCCTTGGGGGCCACAGCAGGGACTAGCACTGGACAATGTTTTCTGATGCTGCTCTTGATCAAGATGTTATCTGGTGCAGTAAAGGGTTTGTTAAGATAATGAATAGTTCCAGGTTCCCAGAAAAACTCTCCTTGGGATTTTTTTTTTTACAGGACACTCCAGCCTTACCTTTTTTCCTCCTCATGTGTAGCAAGTCCTCTTTTGTGTTCAAAGGTAGTACTTTCATTTTTTCTGCTTACTTTCCTATCCCCAGTTCAACTATCTGAACCTACAGACGATTTTCCAGATTGATCAACTGTACATGTCATGAATCACTCTCCTTTACATCCATCCTGTCCGTTTCCACCTCTGACATCTATTAGCTTTCTATATGATGATCAATCTTTTTTTAGTCGACATCATGTGTGGGCATTCTTTGTACTGTACTGCTTGGCATCATTTGTGGGCATGTTATTGTTGGTCCCCTGTCAACGCTTCAAGGGTGGATGCATAATTAGAGACCAATTGGTGGCGTCACTGGGTCTATTAATTGATATATTTTGAAAACTATAACTTTTTATTTCAAAATTTTAATTGAATGTGGTCATATAAAGTTGGCAAAGTTGGAACCTCTTTGAAAAAATCAAGTGCTTATCAACGGGACAGGACACCAGCTACAGTAGGGGTGTTTTTTCTGAACAAAGAGAAAAACTGATGGACAACTATTAAAGAATAAATGATGTTTTGAAAAACTACAGAACATTGTTGTATTATTTAAACTCACAAAGCTTTTAATTCTAACATGAAAAATATACATTAGATTGCAGATCAACCTTGAACCAACCAAGACAATAACAGGGAATAGTAATTACTGTTCTGAGTCAGATGTACAGAATCATTCTGATGATAAAATGTGCTTGTAAAATGACCCATGTTTCATCTTTAAATGTGATATTAAGATTTATATAGAAATAAAATGCTTTGCAAAGCTAGAATACAAATGTATTGTTACTCAGAGCAGCTATTTATCTACGTGCAATCTTTATTGTAATACATTACACCATGGTTAGATGTATTTCACCGTAAGCAGTGCTTATCATTCAACCAAATTTCTACCCACAGAATGCATCTGATAGCATTGATGAATATACAAAGAATCAAAAGCCATCACAGAGAAAATAAAAGATAACCCTGAAGTTTAAAACTTTATTCTCTAGTTCCTATGCACACATTAACACCTAATTAATTTAACACTATTCCTGATTGTTCCAAGTTTATATCAAAATATTAAACTGTATGTATAGCCCAAATCTCCTTCTTTAATTTTGGATATTGTGTGGAAGAGTTAGGACCCCATTATCTTTTTATTGCTATCTGTGTCCCAACTGGAGAAAATTTCAGTATATACAGTATCTTACAAAAGTGAGTACACCCCTCACATGTTTGTAAATATTTTATTATATCTTTTCGTGAGACAACACTGAAGAAATTACACTTTGCTACAATGTAAAGTAGTGAGTGTACAGCTTGTATAACAGTGTAAATTTGCTGTCCCCTCAAAATAACTCAACACACAGCCATTCATGTCTAAACCACTGGCAACAAAAGTGAGTACACCCCTAAGTGAAAATGTCCAAATTGTCCCAATTAGCCATTTTCCCTCCCTGGTGTCATGTGACTCATTAATGTTGCAAGGTCTCAGGTGTGCATGGGGAGCAGGTGTGTTAAATTTGGTGTTATCACTGTCACTTTTTCATACTGGTCACTGGAAGTTCAACATGGCACCTCATGGAAAAGAACTCTCTGAGGATCTGAAAAAAAGAATTGTTGCTCTACATAAAGATGGACTAGGCTATAAGAAGATTGCCAAAACCCTGAAACTAAGCTGCAGCATGGTGGCCAAGACCATACAGCGGTTTAACAGGACAGGTTCCACTCAGAACAGGCCTCATCATGGTCAAACAAAGAAGTTGAGTACACGTGCTAAGCATCATATCCAGAGGTTGTCTTTGGGAAATAGACGTATGAGTGCTGCCAGCACCCCACAGCATGATGCTGCCACCACCATGCTTCATTGTTGGGACTGTATTGGACAGGTGATGAGCAGTGCCTGGTTTTCTCCATACATACCGATTAGAATTAAGGCCAAAAAGTTCTATCTTGGACTCATCAGACCAGAGAATCTTATTTCTCACTATCTTGGAGTCCTTCAGGTGTTTTTTTAGCAAACTCCATGCAGGCTTTCATGTGTCTTGCACTGAGGAAAGGCTTCTGTTGGGCCACTCTGCCATAAAGCCCTGACTGGTGGAGGGTAGGGATGAGCTTCGAGTTTGAGTCGAACACATGTTCGACTCGAACATTGGCTGCTCGCAAGTTCGCTGAACAGCGAACAATTTGGGGTGTTCCGCGGCATTCGAATTTGCAGCGAACACCCCAAATTGTTTGCTGTTTAAAATTCTATTGGAGAAATCAAAAGTGCTAATTTTAAAGGCTTATATGCAAGTTATTGTCATAAAAAGTGTTTGGGGACCTGGGTCCTGCCCCAGGGGACATGGATCAATGCAAAAAAAAGTTTTAAAAATGGCCGTTTTTTCAGGAGCAGTGATTTTAATAATGCTTAAAGTCAAACAATAAAAGTGTGATATCCCTTTAAATTTCATAGCTGGGAGGTGTCTATAGTATGCCTGTAAAGGGGCGCATGTTTCCCGTGTTTAGAACAGTCTGACAGCAAAATGACATTTCAAAGGAAAAAAGCCAGTTAAAACTACTCGCGGCTATTGCATTGCCGGTCCGACAATACACATAGAAGTTAATTGATAAAAACGGCATGGGAATTCCCCACAAGGGAACCCTGAACCAAAATTTTTTTAAAAATGACGTGGGGGTCTCCCTAAATTCCATACCAGGCCCTTCAGGTTTGGTATGGATATTAAG
This sequence comes from Lithobates clamitans, assembly GCA_037952925.1. Classification (NCBI taxonomy): domain Eukaryota; kingdom Metazoa; phylum Chordata; class Amphibia; order Anura; family Ranidae; genus Lithobates; species Lithobates clamitans. The sequence goes on from JBBGZY010000071.1 coordinate 1,390,998, forward strand.
GGGAACCCCGGCCACAATTTAAAGAAAAATGACGTGGGGGTCCCCCTAAATTCCATACCAGACCCTTCAGGTCTGGTATGGATTTTAAGGGGAACCCCACGCCAAAAAAAAATGGCGTGGGGTCCCCCCAAAAATCCATACCAGACCCTTATCCGAGCACGCAACCTGGCAGGCCGCAGGAAAAGAGAGGGGATGAGAGAGCACCCCCCTCCTGAACCGTACCAGGCCACATGCCCTCAACATTGGGAGGGTGCTTTGGGGTAGCCCCCCAAAACACCTTGTCCCCATGTTGATGAGGACAAGGGCCTCATCCCCACAACCCTGGCCGGTGGTTGTGGGGGTCTGCGGGCGGGGAGCTTATCGGAATCTGGAAGCCCTCTTTAACAAGGGGACCCCCAGATCCCACCCCCCCGTGTGAAGTGGTAAGGGGGTACAAAAGTACCCCTACCATTTCACTAAAAAACTGTCAAAAATGTTAAAAATGACAAGAGACAGTTTTTGACAACTCCTTTATTTAAATGCTTCTTCTTTCTTCTATCTTCCTTCATCTTCTTCTTCTTCTTCTTCTGGCTCTTCTGGTTCTTCCTCCGGCGTTCTCGTCCAGCATCTCCTCCGCGGCATCTTCTATTTTCTTCTCCTCGGGCCGATCCACACCCATGGCATGGGGGGGAGGCTCCCGCTCTTCTCTTCATCTTCTTCTCTTCTTCATCTTCTTCTTCATCTTCCTGGCATGGAGGGAGGCTCCCCCTGTGTGACGGCGTCTCCTCGTCACAGGGAAGTCCCGTCAAGTCACCATGCATCAGAGGGGCCCCGCCCCCCGTTAATTAAGAACTGTCAGACGAGGAGACGCTGTCACACAGCGGGAGCCTCCCTCCATGCCAGCATGGATGCGGAGCGGCCCGGAGAAGAAAATGAAGAAGAGAAGAAGATGAAGCAGAGAAGAAGATGAAGAAGAAGATGAAGAAGAGAAGAAGATGAGGAGAAGAGCGGGAGCCTCCCCCCATGCCATGGGTGCGGAACGGCCCTAGGAGAAGAAGATAGAAGACGCCGCGGTGGAGATGCTGGACGAGAATGCCGGAGGAAGAACCAGAAGAGCCAGAAGAACTAGAAGAAGAAGAAGAAGATGAAGGAAGATAGAAGAAAGAAGAAAGAAGAAGCATTTAAATAAAGAAATTGCCAAAAACTGCCTCTTGTCATTTTTAACATTTTTGACAGTTTTTTAGTGAAATGGTAGGGGTACTTTTGTACCCCCTTACCATTTCACACAGGGGGGGGCCGGGATCTGGGGGTCCCCTTGTTAAAGTCATCAACATGGGGACAAGGTGTTTTGGGGGGCTACTGGTATGGATTTTTGGGGGGACCCCACGCCATTTTTTTTTTTGGCGCGGGGTTCCCCTAAAATCCATACCAGACCTGAAGGGTCTGGTATGGAATTTAGGGGGACCCCCACGTTATCTTTTTTTTAAAATTTTGGCCGGGGTACCCCTTAATATACATACCAGACCTGAAGGGCCTGGTATAGAATTTAGGGGGACCCCCACGTCATTTTTTTTTTAAATTTTGGTTCGGGGTTCCCCTGTGGGGAATTCCCATGCCGTTTTTATCAATGAACGTCTATGTGTATTGTCGGACCGGCAATGCAATAGCTGCGAGTAGTTTTAAATGGCTTTTTTCCTTTGAAATGTCATTTTGCTATCAGACTGTTCTAAACACGGGAAACATGTGCCCCTTTACAGACATACTATAGACACCCCCCAGCTACGAAATTTTAAGGGATATTACACTTTTATTGTTTGACTTTAAGCATTATTAAAATCACTGCTCCAAAAAAAACAGCCGTTTTTAAAACTTTTTTTTTGCATTGATCCATGTCCCCTGGGGCAGGACCCAGGTCCCCAAACACTTTTTATGACAATAACTTGCATATAAGCCTTTAAAATTAGCACTTTTGATTATTCATGTTCGTGTCCCATAGATTTTAACGGTGTTTGCGTGTTCGAACAAACTTTTTTCCTGTTCGCATGTTCGCGTGCGAACCAAACAGGGGGGTGTTCGGCTCATCCCTAGTGGAGGGCTACAGTGATGGTTGACTTTCTACAACTTCTCCCATATGCTGACTGCAACTCTGGAGCTCAGCCACAGTGATCTTTGGGTTCTTCTTTACCTCTCTCACCAAGGCTCTTCTCCCTGATAGCTCAGTTTGGCCAGACGGCCAGCTCTAGGAAGGGTTCTGGTCGTCCCAAACGTCTTCCATTTAAGGATTATGGAGGCCACTGTGCTCTTAGGAACCTTAAGTGCAGCAGACATTTTTTTGTATCCTTGGCCAGATCTGTGCCTTACCACAATTCTGTCTCTGAGCTCTTCAGGCAGTTCCTTTGACCTCATGATTCTCATTTGCTTTGACATGCACTGTGAGCTGTAAGGTCTTATAGACAGGTGTGTGGCTTTCCTAATCAAGTTCAATCAGTATAATCAAACACATCTGGACTCAAATGAAGGTGTAGAACCATCTGAAAGGATGATCAGAAGAAATGGACAGCACCTGAGTTAAATATATGAGTGTCACAGCAAAGGGTCTGAATACTTAGGACCATGTGATATTTCAGGGTTTTTTTTAATAAATCTGCAAAAATGTCAACAATTCTGTGTTTTTTCTGTCAATAAGGGGTGCTGTGTGTACATTACTGAGGAAAAAAAAATAACTTAAATGATTTTAGCAAATGGCTGCAATATAACAAAGAGTGAAAAATTGAAGGGGGTCTGAATACTTTCCGTCCCCACTGTATATATATATAGACACATACACACAGACACATACACACACTGCATTCAGTGTAGACTATATATACAGTGCAGGTGGTCTAATTTTATATACACACACATACAGTGCAGTCAGTGTACAGTATACATTACAGTGCATCTGGTGTACAGTACATGATAATACAGTATATAATAGAGTGTGTACAGTTTCTAATACACTTCAGGTGGTGTAAACAGTATATAACCACTTGCTTATTAGGCACTTAAACCCCCCTCCTGCCCAGACCAATTTTCGACTTTCAGTGCTCTCACACTTTAATGACAATTACTCAGTCATGCAAAACTGTAACCAAATGATTTTTTTGTCCTTTTTTCATACAAATAGAGCTTTCTTTTGGTGGTATTTGATCACCTCTGAGTTGTTGTTTTTTTGCGCTATAAATGAAAAAAGACCGAGATTTCCTTTTAAAAAATGCATTTTTCTAAGTTTCTGTAATTAAATTTTGCAAATTAATAATTTTTGTTCAGATATTTTGGCCACAATTTATAGTGCTACATATCTTTGGTAAAAAGTGATAATATCTGATGTACTGGCATGTGCATACCACAAATGATACCCCAAAATACACTCTACTACTCCTCCTGAGTATGGCAATACCACATGTGTGGGACTTTTTCACAGCCTATCCACATAGAGAGGCCCAACATGCAGGGAGCACCATCAGGTGTTCTAGGAGCATAAATTACACATCTAACTTGTTGACTACCTATTACACTTTTGAAGGCCCTGGAGCACCAGGACAATGGAAATGCCCACAAAATGACCCAATTTTGGAAAGCTAACACCCCAACGTATAATCTATGAGGCATAATGAGTCTTTTGGATGGTTAATTTTTTCCAGAAGATTTTGGAAAATGTGGGGGGAAAAAAATTAAATTTTTTTTTTTTACACAAAGTTGTCCATTTATAAGACATTTCCAATACCAAGCATGTACATAGCAAATATGACACCCCAAAATACATTCTGCTGAGCAAAGGGTAAACAAAAGATTACTTGTGGTTTTAGTAGCACAGGTGTCCACAGGAGGATAGCACTGGTCCAGGCAGCAGGCAGGGACTTGGTCAGCAACAGCAAACACAATTGTCCAGACAACAGGCTGGAATACTGTCCATAATCCATACAGGCAGCAGGCAGGGATACTGACCATATACAGCTCAGGGTCAGTGCAGGCAGAGATATTGTCAGCAGTGCCAAAATATTGGTCCTGGTAGTAGGCAGGAACATGGTCCATGTGGTATGGTCAGTTCATGCTACAGGCAGAGGCATGATGGCAGTAAGTCCTACAGGCAGCAGGCAGATGTAGGGCCTTGTTCAGGACAGAATGGGGACAGGGGTAGAGGCTTCACCTACCCAAATCTCTTTGAAGCCTCTGAGACTCCAGACCCCAATCTAGGAATGAGAAAACAAACAAATTGTTTCATTCATCTAGAAAAACAATTCTGGAGCCCCTCACATATGTGAGACCCCTGTGTTATGAACCCCACTAGTCCAGTAGCAGGGTACAAGATCAGTCCAAGAGGAAGGCAAAAAAGATTGGTCAAACAGTCCAGGGTCAGTTCCAGATCAGGCAGAGGTATGTACAGAGTGGTAGGCAGAAGCGTGGTCGAATAACAAGCCAGGGTCAGTTACGGAGCAGGCAGTGGCATAAGGGGTGTGAGAGTAAACAGCAGGAACTGAGGATTACGTTTACCATACTTCACTAATAATTTACTGAAGTATGGTAACAACGGAAACAGTCACCTATGCAGAGGCCTGGTTGTGAAGGACACTGGGGACAATAATAAAAGGTGTCTCTTCTAACTCCTCCACTGGTACACACCTTACATTTTTTCTGACGTCTTCGGCTTGTTGGTTTGGGAAGGATTTTTATCAGGAAAGTGGTGTTCGGAGAGTCTTCTAAGAACATCAGATCGAAAGTTTTTTGGTGGGCCGTTCGGGAATATAAGGGCAGTGATAACTTCCTCCTGGTAGCCAAGGAAGGGTTGGGGGCTTTTGGTGGAGTTGCAGTAAATTATATAGGAGTTGTATATGGCCAATTGAAAAAAATAAATTGTTACTTTTTTTATACCAATGGTATGTCCGTCTTGTGGCAAAGTAGGGTTCGAGCATTTGGTCGTTGAAGTCGACTCCCCCATGAACAAATTGTATTTGTGGACACATGTTGACTTTTGGATGGGGCCATTCCTTCTGGGGGATTTCCACATAGGTATTATTGTGGATCGAAGACAGCATGTATACATCCCTTCTGTCCCTCCACTTCACTGCTACAATTTCCTTGTTGAACAGACTCGCCGACTCCCCCTTCTTAACTTCATTATGACAAGCCTTTGAGGAAAGCCCTTCCTGTTCTTCCTCACGGAGCCACATGCTGGTGTCTTCCTCCGGTGAAGGTTGTGGAACAGGGGCAGACTCGTGTAGAAGTTGTCTACATACAGGTGATAGTCTTTCTCCAGTAGGGGGTATATGAGGTCCAAAATAACTTTCCCGCTTGATCCCAAGTAGTCTGGGCAATTGGGTGAATGCAGCTGGGTGTCCTTCTCTTCGTACACTATGAAGGCATATATGTACCCTGTGGCTCGGTCACATAATTTGTACACTTTCACCCCATAGAGGGCCCTTTTGCTGGGGATAAATTGCTTGATTCCCAGCCTGCCGCTAAATTTGACAAGGGACTCATCCACACATATGTGTTGGTCCGGAGTAAACAACTGGGGGAATTTTTTCTAAAAAATAATTTAGAAGTGGCAAAAATTTGTAAAGCCTGTCATAATTTGGGTCATTTTGGGGAGGGCACTGGGTATTGTCATTGAAATGTAGGAACCTCATTATCATGAGATATCTGGTTCTGGGCATTACCACGGAGAAAATTGGCATGTGGTGGATGGGGTGGGTTGACCAATAGGAACGCAATTCATTTTTTTTGTGTGTTCCATACAGAAGGTGAGGCCCAAAAAAAATCTTAAATGCCTCCACTATTAGGTCTCTCCACTCATAGGGACGAGCATAATAGGAGGTTGGGTTACTCAAAATAAATTGTTGTGCATACAGGTTGCACTGGGCCACAATTAATGCTAGCATGTTCTCTGTAAAAACTAAACTAAAGAAATTGATTGGGGAAAAATTCTCTGTGTCCACCTGGACTCCTGGCTGGGCAGTGAAAGGAGGAATGTTAGCGTCTCCTGAGTTAGGAGGTTGCCACAAGGGGTTCTGAAGGTCATAGGGAAGGCTGACATGGGTCCTAATCCTTTGGGGCTGAGGTGACACCCCACTGGTACTTGGCCTTTCTTGCCGAGGTACTGCGGTGCTGGATGATGGCACTGCAGTGCTGGTGGATGGAACTGCGGTGCTGGTGGATGCCACTGCCTCCTCACCAGAATGCCTATGTTTGACAGGCAGAATATCTTCTTCTGAGTATGTCAGTGTTCCACTACTTAGGACTGGCTCACAATTTACATCAGACTCAAATTCTGAATTTGAAGAGGAATCTGAAGTAGAGAGCTCCCCATTGCTCTCGTTGGCCGCACTAAGAATTTGATACACCTCCTCGGCGGAAAATGATTTTTTGGACATTATTATTGGTGGTGATGAGACTGCACAGGTATGTGCTAAGCCTGCACTGATGGGCACTGATGAGCCTGCACAGATGTGTGCTAATAAGCCTGCACTGATGGGCATTGATGAGGCTACACTGATGAGTACAGATGTGCACTGATTGATGGCACTGATGAGGCGGCACAGATGGGCACTGATGAGGCGGCACTGATGTGCACTGATTGATTTCACAGATGGGCACTGATGGCACAGATGGGCACTGATGATTGATGGCACAGATGGACACTGACCCTGATGGGCACTGTGACAATGTTTGGCACTGATTGGGCACTGGTGTTGGCACTGTAGGTATTGTGAATAGATGAAATCACTCACAATCACTGAAGCTGCAGCACAGGTCACTCTCCCTCCTCACACACGGTCTATGTGTGAGGAGGGAGAGCTGTCAGTGAGAGCAAACCATCAGAGATCCAGGTTTCCTGGAAAGCTCACACACGCTTGAAGGGATGGCTGGGCTCTGTAGTCCCACGTCCTGTGTCACCAACTGCAGCATACGTTGTCCTCAGCAAACCATCAGGGATAGGTACAAATAGCAAAGAGAGCAATATAGCGTAATTCCGTTTGTTTATTACATAAGAACGAACAATATCCACTCATGTAAAAACGTTAAAAACGGTGTTGAAACCCGGAACCAGAAGTGGCCAACGGCTTGCGTCTCACCGGCCAGAAATTACGTCACCACCCGTGGTCACCATGGTAGTCTCTTTAGAAATCTAAATTTTCTGCGGCACTGTAATACACATCACACAGATTCACCACTTCACAGGCAGCAAGTATTATTAAAATCACTGCTCGTTTTAAAAACTTTTTTTTTGCATTGATACATGTTCCCTGAGGCAGTACCCAGGTCCCCATACACTTTTTATGGCAATAACATGCATATAAGCCTTTAAAATGAGCACTTTTGATTTTTCATGTTCATGTCCCATAGACTTTATTAGGGTTCGCATGTTCACACAAATTTTTTGCCTGTTTGCATATTCTGGTGCAAACCGAACCTGGGGGTTGTTCGGCCCATCCCTACTCTTCACCTGGTTGCCACCACACAGGCTTGACACCATCTGAACCAAATAAGTTTATATTGGTCTCATCAGACCACAGGACATGGTTCCAGTAATCCATGTCCTTAGTCTGCTTGTGTTCAGCAAACTGTTTGCAGGCTTTCTTGTGCATCATCTTTAGAAGGGGCTTCCTTCTGGGACGACAGCCATGCAGACCAATTTGATGCAGTGTGCGGCGCATGGTCTGAGCACTGACAGGCTGATCCCCCACCCCTTCAACCTCTGCAGCAATGCTGGCAGCACTCATACGTCTATTTCCCAAAGACAACCTCTGGAGTGCCATCTGGGGTGCCAAGGTTAGCCATCACTGGCCTAGGCCATCATTATGTAGAGCAACAATTCTTTTTTTCAGATCCTCAGAGAGTTCTTTGCCATGAGGTGCCATGTTGAGCTTCCAGTGACCAGTATGAGAGGGTCAGAGCGATAACACCAAATTTAACACACCTGCTCCCCAGTCACACCTGAGACCTTGTAACACTAATGAGTCACATGACACCAGGGAGGCAAAATGGCTAATTGGGCCCGATTTGGACATTTTCACTTAGGGGCATACTCACTTTTGCTGCCAGATTGAGGAAAAATATAACTTGAATAAATTTACTTTATAGGCACCACTGATAAAAAAAGTAATACATTTTATTAAACACGCCACATAAATATAAAAACAGAATTTAAAAAGACAGTAATTGAGAAAACACACAGTAGTCAATTATAGGTCTCCATGACAGCTGTCTACTAGGGGTGTATATTAGGGGTGTACTGGTGACAACCCCAACTATTGTCATGACGGCTTCATACAAAGTATAAATTAAAGGAAGCTCGACATGTTTCATGGGGAACCCCTTCTTCGGGAGCTTCTATACAATTTCTAAATGAAAATGAAGAGACATTCATTAAGTATATATACATTATCATGCATCAGGATATATACTTATTCACCAGTGTGATGTAAACATATAGCAAATAGTGTGTCTATAAACCACCACCCCAAATATACAAATGCAATTGAGCTATAGGCGAACGTGGGGACATGCCAGGTATCATAAAGTGCATCAAGTTAGAGAGACTTCATCATAGGACATTTAGCAATAACCTGTGTAGCGCTGACAACTTTTGTTTTTAGTCATCTGTGTGTTATAAAAGAATATAAGTTGATCTAGTGCCATCTAGTGGACAATTGAAAAGGTACAACACTTTTATGTTTCATGATTAAGAGAAGTGACATGAAAGTGATTGATTGTTTACTTCTGAACATTAACTATGACCTACCCACAATGCTCCTGGACAAGAGAAGAACTGAACTGCATTGTGGGAGGATATAAAAGGACTGGGAGCGGCCATCTTAGGTCTCTTGTTCCTGGGACGCATGGCCTGCCAGCAGGACTCTGTGGGTGTGTGTGTCCTACAGGGTTGCGGCTTACTTTGTGAAGGAGCGGAGCAGCGGCAAGGATCCTGCCATTGAATCACAGTGTGCTGAAGCAACAGAAGTGATTGTTCCGGAGACCCATGGGATAGGTAACCAAGGACTCCTGGTCGTTAGTAAACGGAACAGTGTGACGGCGTGGTGGTGACTCCAGACGGACTAAGAACTGCTGAAACGGAGACATCCATCTGCCCGGAGAAAGGGTTAACACTCGGAACTTTGTTTAATACTACACACAACTAGGACGGTTACAGAGTATTGCTGGGACTGATAGTCCCACGGAACAAGTTAAGTTGGAGAACAGTACATTCGCATAGATTTCAGTATTCAAGAACTGATATTAGATATTTGTCTTCTTGTATAAGAACACTTAATCAATCTTCTGGATTATAATTGTCTTAGTGTATTACTTTACTTTACACTGCGCAACACCCAAGAAGAACCCTCTGTGGATTACAATTACAAATTTGTAGCTGGCGAAGATTGAAGACGTCAAGACTGTCTCTTCTATTGCAGGGACTGCATTTAGTTACAAAGAGTATTGACTTTGCGGTTTAGAGCAGGGGGAGATCCCTGGTATAAATATATCTTTAGGAATATTCTGTGTATGTTATTAATATTGTCGTAACCATTTACTATACTGTTACACTATGTTGGTATGATAGTGTAGTCACTGTAATAACTTTATATATATAAAATATGTTATTTATCCACAGAAAGAAGTCATTTTGGTTATTACAGAAGTTTGTGTGCAGTGTTGTTATTTCTCCTGCAGGTGGAGCTACAAGCACCAAGGTAGAGGTAAATATAAATATAAGTGTATATTGTGGGTTAAAGTTGGTACTGATATCATTACAACACTGCACTACAGCTGTGTCAAAGGGATTGAACAACTTAAGAGGGGTGAAGAGAATAAGAGGACAGGCCCAATAATAAACCAGCAGCTCCACCATGAGTTATTGCTACACCTGTAATGCACTTTAGCCAGAATAGATAATAATAAGGAAGGAGGGAACAGCTATCTCACCACCAGGGGATCATCTGCGGTGGTGATAAAAAAAATCACCTGGTTGCATATAGACTCACCTCTGATACTGTTATGTAGGATCAAACCAAGTCAGCTTAGCTCTCCCACAGTATTCAAAATATTCTTAAATGGATAGTCAGTATAGGTGTGAATTGAACATGCCACATGAAAAAACGGCAAATACCATTTGAGCAAGTAGATAGATCTATAGAGCTATAGGTCAGATAATTATTTCAAGGCTCTCACATCTAGGTAGTATCTGAGAAGCACTTCAGTGCCTCAAATATAACGTCACAGATAAGTCCATCATATATAGTGGATCGCTCTTCAGTGCTATATAGGAGTATCCGTAGAGGAAATGTCTGTTAATAGTGTACACTTCTGCGGTTGTGTATAAACACTCTGCAGATAATACTGATTTAGTTCCAATTTCACATTGCAAGAGGAAAGAAAAAAATAAAAATAAAGGAAGGAGTCCTAATTTTTTTTTTTTTTTTTCTTGTCAAAAGAAGTTTATTGAGTATACAATATTATAAAGATACATAAAGAAAGTTTACAAGGATCTATAAAGTAAGCTCATTGTTTTACAGTAGGGTTTATATAGGTAAATATCATGGAATTTCAAATATTAAACATTGGGTTCAGGTAAACCTAAATTAAAGATATATATCATTTCCTTAGTTACTTTTGTAGGTATTTAAATAATTTATACCTACTATACATATTGTTTACAAGTAGAGTGTATATAGGTCAAATAAATTCTGATAATGAGCTTTATTCGTAAGGTGGAGAAAAGGAAAGAGAAAGAAGAAAAAGGGTTGAAAGGTAGAGGTATGGTCCACAAGGTTGTCCCGCTCCTCAGATTATTATTCTTTTTAGTTCTCTTTGAAGCCTTAGAATGGGTGTCTCTGTAAGTCATTTAATCTGTTACCATGGCAACAGGACAGAGTCATTGAAGTTTGACAGGAACTGTTGTTTTATCCAAGGATGCCAAAGTTTTTCAAATTTTGGAATTTGATTTTGATCGATGGCTACCATCTTAGCATGGGACATTGTATTATTCATTCTGTGAATTGTTTCTGCTAGTACCAATGTAGGAGATTTCCATGCCTTGGCCACTGTTTGTTTTGCAGCCGTTATTAGTTGGATCATAAGTTTGAATTGAGAGAGTGTTAACCATTCCGGTTTTAGATTAAGTAAAGTTAAATATGGATCTGGTTGTATTATTTTTTTAAATATTTTAGATGCAATCACGAAGACTTCCTTCCAGAAGGTTTGGATTACTGGGCACGTCCACCATATGTGTAAATATGTGCCTATTTCTGGGCATCCTCGAAAACAAAGATCTGAGGTATTAGGTGAATATTTTGCCACTCTAGCGGGTACAAGGTACCAGCGAGTTAGGACTTTATAATTTGTTTCCAGTGCTAAGATGTTGGGTGAAGATGACTTAGATGTGAGCCATATGTTAGACCAGTCCGTGTCTTCTAAAGTTCGTCCCAGGTCCTCCTCCCACCTCTGAACGTAAGAGGGTCTATTAAGATTTGCTACTCCATATAATTGATTATAAAGTGATGAAATTGTACCTTTAGCAAATGGATCTTTTGTACAGATTGATTCAAAAATGGATAATTGGGATAATGGTGTATCCCCCTTTAGGAATGGTGTATAGAAATTTTTGATTTGGAGATATCTAAATATCTCAGAGTTTGGTAGATCATATTTTTCTCTAAGCGATGGGAATGAAAGGAATGATTTAGATGCTATGAAGTCATTTAGTGTCTGAATGCCTGATGTTGTCCAAGCTTTAAAAGAATTTGGGTAGATCCATGCTGGATAAAAGGCCGGATTTCTGATAAAAGAAAGGAGAGGATTGTGTGGAGATTGTAACTGATATTTGGTTTTTAGTTTATCCCAGAGAGATAAGAAGTGTTTAGTTATGGGATTATGAATTTTAAAGTGGTCTTTAGGATCAAGCCATAATAAATTTGATATTAATAGAGGGTCATTTTCTGAAGCCTTTATAAATACCCATAATGGGATTTCCTGTTTTGCATGGTATTTGGACAGACTGGCCAAATGTGCTGCTCTGTAGTAGTTAGTAAAATTAGGGTATCCCAGGCCTCCTTTATTTTTGGGAAGATGTAGTGTGTGTATAGGTATACGTGGTTTAGAAGAGCCCCATATAAACGAAGTTGCTCTTTTTTGTACTATTCTCAAAAAATAGGAAGGAATTGGAATAGGGAGGACTCTAAATAGATAAAGCAATTTGGGTAGAATAGTCATTTTGATTGCATTAATCTTCCCTATCCAGGATAAAGGAAGTTGCGACCATTGTTTTATTAGATTTGTGATCTGTCTTAATACAGGAGGATAATTGGTTGAGAATAAGTCAGAATGAGATGCTGTTAAATGAATTCCAAGATATGGGATTGATTTTTCTGCCCATGTGAATGGGAGTGCAGCCCTAGCCGGGATCAATTCCATGTTTGTGAGTGAAATATTAAGCACTAGGCATTTCTTAGGATTAATCATAAGGCCGGATAGGGCTGCAAATCCATCAAGAGCTGGTATTAAGTTAGGACCAGAGACCTGTGGTGATGATAGAAAAAGTAATATATCGTCTGCAAATATACATAATTTGTGTGTAATACCTCCTACTTCAATGCCAGTTATAGTTTGGTTTGTTCTGATGTATTGGGCCATGGGTTCGAGTATAAGGGCAAATAATAAGGGAGATAATGGGCAACCCTGTCGGGTACCTCTTTCGATATTAAAGGCATCAGATTTGTATCCAGCATATTTTATATAGGCTTTGGGTTTATTATATAATGCTTTGATCCATGTTAAAAAGTGGGGTCCAAAACCCCATTTTTGTAATGAATATTGCATATATTGCCAGAATACTGTGTCAAATGCCCTCTTAATATCGAGAGATAGAAAACATAAAGGGATTTTCTGTTTTTTAGCAATATGTGCCAATAACACTGCCCTGCATATATTATCGCTTGCCTGTCTATTTGGCATGAAGCCTACTTGATCTCTATGTATTAATTTTCCTATAATGCTATTGAGGCGTTTTGCTATTATTTTTGCTAATAATTTAATATTGAGGTTTAACAGAGAGATAGGTCGATAATTCACACAGGAAGTATCATCAGAAAGGGGTTTTGGGATCATACAAACAATTGCCATTAGTGTTTCTTGCCGAAAATAATGTCCATCTAGAAGTTTGTTAAAAGTTTCAGTGAGAATGGGAGAGAGTATTTCTGAGAATGTTTTATAGTATAAAGCCGAGTAGCCGTCTGGGCCTGGTCTTTTGTTAAGTTTTAGGTCTTTTATGGCGTTAGCAACTTCATCTATAGTTATAGGCTTATCCAAACTGCTTTTTTGATTCTGAGATAACTCAGGTAAGGTTATTTTTGAGAAGAAGGATTCAGCCTCTGTAGGATTAAATTCATTGTTTGTCTTGTATAAAGTTGCGAGATGTGAGTAAAATTTATGGACTTTTTTAACTGGATTACAAGTGTAAACATTTTTTGATAATTTCAAACGTATTGGTTTGAAAGATTTGTTAGTTGAATTTAATGCCCGAGCCAAATATGTACCTGGTTTGTTTGTATTCATGTAGAAATTGTGTTTGGAGCGTTTGAGGGATTTATCAAATAGATCATATTCCAATCTAGATTTTTCCAGATGAGATTTTGTACTCTGAGATGGATTATCTTGAAATGATATGTAGGCTGCATTAAAATTGAGTTCTAGTTTTTTTTCTAGATTTTTTCGTTCCAGTTTAAATAGTGCCATTTGTCTTTGTATTGTATCACGCAAGACAGGCTTATGAGCTTCCCACAGTGTTATTGGGGAGATGTCTGTTGTATTATTAATTGATATGTATTCCTTTAAAGCTTGTTCAATGGCCATCTGATGTAGTGGGTGTTTGAGCATTATGTCCGGTAAGTACCACGTTGGGTCATGCGCTTTTGGTGTGGCTGAGGCTATAGTAGTGTATACTGCATTATGGTCAGACCACGGCATCGGAATTATATCTGATGCAATAATTTCTGGTATCATTCCTATTGTTAGAAAAATATGATCTATTCTGGTGAAGGTTTGATGAGGGTGCGAGAAATAAGTGAATTTTTTTTTCATTGGGTTACTTTCTCTCCACGAATCTACCAGATTGTATTTGGAAAGAAGTTGAGAAAAAGGTAATCTAGAGGTTATTTTGGATGGTGTAAAAGGTGATTTATCTAGAAATGGTAGGAGGACCTGGTTTGAATCCCCACACATTATCACTGTTCCTATTTTGTGTGTATTAATCACTTGTAATATATGTGAGAGGAATGGTGTAGGTTGTTTGTTAGGAGCATAGTAGGAAATCACCGTGATTGCTGTATCCATTATATAACCCATGAGTATCAGGTATCTACCTTCTGGGTCTTTAATTTCTGATGATAAGGTGAATGGTGTGGATCGGTGAAATGCAATTAGAGTTCCCCTTTGTTGGTACAGGCAGAAGCCGTGTAAATTTGTTGATAAAAAAGGAGAAATATATTTTGGAGTAGAATCTTTGGTGAAGTGTGTTTCTTGGAGGCATACTATGTGAGCCTTCTTGTTATGGAAAGTACGGAAGGCTTTGGTCCTTTTTTGAGGGACATTTATTCCCTAAACATTCAGGGAAAGTATATTCAGTGGTGCCATGGCAACAGATCAAATAGTTTTGACTTACTTTTTATTATGCAGAGCTGACTGCGCAAATCAACCTGTGTGGACTGAAGAGATGAATAGATAGAAAAGAAACCAGTGAATTCTGTAGTAAAGAGTAAACAAAAAACATGAGATTAGATGATACATTGTATAAATTATTTTTTGCAAGTAATCACAATTTACCCGTGAAAGAGAGTAAACATCTCTCTCAGGGGAATAAGTGCCTTTGTCACACTCCCACATAATATGGTTGGGAGAATAAGGAGGTCTAATGGGGGTACACGGATCTTCCGCATACAGGAGAGAAGTGCTATGTCAAAAGACATCAAAATGATGTTTCATTAATTGGAGTGCAGAATATAGTTTTTGTTGAAATTATTTATTCCAGGGTGGTTGTATATGGTTAGTCTTGCCCTAGGCTAAATAATTCAGTTAGAAAGGTACTGTTAATAACTTTGGTATTGATGAAGATAGTTTGAATTATTTTGGGATTTTAACCCTTTTAGAGTAAACAATTACATATTTTATTCATATGTAACTGTTTAGATATGTTAACTCATAAAATTGAGGTTGTATTGCTTCAGATTAGAATAAACAAAAACATAATTCTAGGATCTAGTTAGGTAATAATATATTTGTTTTAAGAAAAGAAAGAAAAAGCTTCCATTACTTCTGGATCATTGAACATATTTGTCCTAAAAAGTAATAAATCTATTGTTATTACCTGATAATATATAACTGAACAAGAATTTCCTTATTTCACTTATATATTCTAAGGCTATATGAATCAGAAGTAATAAGAAATATAACTGGAATGTAACATGATCCCACACAGTGTGTGACTATCAGAATGCAGTTACATTCAGTTATAAATACAGGTTTTTTATAGAGAACCATCTCTTAGTATAATAAATGAAGAGATATCAGGAATTAGGATGTCAGTCCATTGAATCTTCTTGGTCCATGGATAATGTGGCATAACGGCCTCTTTCGTGAGAATGATGATTCCCATTTTGTTCTGAAATTTTCTGAGTGCTGCCTGAAGGTGAAGATGATGCCATTCTTCTGCGTGTGGGAGAGTTGCTGCTTGTGGGTTCTGTCAGATTTAATTTTAAAAGGGTTTGTTGTAGTTCATCTGCTGATCTGCTTCTGTAAATTGTACCTTGGTAGTTAAATCTGACTGAAAAGGGGAAGCCCCATTGATACATAATGTTGTGGCATTGCAGTTCCATTAGTTGGGGTTTCATGGATCGTCTTTTAGTAATAGTAAGTTGGGATAGGTCAGCAAAAATTTGATAATTGTGTCCTTGAAAATTAAGTTCCTTTTTTTCTCTTGCAGCAATTAGTATTTGTTCTTTCGTTCTGTAATAATGAAATTTTGTGATTATATCACGTGGGGGTCCATCTTTCTTTTTGGCTGTGAGGGCTCTGTGTACTCTGTCCAGTTCTAAACGTTCAATAGAGATATCTGGCTGTAGTTCTTGTAATAGAGCAGTAATAGTAGATTGCAGGTCTGTCACAGTTTCAGGTATTCCCCTTATGTGCAAGTTTGAACGTCTGGCTCTATTTTCGTAATCTTCGAGCTTAGTTTGAAGTATTAAATTCTCTTCTTTTAATTGTTCCAATTCTGTTATATTTACTTGGGTTATAATTTCAATTTCATCCATTTTTATTTCTAAGGCTGCGGTGCGGTTTCCCAGCTCTCTTATTTCTTTGGTTAGGCTGTTTGTTATTTGGTCTGAGGTTTGTTTTAAAGCCTTATGAAGCATCTTTTCAAATTGTAATAATATTACTGGGGATGCTGAGGAGGCTTGTGGAGAAGTTTGTGAGAGGATTTGTTCTGTATCTGACTCAAATGGAGAGTCTTGCTGTGACATTTTCTGTCTGTGAGAGCACCCTGATGCTGTATATTGTGAGGTAACTGGAGCTGCTTTAGTTGCAGTGAGTGCCTGTGAGCTCTTTGTGAGGTGATTTTTATTTCTGCCACGGCTTCCTCCCAGTACCATATTTCCTGCCCAAACTTTCACAGTTTGTTCCCTGGGGCAAAAAGGTTCAAATGGATACCTTTTGAGCCTGCAGGCTCCGCTTTGTCCTTCTCTTCTCTCCTCAGCGGTGCAGAGCTCTAACAATGCATGTCTGCTCCGCTAGGCTCCGCCCATCCCCCCCTTTTTTTCTTTTTTTAATAAATGTTTATTGAAGACTTTTAAAAGAAATACAAATAGACAAAATGAACTTAAGACATATGAAAGACAATCTTATAAATGCAAATCAAATAGGTTTCAAAGGGCACAAATACTCATCGAGAAGTAAAAATCAAAGAAGTGCCATCGTATGTGCTGAAAGGATTCAACGTACAGACAAAGTCGCGGATCAATCAGCTGTTTAAAATATATGTGAACTTAATATTCAAACTAGAAATTAAGAATGTAACTAGATAAAATTTGTAGTTGAAAGAGAAAAGTAATGGACTGAAAGAAAAACAGAGAGAGAGATAGAAAAACTATGAAAGAAAGAAAGAGAGCGAGATAGAGAAAAAAAAGGGGGGGGGGTAGAAATGGGAAAAAGGGTTGGTAGGGGAGATTGGGAAAAAGGCGGGGGGGGAGGGTTGGCATGCATGTCGTCATATTCTAAGATGTTAATATCATTTAGCGTGATATTATGTGGAAGAAAAATAATTTGCGGTCAGTAAAGGGGGAGAATTCTGAGGATAGGTCAAATGAGACCCAAGCGATGGTTAGAGGTAAGCTCATATATGTTGAGCTATAATTTTCTTTATAATGAGTTGAAGATGTGAACACTATCCAGGGTGTCCATGTAAGAGTGTGTCTCTGGGAGGTACCTTTGATGCTGTGAGTTATATCTTCTAGGTGATGTACCTCTGAGACCCTACGCATCCAAGTTTGTATAGACGGGATTGTGGGTTGACCTCAAAATGTGGGGATTAGAGCCTTGGCAGTATTTAACAAATGTGGTATGAGGGAGCATTTGTATGTACCTATGGGTTCTTTAGTAGCATGGAAAATGACTACCCAGGGATCATGGGGGAGACTGATGTCTGTAATGAGTCTTATGAGATTGATAACACTGGTCCAGAAAGGACCAATGAGCGGGCAGTACCACCAAATATGTGCGTGTGTAGCTTCATTCCCACAACTCCTCCAACACAACGTGGAGCTATGGGGGAACATTTGATGCATTTTAATTGGGGTGTAGTGCCATCTGGAAAGAAGTTTGTAGTTGACTTCTGCCATCTTGGAAGCGGGTGAGGAGACATGAGCGAGTATTAGGATTTTATCTTTCAGAGTGTTTGTTAGGGGGGAGTCTAAGTCTGATTCCCATTTAGCCAGGAAATGCGGGTACATAGGGTTAGAGAGATCGGTAAGAGCCTTGTAAAACAGAGAGATTCCATGCAAAGGGGGGTCTTTTGAGTATAATATTTCTTCTATGCTATTTAAATCTTGTAAACCTCGTAACGGGTGAGGGAAGGAATGTAAAAAGCGTTTTAATTGGTGATATCTCCACTTGTCCAAAAATGTAAGTTGTGTAGAGCTGAGAATCTCAGAAAGGGGTTTAATTGTGTTGGCATGTATAACGTGATGTAGCAGAAGAGATTCTCCTGAAGTCCAGGATTTAAGTCCCGGGTCCAGTAAACCTGGTAGGAAATAGTGGTGATTGAGGAGAGGCATGAGGAGAGGCATCAGGGGGGAGTCATAATTCCAGGAAATATTCCTGCATAAGGCATCCCATATATCTAGTGAAGACGTGGTGAGTGCGGAAACAGTGTGGGTAATGTGCCTATGGGTTCTGGGTATCCAGGGGATAACAGAGAGATCGGCTCCACTCAGAGAGTATTCTAGTTGCACCCATCATTTTAAATTAATCACGTATTTCCAATCTGCCATTCTGGATAATATGACAGCATGATAATAGGTCTTAAAGTTTGGAAGTGCCTGTCCCCCAGAGCGTTTGGAATGAAAAAGAACATCTCTGGATATTCTGGGGCGGCTGTTCCCCCAAACAAATCGGGAAATCATCGCCTGCAGTACAGTGAAGAACCCCACCGGGACGCCTAGTGGAATCATTTGAAAAATAAATAATATGCAAGGGAGAATGTTCATTTTAATTATGTTAATTTTCCCTAACCAAGAGTGGGACAGATTGGACCACTTTCTTAGGTCTGCTCTGATGCTGTTTAATAATGGGATGTAATTATATTTGAAAAGAGAGCGTAGTCTAGGTGTGAGGTATATGCCCAAATATTTCATGTGGGTCTGTTCCCATCTGAATGGAAAGAGGGGGCTTCAAAGAGGTCGCTTCTGCCCTAGGGAGGTTAATATTCAGGATTTACGATTTGGAGAGGTTTATTTTAAAATTTGATATCATTTGGAAGGTAGAAAATGCTGACATTAAGTTGGGCAGGAAGATACGTGGTTGTTGGGTAAAGAAGAGTATGTCGTCGGCATAAGCGGCATATTTGTGAGTTCTACCTCCTACTTGGATACCATGTATAATAATATTGCGTCTAATTGTGGCTAGGAATGGTTCTAAAGTGATAGCAAAGAGGAGGGGGGAAAGAGGACATCCCTGCCTAGTGCCATTGTGTAAGGTGAAGGGATCACTCAGTGAGCCGTTTATGCGAATTTGCGCAGATGGGGTAGAGTACAGTGAAGAAATATGATGGTACATCTTCGGGCCCAAACCAAAATGACGTAAGGTCAACTTAAGATAGTCCTAGTCCACCCTATCAAATGCTTTTTCAGCATCAGTAGAAAGGAGTAGGGTGGGCTGGGCACATCTTTGAACATACTGGATTAGGGAAATTGTCCATAGAGAATTATCTTTAGCCTCTCTATGTGGTATGTGATCTGCCGAAATCCAACTGGGTATGAAAGGGAGAATGCGATTAGCCATCACCTTGGCAAATAATTTAATGTCCGTATTTATAAAAGAAATTGGTCTAAAACTGCTGCAAAGGGTGGGATCCTTACCAGGTTTAGGTATAACAGTGATATGTGCTGAAAGGGATTCTGGGCGTAAGCCTGAGGTTTGGGAAATAGAATTAGCATATGCTGTGAGGCGAGGAAGTAGGATATCTTGAAATGTCTTATAGTAAAGGATAGTGAAACCGTCGGGGCCGGGAGCTTTACCTGATGGGGAGGATTTTAAAGCGGATTGGAATTCTTCAATTGAAAAGACCTCTTCCAATTCCTTAAGGGCTGACCTAGATAATTTAGGAAGGTTCGCCGTCCTCAAATAGGAGAGGATTCGAGAGCGCCTCTCAGACGGGGGTAAAGGGGCTAAACCATTCGTAACATTATAAAGATCCGCATAAAATTCCCTAAAGGCTTTAGCGATGTGTGGGGTTGCATGTACTAGATCTCCCGTTGGAAGTTTAATTTTAGGGATAAATGACTGTGTTTGTTTTGCTTTAAGGGATCTAGCAAGTAATCTGCTTGGTTTATTACCCCTTTCATAAAATTTTTGTGATATGCGGTGAAATTTCTTTTTAGTGTCTAAGTCTAGGAGGTTTTGTAGTTCTTCACGTTTAAGCGTGAGGGCTTTGAGATGTGCGCTATGGAGTGATAGTTTATGTTGTTTATCAAGGTCGGCTATTTGTTGCAGAACCTGTGCTATTTGATGACCATGCTCCTTCTTCTTCCTGGCACCGAGCTCAATTAAACGTCCCCTTATAGTTGCCTTATGCGCTTCCCAAACAACAGATGGGGAGGCCACAGAGGATGTGTTCTCTTTAAAGTAATGCTTCAGGTGAGAGGCTAACATGGAGACTTCAGTTTGGTTAGATAAGAGAACTTCGTTAAGTTTCCAGTTATTTGTGGTACGAGATAAGGTGGGCATGGTCATATGCATCACAGGTGCATGATCGGATAGGGTTACTGTACCTATATGGGCAGATTTGAGGAGAGGAAGATGGAAGTGATCAAGGAATATATTATCTATTCTAGAGTAAGATAAGTGTGTTGCAGAGAAATGTGAATAGTCTTTATCCTTAGGGTGGAGCAGGCGCCATACATCTATTAGTTGATGATCTAAGAGCCTCCTTTTAACAAAAGCTAAACGTTTAAATGAAATGTTAGAGCGGCCCTGGGACGTGTCTATTGTAGGATCAAGGGGCATATTTATGTCACCAGCGAGGACAATGATGCCTTTAGCAAATTGCGATAGTTTAGTGAGGGTTTGCGTGAAGGTTGGTTGATTCTGATTTGGGGAGTATATGTTTGCAAACGTGCATTGGGTGTTACCTATAAAGCCTTTGAGGAAGAGAAAACGACCATGGTCGTCTGTAAGCATTTCCGTTAGACGAAAAGATACGACACTGATGAGACCAATGGCAACACCCTTAGCTTTGTTAGTGTCAGAAAGACCGTAGTACCACTGCGGAAAGTGGGGTGAGGTCAATCTGACCGGTGTGGTGTGGGTTAAATGTGTTTCCTGAAGGAAGGCAATAGAGCAGTTATTGCGCTTTAGCTCACACGTCACTTGGTGTCGTTTAGCAGCGACATTAAGGCCTCGTACATTATATGATGTAATTGTCAGAGTTGCCATTGGTACAGCGGAGAGGTATATCCTAACCTATAATTCCACGCATGCCAACGTGAAGGGGGGAGGGAGAGGGAGGAATAAAGAAAAAAGGTTTGAGGGAGTAGAAAAAAGGGGAAATAACATACAGAAGAAACATACATGTATATCAAAACAAATGTGGGAATTACAAGAAAAACACGCAGAAATCTGCACTGGTCCCTGAGGGGAGAGAAAGAACGGGCGGCCATCTAGAACTCTGAAAAGAGTCCGGGTAAAAGACCTTATAGGCCGCTCGGTCTCACCAACCCCAGAAGGAAGGGGGGCGGAGGACACCCCGGGGTGAAAGAGTGAAGGAGCAATGTGCCCCGCCAACATTCGGCCTGTTGAGAAAATACACTATAAGTACATAAAATGACATGAGCTTAAGCAAAAAGTTTAGAGAAGAAAGGGAAAAAAAAAAAAAAAAAAGGCGAAATAAAAAATTCTTTCCCTTTCTTCTCTCTTTCTCCTCATCTTTCCTCCTCTTTCTGCAACTTAACCATTTATAATCAAAAACATTAAAAGTACAAACTATAATTGGAACATGAAATACCCCCCAAAAAAAAAAAAGGGTGTCGGGTCTAGATCCCTTAAGCCAAGAAGGCTAAAAAAGAGTTCAAAGGGTCTGACCAGAGCCGAACAATCATTGAGGAATGGGCATCAGTATACACAAAGAGGTGAGAAAAAAAATGGAAGGAGAAACCAAAATAAGTAGAGAGAGGCATATCTCAGCCATGCTTCTGTGCGGATCCGGGGATCGATGTGCGCCTATTCTTAGACGGAGTTTTCTGCCAAGGAGGGTCAAAGGGGTTTGAAAACTTTGGAATGTGGTCTTGCCAGCTCGAGAGCTCAAATGGTGGAAAATTGAGATCTTGAAGAAAGGTGGGGAGTTCCTCTGGGAAGCGTAGGGTATGAGATCGGCCATTTTTGGTGGCTATCAAGCAAGCTGGGAAACCCCATCTGTAGGTGATTCCATCCGTGTGTAAATGCTCAAGGAATGGTTTTAGGGCTCTGCGGCGGTCAAGGGTTTCCTTGGACAGATCAGGGAAAATGTTAATGACTGCACCATCAAAGTCAATGTTAGGGGTGTTGCGGAGTTTTGTCATGATGGCGTTTTTATCTTCAAAATAATGCAGACGGCAAATGACATCTCTGTGTTGGTCTGAATTAGCATTACGAGGGCACAATGCACGATGAACATGATCTAATCGCAGTGGGTCAGTAAAAGGGGTTACCCAGAATTGTGTTGAGAATTCCACGGATCGACGGCTCTAGATCATTGTCTCTAGTTGCTTCTGGTAGGCCTCTGATACGTAGGTTGTTCCTACGGTTGCGGTTTTCGAGATCTTCAAGCTTATATAGAGAGGCACGATGAGCAAAGGTTAGCTGGGTAACAGTCTCTTGTAACTCCTTTATGGCAGTTGCTTGGGAGTCCTGACGCTGTTCCGACTCTTCCACTCTGGCTAAGAGGTGGGACATGTCAGTTCTTACGGCGGTAATTTCTTTCTTAATTTATTTTTCCAAACCGTGAAACATACCAGCCAATTCTTTTTTAAGACCACTCATCAGCGATGTCATTTCTGAGCCAATGGGGGATCCTGGGTCCTCCATGAGGTCTGAGCAGTAGGATGAAGCAGGAGAACTTTCCCTTACAGAGGCAGCGTGAGAGGAGGGGGAAACCCTCTGTTGGGAGGTTCTAGCTTGACTGTTACGTGCGCCAGCTAAGTATTGCTGAATAGAGCCAGAGGTAGCGGAGTGAGGTTTCAAACCTTTTCTGGATCTTTTGCTTATTGTAGAACGAGTTTTAGGTGTCTTGACGGGCATAGCTGGAGCTGTAGGGCCGGCAGTTGGGCAGGGCTCTTCACATTCACATTAGTTCACATTCACAAAAAGGGCTGCAAATCCACTACTAAATAGAATAGGCAAGTGCAAATAAGTTCCCTTTAATTACTGTAAGATAAGGTTATAAGCCATCAACTGAATAAGCTCTGGAGGGGAGGGGGATGTGGTGCTGGAGGAGTGAAGTAGAGAAATGAAATCTGGAATCTGGTGCAGCAGGATTAGCAAGATGGCTGCTTACTTCCAGGTACAGGCCGAAGCCGCGGTCTTTCCTAACAGGGACAGCCGGCCGGGTAGCACCCACTCCCCGCAGGGCACACAATCTCTTTCACAGGCTCTAATTACAAAGTCCCGATTCTGCAGTAGATGAAGTTCACTGCAGAGTGTGGTTGTGCAGGAGAGGGTTGATACTCACTGCATACCCGAGATCAGGGAGACCAGGCCGGCAGGCCTCAAGATGGCGGCGGGCCGCTGCGCTCCGGTCCAAAAACACAGGAATCCCGGGCGGTGTACTTCAGATGACCAGCCGATCCCGCGGCTCCAGCCACCCAGCAGTCAGCTATCCCTGTGAGAGTGTCCAGATACCTACCATACCGAGGCAGTGAGCAGGAGGCTCGGATCAGACGACAGGCCCCAAGATGGCGGCGGGCGCCCGCAATGCGGCTCGGCCTGTAGGCCCGGAAGGGAGCGAGTGGTCAGATTAAAAAAAGACCCTTCCAGGGGCAAGGCAGGAGGGTCCAGGAGGCAGAGGGAGCGCGATGGGGAATCGCCAAAGTGTAATAAGGCCGGGATGGCAACGGATTAGGTTTGCCTGTATGGAGCCCAGCTTCCACACGTCCTCCTTAGTGTGCGTCCGGACACGCCCCCCAGAAGGAGTCCTAATATAAGCATAAAACCATACCTAAGGTGTGTGGTAACACACCAGAAGCTAACCTGCAGGAGCACACATGGGTAGAGAGTAGGGATGGGCCGAACACCCCCCCGGTTTGGTTCGCATCCAGAACATGCGAACAGACTGAAAGTTTGCGCGAACATTCGAACACCAATAAAGTCTATGGGACTCGAACGTAAAAAATCAAAAGTGCAAATTTTAAAGGCTAATATGCAAGTTATTGTCTTAAAAAGGGTTTGGGGACCTGGGTCCTGCCCCAGGGGACATGTATCAATGCAAAAGAGAGTTTTAAAAGCGTCCGTTTTTCCGGCAGCAGTGATTTTAATGATGCTTAAAGTGAAAAAATAAAAGTGAAATATTCCTTTAAATACCGTACCTGAGGGCGAAGCCAGCAAGCGGCATGTGAGGAGCTCAGGACCGGTGCTCCATCTGCAGACCATAGATCCTGCTGTAATCCTGGGCAATAGACACCTAATTTCTGCATAGTATTGCTGGGGATGTGTGCAGGGACCCCCTGGAAACCTCCGGGGATGGTGAAATACGGCCCCCCCTGGCCAAAATCGTCCGGAGAATGGCTGGAAAAGTATGCCTGGGGCTCCCAAAATGGTGCTGGAACACAGGAGGAGGAGAACGACGAATGGCCGCTGCTCCACAGATCTGAGGACATCCCGCAGCAGGCTTCCCCTCCACTGGTCAGGGTGAGTCCTAAACCCCAGAGGGCTGATGTGCTGAAGAGGGGGAGATCCCTGGACAGGCTGAGAGATTGCAGGGCCAGAGCTGACAGGGCAGTGGAGGGGGAAGATGAGCCATCCCTGACCCAGATCATGGCTGCCATACAGGGATGCCAGAATAAGTTGATTCATCACTTTGAGGAGCTAAAGGTGGAGTTTTCCTTCATGAAACATGACATGCAGAAACTGAGGGAGAAAGCACAGCTCACTGATTGCCGTATCACTTCCCTGGAAGACACAACCAGGCCTTTAGACACAGTCGCACAGGTGACTAAGAAGACTCTGTCCGAACATACTTTAAAGATGGCCGACATGGAAGATCATATGAGAAGGAACAATATTAGCCTGGTGGCATTCCCAGAGGGGGTGGAGGGGAGGCATCCTGAAGACTTCCTTGAGAAATGGCTGATTGAACATATGCCTCCTACCACCTTTACAAGCATGTTTGCCATTGAAAGGGCACACCACATCCCAGGATGGGTGCCTCCGAAGGGAGCCCCCCCAGATCCATGATAGCGAAAGTACTGCACTTCCAAGATCGAGAAAATATCCTGAGAGGAGCCAGAACGGGCCCTGAACTAATGATCGACAGATGTCGAATATCGATCTACCCTGACTTTTCTGCAGCTACCCAGAAGCAGGGGGCTTCTTTTCAACCCATAAAGAAGAGATTGAGGGACCTCAGCTTGATCTACAGTATGCTTTATCCTGCCAAGCTGCGGGTAGTGGATAATGGCAAAACATATTTTTTCACTAACCCTACTGAAGCCTCGGAGTGGTTGGAGACCCGTGACCACCAGAGAAACAGGGCTTCTCCCCGCCCGCCATGATGCAGTTGTGTGGAGAAAGCACAGTGTGGGGAAAAAAGTGATGTCAGCAAAGTTCTCTCTGATTGTTTTTTTTTGTTGGTTTTTGGTGCTACACTGGTTCCTCATAAAGGACACTTTCCTTATACCCGGAGGGGTTTTTTTCTTGTTCCTGGGCTGGAAATTAGAGGCATCCTTTGGAAGAATGTTGTTCTGAACTAGGGATGAGCCGAACACCCCCCGGTTCGGTTCGCACCAGAACCCGCGAACGGACCGCAAGTTCGCACGAACGTTAGAACCCCATTGACGTCTATGGGACTCGAACGTTCGAAATCAAAAGTGCTCATTTTAAAGGCTAATTTGCATGGTATTGTCCTAAAAAGGGTTTGGGGACCCGGGTCCTACCCCAGGGGACATGTATCAATGCAAAAAAAACTTTTAAAAACGGCCGTTTTTTCGGGAGCAGTGATTTTAATGATGCTTAAAGTAAAAAAAAAAAAGTGAAATATTCCTTTAAATATCGTACCTGGGGGGTGTCTATAGTATGCCTGTAAAGTGACGCGTGTTTCCCATGTTTAGAACAGTCCCTGCACCAAATGTCATTTTTAAAGGAAAAAATCTCATTTAAAACTGCTTGCGGGTTTAATGTCATGTCGGGTCATGGCAATATGGATGAAAATCAGTGAGACAAACGGCATGGGTACCCCCCAGTCCATTACCAGGCCCTTTGGGTCTTGTATGGATATTAAGGGGAACCCCGCACCCAAATTAAAATAAGGAAAGGTCCCTATATACTCTGAACAGCAGTATTCAGGCGGTGCAAACAAGACAGGGACTGTAGGTTTGTTGTTAAGTAGAATCTGTTTGTAATTTTGAACATTTTTAATGTGTTTAGCTCCAGCCAAAAAATCTTTTCTAAGCTTTTTGGAAAACATAGGGAAGGGTTATCACCCCTGTGACATTTGTTTTGCGTCTTTCCTCCTCTTCAGAAGATTTCACCTCACTTTTTTGTCCCAATGAAAAATGTTTTTTGAAAATTTGGGTTTTTTTGTGGAACAAGGATTGGAAAGCATCAGTGGAAAGGAGAAATTGTTTTCCCATATTAACTCTTACAGGAGAGAATTTCCCTTCCTTAGGGGTAGATTTCATCTCACTTCCTGTTGTCTCCTTCCGTTTGCAAGTAGGAGTCGTTTGTAAGTTAGATGTTTGAAAGTAGGGTCCTGCCCTATATACTCAGCAGAAATTTGGGCCTTAGGTGTTGCTGTGGCCAAAACACTGTAAGCCCTCACAGGGCCCTGCTGTGAAATATTAGATCAAGAATTGTAATTACATGCCCCTGTTGAACAGGAGCTGAAAAATTAGGCCTTAGGCACTGGTGCTGGTGCCACAACACTGCAACCCCTCACAGACACTCTAGTTGGAACGCAGGAACGAGCCCTGCTGCAAAGTATTGCATCAAAAATTGTAATTACACGCCCCTGTTAGACAGGGGCAGAAAAATTGGGCCTTAGGCACTGGTGCTGGTGCCACAACACTGCAACCCCTCACAGACACTCTAGTTGGAACGCAGGAACGAGCCCTGCTGCAAAGTATTGCATCAAAAATTGTAATTACACGCCCCTGTTAGACAGGGGCAGAAAAATTGGGTCTTAGGCACTGGTGCTGGTGCCACAACACTGCAACCCCTCACAGACACTCTAGTTGAAACGCAGGAACAAGCCCTGCTGCAAAGTATTGCATCAAAAATTGTAATTACACGCCCCTGTTAGACAGGGGCTGAAAAATTGGGTCTTAGGCACTGGTGCTGGTGCCACAACACTGCAACCCCTCACAGACACTCTAGTTGGAACGCAGGAACGAGCCCTGCTGCAAAGTATTGCATCAAAAATTGTAATTACATGCCCCTGTTAGACAGGGGCAGAAAAATTGGGTCTTAGGCACTGGTGCTGGTGCCACAACACTGCAACCCCTCACAGACACTCTAGTTGAAACGCAGGAACAAGCCCTGCTGCAAAGTATTGCATCAAAAATTGTAATTACACGCCCCTGTTAGACAGGGGCTGAAAAATTGGGTCTTAGGCACTGGTGCTGGTGCCACAACACTGCAACCCCTCACAGACACTCTAGTTGGAATGCAGGAACGAGCCCTGCTGCAAAGTATTACATCAAAAATTGTAATTACACGCCCCTGTTAAACAGGGGCTGAAAAATTGTGCCTTAGGCACTGGTGGTGGCGCCCAGAACCAAAAATGTTCTTACAAGCTATCAGCGTGATGATTGAGGAGGAAGAGGATAATTACTCAGGGATAGTCACTCAGCATCAGCATAGGCAGTCTTTGAAGGGATCTGAGATTTCAAAAAAAATTATTCGGTTACATCTGCATCAGGTGCTTGGTAGCTGGTGGTGATCCAAGACTGATTCATTTTTATGAAGGTCAGCCGATCGACCGAGTCGGTGGACAGACGCACCCTGTGATCGGTTACCACGCCTCCAGCAGCACTGAATGTGCGTTCCGAAAGAACGCTGGATGCAGGACAGGCCAGTAGCTCAATTGCATACTGTGCAAGCTCTGGCCAGTGATCCATCCTCAAGACCCAGTAACCCAGAGGATTTTCGGTGGGAAAGGTGTCCAAGTCTGATCTTGCCCCTAGGTATTCCTGCACCATGTAAAACAGACGCTGGCGATGGTTGCTGGAACCGATCATACCTTGGGGCTGCGGACCAAAAAATTGTCTGAACGCATCGGTCAGACGGCCACCTTCTCCACCGCTCCTTCTTTGACTGACCGAAGCCTCAGCAACACGTTGTCCAGAAACAGGAGTTTGTAACCTCCCAGTCTCTGGGAACGCGTTGCACAGACCTTTCTGCAAGGCCTCCCGAAGATGTTTCATCCTCTGCTCCCTCTGCGATGGCAAGATAAGGTCCGCAACCTTACCCTTGTAACGTGGATCAAGGAGGGTTGCCAGCCAGTATTGGTCCTTCTCCTTGATACCACGAATACGAGGATCCTTACGCAGGCTTTGCAGGATCAGGGAGGCCATGCAGCGTAGGTTTGCTGAGGCATTCGGTCCGGAGTCCTCTGGGTCACTAAGGACAACAACGTCCGCAGCCACCTCCTCCCAGCCACGTACAAGTCCATGTGTTCCTTGGGACTGATCCCTTAAAGACTGCTGATGCTGAGTGCCAGGCTCCACCTCCATACTGACACAATCTTCCTCCTCCTCCTCCTCCTCCTCCTCGTCCTCTTCCTGTGTGATCGGCGGGCACGCAGGAACACTGTCTGGATTAAGGGGGCCTTGAGAGCTAAGGAAGTCCTCCTCTTCCTGCCTCTGTTCTGCCTCAAGTGCCCTGTCCATTATTCCACGCAGCGTGTGCTCCAACAGGTGGACAAGGGGGACAGTGTCACTGATGCATGCACTGTCAGTGCTCACCATCCTCGTGGCCTCCTCGAATGGTGACAGGACAGTGCATGCATCCCTGATCATGGCCCACTGGCGTGGGGAAAAAAAACCAAGGTCCCCTGACCCTGTCCTGGTGCCATAGTCGCACAGGTACTCATTGATGGCCCTCTGCTGCGTGTGCAGCCGCTGCAGCATGGCCAACGTCGAGTTCCACCTGGTGGGCATGTCACAGATTAGGCGGTTCTTGGGCAGGTTAAACTCCTTTTGGAGGTCCGTCAGCCGAGCACTGGCATTATATGACCGGCGGAAATGCACAGAGACTTTCCTGGCCTGCCTCAGGACATCCTGTAAGCCCGGGTACCTGCCCAAGAACCGCTGCACCACCAAGTTAAGGACGTGAGCCAAACAGGGCACATGGGTCAGTTGTCCCTGTCGGAGGGCAGAGAGGAGGTTGGTGCCATTGTCGCAAACCACCATTCCTGCCTTAAGTTGGCGTGGCGTCAACCACCTCTGAACCTGCCCCTGCAGAGCTGACAGAACCTCTGCCCCAGTGTGGCTCCTGTCCCCCAAGCACACCAGCTCAAGCACCGCATGGCATCTTTTGGCCTGCGTACTTGCGTAGCCCCTTGAACGCCTACGGAGCACCGCTGGTTCCGAGGAAGAGGCCATGGAGGAAGAAGAAGAGGAGGGGGTGGAGGAGAGAGGTGTGTCACAATCAGCATTTTGGAGGCGTGGTGGCGGAACAACCTCCAACACTACTGCACCTTGTCCTGCATCCTTCCCAGCTGCCAGCAGAGTCACCCAATGCGCCGTGAAACTTAAGTAACGTCCCTGTCCATGCCTGCTGGACCATGAGTCAGCGGTAATATGCACCTTACCGCTGACCGCCCTGTCCAGCGAGGCATGGACATTGCCTTCCACATGCCGGTAGAGAGCCGGAATCGCCTTCCGTGACAAAAAGTGGCGTTTGGGTACCTGCCACTGAGGAACCGCACATTCCACAAACTCACGGAAGGGGGCAGAGTCTACCAACTGAAAAGGCAGCAGTTGAAGTGCTAGCAATTTTGCCAAGCTAGCATTCAACCGCTGGGCATGTGGATGGCTGGGAGCAAACTTCTTTCGGCGGTGCAGCAGCTGGGGCAGGGAAATTTGCCTGGTACAATCTGACGTCGGTGTACCAAAAGCAGATTGCCCACAAGTACTTGGCTGTGACACACCTAATTCTACACCTTCATTCCTCTCACTGCAGGTCTCAGAGAGGACTGAAGGTCTAGTGGGGTTGGAAATCTCAGCTGATGAGGAGCAAGGAGAGATCGTCTTTGTTCTTTGGTGTGGGTCTTTTAGATACGCTTGCCAACGAACTGCATGGCAGGTCAACATATGTCTGGTCAAGCATGTGGTACCCAAGCGGGAGATGTTTTGGCCACGCGAGATACGCTTGAGACATATGTTGCAAATAGCAGCGGTGCGATCTGATGCACTCGTCTCAAAAAAGGCCCACACCAAAGAACTTTTTGAATAACGCGCAGAGACTGCAGCGCCCTGCACATGTGGAGCTTTGGGGTGTGATGCAGTCAATGTGCTGCCCTTAGGCTGGCCCCTGGAGGGCATCCTGCCTAGTTGGTGATGTGCCACCTCCTCCTCCTCCTCCTCCTCCTCCTCTCTCCTATCAGGCACCCACGTTGAGTCAGTGACCTCATCATCCCCTCCCTCCTCATCACTGGAGCAAACCTGGCAGTATGCTGCAGCAGGGGGAGCATGACTGCCAGATTGCTGTCCTTCTTGGGCACCCCCTCTGTCCGTGCTCATGTTACTGCTTTCATTGAGCTCAGTATCATCATCAGAGCCTTCCAAACGCTGGGCATCCTCCTGGAGCATGTACCCAACACTGTGGTCAAACAGTTCGAGGGAATCCTCATGAGGACATGGTGGAGCTAGGGAAGGAGTCACTGATGACATTGAGCTGAGGGAAGAGGCCGCTGCTTTGCCAGACAAAGCACCCTGGGCATGGGTGAGAGAGGATGAGGAGGATGAGGACGGCTTGGTCATCCACTCGACCAAGTCTTCCGCATGTTGCGGCTCAACACGGCCAGCTGCCGAAAAAAAGGCCAAGCGTGTCCCATGGCCACGTGCTGATGAGGATGCACCGTCTCCACGACCAGCACTAGACACAGAGCCTGCTTGCCCTCTCTTATTGGCTTGTGACTGTCTGCCTCTCCTTCTTGGCCTTCCAGACATACTAATGGCCTGTAGCTGCACTAAGCTGGGATAGAACACCTGTAATTTTCTTAAGGTAGCTTTATATACTGTAACCAGACAAGCCTGCCTGTCAGTAGGAAGATAACAGGAACGGATCTAGCTGAACACTGTGAGCAGGACGCACTGTACTAAATGTAAATAGTCTAGCTGCCTGACCGTGGTACTAATAGGATCAAAAAGAACACCTGTAATTTTCTTAAGGTAGCTTTATATACTGTAACCAGACAAGCCTGCCTGTCAGTAGGAAGATAACAGGAACGGATCTAGCTGAACACTGTGAGCAGGACGTACTGCACTAAATGTATATAGCAGGAACGGATCTAGCTGAACACTGTGAGCAGGACGCACTGCACTGAATGTAAATAGCAGGAACGGATCTAGCTGAACACTGTGAGCAGGACGCACTGCACTAAATGTAAATACCAGGAACGGATCTAGCTGAACACTGTGAGCAGGACGCACTGCACTGAATGTAAATAGCAAGAACGGATCTAGCTGAACACTGTGAGCAGGACGCACTGTACTAAATGTAAATAGTCTAGCTGCCTGACCGTGGTACTAATAGGATCAAAAAGAACACCTGTAATTTTCTTAAGGTAGCTTTATATACTGTAACCAGACAAGCCTGCCTGTCAGTAGGAAGATAACAGGAACGGATCTAGCTGAACACTGTGAGCAGGACGCACTGTACTAAATGTAAATAGTCTAGCTGCCTGACCGTGGTACTAATAGGATCAAAAAGAACACCTGTAATTTTCTTAAGGTAGCTTTATATACTGTAACCAGACAAGCCTGCCTGTCAGTAGGAAGATAACAGGAACGGATCTAGCTGAACACTGTGAGCAGGACACACTGTACTAAATGTAAATAGTCTAGCTGCCTGACCGTGGTACTAATAGGATCAAAAAGAACACCTGTAATTTTCTTCAGGTAGCTTTATATACTGTAACCAGACAAGCCTGCCTGTCAGTAGGAAGATAACAGGAACGGATCTAGCTGAACACTGTGAGCAGGACGCACTGTACTAAATGTAAATAGTCTAGCTGCCTGACCGTGGTACTAATAGGATCAAAAAGAACACCTGTAATTTTCTTAAGGTAGCTTTATATACTGTAACCAGACAAGCCTGCCTGTCAGTAGGAAGATAACAGGAACGGATCTAGCTGAACACTGTGAGCAGGACACACTGTACTAAATGTAAATAGTCTAGCTGCCTGACCGTGGTACTAATAGGATCAAAAAGAACACCTGTAATTTTCTTCAGGTAGCTTTATATACTGTAACCAGACAAGCCTGCCTGTCAGTAGGAAGATAACAGGAACGGATCTAGCTGAACACTGTGAGCAGGACGTACTGCACTAAATGTATATAGCAGGAACGGATCTAGCTGAACACTGTGAGCAGGACGCACTGCACTGAATGTAAATAGCAGGAACGGATCTAGCTGAACACTGTGAGCAGGACGCACTGCACTAAATGTAAATACCAGGAACGGATCTAGCTGAACACTGTGAGCAGGACGCACTGCACTGAATGTAAATAGCAGGAACGGATCTAGCTGAACACTGTGAGCAGGACGCACTGCACTGAATGTAAATAGCAGGAACGGATGTAGCTGAACACTGTGAGCAGGACGCACTGCACTAAATGTAAATACCAGGAACGGATCTAGCTGAACACTGTGAGCAGGACGCACTGCACTGAATGTAAATAGCAGGAACGGATCTAGCTGAACACTGTGAGCAGGACGCACTGCACTGAATGTAAATAGCAGGAACGGATCTAGCTGAACACTGTGAGCAGGACGCACTGCACTGAATGTAAATAGCAGGAACGGATGTAGCTGAACACTGTGAGCACAACGCACTGCACTAAATGTAAATACCAGGAACGGATCTAGCTGAACACTGTGAGCAGGACGCACTGCACTGAATGTAAATAGCAGGAACGGATCTAGCTGAACACTGTGAGCAGGACGCACTGCACTAAATGTAAATACCAGGAACGGATCTAGCTGAACACTGTGAGCAGGACGCACTGCACTGAATGTAAATAGCAGGAACGGATCTAGCTGAACACTGTGAGCAGGACGCACTGCACTGAATGTAAATAGCAGGAACGGATCTAGCTGAACACTGTGAGCAGGACGCACTGCACTAAATGTAAATACCAGGAACGGATCTAGCTGAACACTGTGAGCAGGACGCACTGCACTGAATGTAAATAGCAGGAACGGATCTAGCTGAACACTGTGAGCAGGACGCACTGCACTAAATGTAAATACCAGGAACGGATCTAGCTGAACACTGTGAGCAGGACGCACTGCACTGAATGTAAATAGCAGGAACGGATCTAGCTGAACACTGTGAGCAGGACGCACTGCACTGAATGTAAATAGCAGGAACGGATCTAGCTGAACACTGTGAGCAGGACGCACTGCACTAAATGTAAATACCAGGAACGGATCTAGCTGAACACTGTGAGCAGGACGCACTGCACTGAATGTAAATAGCAGGAACGGATCTAGCTGAACACTGTGAGCAGGACGCACTGCACTAAATGTAAATACCAGGAACGGATCTAGCTGAACACTGTGAGCAGGACGCACTGCACTGAATGTAAATAGCAGGAACGGATCTAGCTGAACACTGTGAGCAGGACACACTGCACTAAATGTAAATAGTCTAGATAGAAGATAACAGGAACGGATCTAGCTAAACTGAATACAGTGTATATATATATATGCAACACCTGGGATGCATATATATACACAATACACTGTAAGTGCAGCTAACTGACTGACTGTTCTGCCTAATCTATCTAACTCAAATCAAATGACACTGTCTCTCTCTCTCTCTATCTCTCAGCACACCGGAACACACACTACACAGGGCCGCCGTGCAGGCGGCCTTATATAGTGTGGGGTGTGTACTAAATCCCCTGAGCCATAATTGGCCAAAGCCACCCTGGCTTTGGCCAATTACAGCTCTCTCTACTGACGGCGCTGTGATTGGCCAAGCATGCGGGTCATAGTGCATGCTTGGCCAATCATCAGCCAGCAATGCACTGCGATGCCGCAGTGAATTATGGGCCGTGACGCGCCACACGAATTTGGCGCGAACGGCCCATATCGTTCGCAATTCGGCGAACGACCGAACAGCCGATGTTCGAGTCGAACATGGGTTCAACTCGAACACGAAGCTCATCCCTATTCTGAACTATGTGCCCAAAACTATGCCGACATACAAGCCTAATGATCCTACCATGGGACAAACAAAAGAGAGGGGAAAACAGCTTTTCTTTTTTTTTACTCTTTTTTTTGGAGCTATCGGGACTGCTGATGTCATTTGCCGATATTATATGCTGAGTCTGCAGAATGCTGTAGGCACTACAAATCAACTAGTGTTGAAAATTTTTCTTTTTTGGATCTGCCAGGGAGAAGGGGAGAGGGAGAAAAGAGAGAAAGACAAATTATTTTTTTTCTCCCTGTTTCTTCCATTTCTGTTTATTAACAGGAGAAAAGTTGTTAAATATACGGTAAGCGACGGCCACCTTTTGGTGACCTGTCTCATGTGACAGTTTTAAGTCGCACCTCTGATACCTATTCGAACTCAGGTTATGGGAACAAAGTGCCTGGCAAGTTGGGGCTGAGTGCGGGGAGGAGGGTGGAGGAAGTTGAGGTGTTTTTTGTGGCAAAGGTTCTATGCTTGCAAATTGCTGGGAATGTCTTCATTCGTTGTTTTTATATTAGGTCTTGCCCAAGGTCAAGCATACTATGTTCTGTGTGTGGGGGGAGGAGCCTGGAGCCCAAATTCTATAGCTAGCCATACCCAAGGGAGGAGAGAACATCTCCACCCCCTTATTTTCTTTTCTATGTATCTGTCATGGAGGTAAATCTTAAGGTTTTGGCCTGGAATGTCAGAGGCCTAAACGCTAAATTTAAACGCTCTCTGATATTTTATTATATTAAAAAGTACAAACTCCACCTAATACTACTCCAGGAGACCCATCTCCAGGGCTCAAGGGTCCTTTTCTTAAAACAGGCTCACATTGCTGGGGTTTACCATGCCAGTTACTCCTCATATGCGAGGGGGGTCTCCACTTTGGTCACTAAGGCCATGCCCATATCCATTCAAGCAGTGCAAACTGACATTAAAGGGAGGTATGTTATACTGGTTTTACAGGTGATGAATAAGTTACTAACATTTGTGAATTTATACGTTCATCTTCCCTTTTCACTAACTCATTTGGATGATATGATAAAGGACACATATGAGGTAGCGGAGGGGAGGGTTTTCATTTTGGGGGATTTCAACTCCGTGTCTGATTCAGTTTTGGACAGGTTGGGGGGGACAATTGGCACTCCAGCCCCCCCTGGCGGGGTGGATGTCTACTCATGGCTTTAGAGATGTCTGGCGTTTTCATCATCCTGATATTATGGAATATTCCTGCTATTCGGAAACGCACAAGACACTCTCCAGAATAGACACTATCCTGACTGAGGGGGAGGGGATGACATTGGTTAAGAAGGTATCTGACGACTCTCCTATGCTGTTGGAACTTAATCTGGGATCGAAACCTGGGTTGCGCCTGTGGCGGATGCAGGCTAGTTGGCTTCAAGAGGAGTATGTAAAGATCAAGTGTACAGAGGCTAATAAACACTACTGGGTCCTCTCTTCTTCAATGGGAGGCCTTTAAAGCCACGCTGAGGAGGGTGTTAATAGCGGAAGTAAATGGGTTCAAGAAACAGTTAGCTTCCACAATGCAACATAAGGAAACAGAGGTAACCCTGGCAGAGGCCGAATATATCAGAGACCCCACTGAAGAGCAGTTGCTAGCGTTGCAGATGAGAACCAGGGAGTACAAGACAGCACTAACTGAACGTACCACAAAGCTTAGCCTGGCCCAACGCAGGTGTATATTTGAATTTGGCGACAAGAATGGCAGATTACTGGCATACTTGGCGCGGCCGGAATATGTTCTGGTGTATATTAAATCGGTCTATGATGACCACAAGCTCTAAGTCTGTGACTCAGGCGGATATTTTAAAAACTTTTGCTCAATTTTATAAAGATCTGTATAAGTCTTGTGCTCCTCTGGGGACGGAAGCAATGGGAACCTACATAGCCGACATTGATCTACCTAGGTTGACGGAAGATGACAACGCTGCTCTGGAAGCTGTCATTATGGTAGAGGAGGTGGAGGAGATGATTGCCTCCTTTCCCCCTAGAAAATCCCCTGGATTAGATGGCCTCCCCTCGGAGTGGTACTGCACTATTCGATATGGACTGGCTCTCCGTTTGCTTAGAGTGTTCAATACAGTTAGATCGGATGGTAGGTTACCTTCATCTATGAGGGAAGACTTGGTTGTTCTGATCCCTAAAGGGGGAAGGACCCCCGAGAGTGTGACTCTTACCGTCCAATCTCGTTGATGAACGTTGATACGAAAATATTGGCCAAAATAATTGCAGGTAGGCTACAGTTAGTCATCCCCAAACTAGTAGATGCGGATCAAACAGGATTTATCCAGGGTAGATGCACTCAGATGAATATCAGGAGGCTTTTTGTGAATCTCCAGGCTGTTCACGACAAACTCCAGGACTAGAATAGTGGCCTCCCTGGATACAAAAAAGGCCTTTGACTCAGTCGAGTGGCCATATTTGTTTCACTTATTGGAGTCCTATGGATTTGGCCCTGTTTTCATTTCCTGGGTATGGCTTTTGTATACAGATCCACTGATCAGAATAAAGGTTAATGGTATTATTTCGGACCCCTTCCCTATATTTAGAGGCACCAGGCAGGGGTGTCCACTTTCACCCCTCCTATTTGCCCTGGCCATAGAGCCCTTAGCAGTCCAACTAAGATCCACTCAAAAATTGACTAGTTTGAGGATAGGGGAATTCGAAGAGCGGGTGTCACTGCAGATGACATGTTGTTATATCTTCAGGATCCGGGGCCCTTGCTCTCGGAAGCTTTCCGATTGATTCAAGAGTTTACTCCGGATTCCGTATAAATTGGAAAAAGTCCTCCCTTTTCCCCATTGATGAAGCGGTGAAAGTCCCGCCAGAATGCCCCATTTTGTTATCCACCTCATTCAGGTATTTGGGAATTGAGATTCAGCTTCCCATTTCTAGGTTCCTGGAGACCAAATTGTCACCGATTGTGGGAAATTTTCGAGAGAAGGTTCAAAGATGGCAGAACTTACCGATTCACCTTGATGGGCTGGATAAATCTGTTTAAGATTTTCTGCCCTAAGTTTCTCTATATCCTCTCGAACTCCCCAGTTTTTGTGACACTACGGGTCTTCAGGCACATTGATTCCATTATTGTAGGCATTTTGTGGGGCTCCAAAGCTCCCAGGGTGTCTTTGGTGAAATTGAAATTACCAGTTACAATGGGAGGGATGGCCCTTCTGTATTTGCGCTCCTATTTTTTGGCCTCGCAGCTATCTTTTCTGCACTGGCGGATGTCTCCACAGACGCCTAATGCCACTACCTTATTGGAGACAGCAATTTCCACCTCACAAGAAACCCCCCAGAACATGGAAATAGGAAAGGGATTGCGGGGAGAAAGGTGGGTTCAGTCATGACATTACCTGGTAAAGTGTTTTATTTGTACTCTCAACGGCGGAGGGACGAACCCTTGTGGCTATCTCCAAACAGTCCTCTATGGTGTAACTGATTCTTGGGGGAGTTTATGAAACTCTCTGACAGACAAGCGACTTGGGCGAAGTATGGCATTAAATATTTACACCACATCTGTAAGGATGACCGTCTGTGCACTTTTGCCCAGTTGAGGAAACAGTTTGGAGCGCCCAAGACTTGGTTCTTCCGCTATGTACAACTGCGACATGCAGCGAATGCCCAGTTTAGGAGGCCTGAGATACGGGTACAGAATATTGATTTAGAAAAGGTTTTGATTGACCCGGATAAGTCCAAGCGGGTCTCTAGATACTATGGGGCGGTGGGCCTGGGGATAGTGACCTTAACTTCAAGGGCCAGGGCGAGATGGGAGATGATTGTCCCGGAGTTGTCGGAAGAACTGTGGCAGGAGTTATTGGACACATACTTGGTGTCTGTTATCTCCTCTACGGATAAAATGATCCAGTATCGCTATCTGCACCAGCCGTATTATATACCAGCTAGACTGCATCGAATGGATAGGAGGGATTCTGCTACGTGCCATAAATGTGGAAAGGAGAAGGGCACCTTTGTACATATGGTATGGGAGTGCATGAGGGTAAGACCGTTATAGTCTCAGGTGACTGGATTTATATCGGATAAGTTTGCTTTACCAAACATTTGTTCTCCCATACGTTGTTTACTCGGGATTTTTGATGAGGAAGAGATGAATGCACACACTAAACTGTTCCTTAGGATCCTATACTTCGGAGTGCGAAAACTCATTGTTAGGTGCTGGATATATACTGAACAACTGACGCTGGGGATGTGGATTTAAACAATAAATGCAGATGTGATGATGTATAAAATTACTTGAAGTTAGGGGGCTCCCAAGAAGTTTAGGAAGGTTTGGTTTCAGTGGGTGGACTCTGAGAGTACATCGGATGAGGAGGGGTCCTAGATCATTAGATAAGTAAGACCTATTGCTATTGCCAACACGTGGCAGACAGGTGTCGATTGGTCTGCTCCTTTTGCTACAGACAGGCTAGGCCTTATTATACCCTGATTAGACAGAACACTGAATGTTGACATCCTAGAGGGGGGGGGGGTGGTTTCTTTTTTTCTACCCCTGTTCTGAATTCCTCATCTGGTTGGGAAAAAATATAAAAGTGGCACGTGTATCCCGTGCTTAAAACAGTCCCTGCACAAAGGAATAAAGGAATTAAAGGAATAAAAGTCATTTAAAGTCATTTAAAACTGCTTGCGGCTTTAATGTAATGTTGGGTCCCGGCAATATAGATGAAAATCAGTGAGACAAACGGCATGGGTACCCCCCCAGTCCATTACCAGGCCCTTTGGGTCTTGTATGGATATTAAGGGGAACCCCGCACCCAAATTAAAAAAATAAAAGGCGTTGGGCCATCAGGCCCTATATACTATGAACAGCAGTATACAGGCAGTGCAAACAAGACAGGGACAGTAGGTTTGTTGTTATGTAGAATCTGTTTGTAATTTGGAACTGGTACATTTTGTAAGTGTAGCTCCAGCCAAAAAATCTATTTTAAAGCTTTTTGGAAAACATAGGAAGGGTTGTCATAACTCCTGTAACATTTGTTTTGCTGTCTGTGCCCCTGTTCAGAAGATTTCACCTCACTTTCTGTCCCAATGACAATTGGATTTTGAAAATTTGTTTTTTTAAGGGAAACAAGGATTGGTGCTAAATCAGTGGAGGAGACACCTTTTTCCCATATTAACTCTTACAGGAGAGAATTTCCCTTCTTAGGGGTAGATTTCCTCTCACTTCCTGTTGTCTCCCTCCATTTGTAAGTAGGAGTCGTTTGTAAGTAGGAGTCGTTTCTAAGTCGGATGTATGAAAGTAGGGGCCTGCCCTTTATACTCTGTAGAAAATGGGGCCTGTAAACGATCCCTTGAACACTGCTGCTGATGCTGAGTGCTAGGCTCCACCTCCATGCTGACACAATCCTCATCCTCCTCCTCTTCCTGTGAGATCGACGGGCCCACAGGAATACTGTCTGGATAAAGGGGGCCTTGAGAGGTAAGGAAGTCCTCCTCTTACTCCTTCTGTTCTGCCTCAAGTGCCCTGTCCATTATTCCATGCAGCGTGTGCGCCAACAGGTAGACAAGAGGGGCAGTATCACTGATGCATGCACTGTCACTGCTCACCATCCTCGTGGCCTCCTCAAATGGTGATAGGACAGTGCATGCATCCTTGATCATGAGCCACTGGCGTGGCGAAAAAAAGCCAAGCTCCCCTGACCCTGTCCTTGTGCCATACTTTTACAGGTACTCGTTGATGGCCCTCTGCTGCGTGTGCAGCCGCTGCAGCATTATCATGTTGAGTTCCACCTGGTGTGCATGTCACAGATGAGGCAGTTCTTGGGCAGGTTGCATTCCTTTTGAAGGTCAGCCAGCCAAGCACTGGCATTATATGATGGAAATGCCCACAGACCTATCCTGTAAGCCCGGGTACCTGCACAAGAACCGCTGCACCACCAAATTGGGCACATGGGTGAAGTGTCCCTGTCGGAGAGCGGAGAGGAGGTTGGTGCCATTGTCACATACCACCAACCCTGGCTGAAGCTGGCATGGCGTCAACCACCTCTGAGCCTGCCCCTGCAGAGATGACAGAATCTCTGCCCCAGTATGGCTCCTGTCCCCTAAGCATACCAACTTAAGCATTGCATGGCATCTTTTTGCCTGAGTGCTTGCGTAGCTTCTAGAACGCCTACAGAGCACCGCTGGTTCTGAGGACAAATCTGCACAGGAAGAGGCCATAGAGGAAGAAGAAGAGGAGGGGGTGGGGGAGAGAGGCGTGGCAGAATCACCACTACCAGCATTTTGGAGGCATGTTGGCGGAACAAGCTCCAACAATACTGAACCCTGTCCTGTATCCTTCCCAGCTGCCAGCAGGGTTACCCAGTGCACTGTG
This sequence comes from Lithobates clamitans, assembly GCA_037952925.1. Classification (NCBI taxonomy): domain Eukaryota; kingdom Metazoa; phylum Chordata; class Amphibia; order Anura; family Ranidae; genus Lithobates; species Lithobates clamitans. Next base: position 1,431,731 of record JBBGZY010000071.1, read on the forward strand.
AAAGAAAGGTAACATCCCCGTCCACGCCTGCTGGACCATGAGTCAGTGGTAATATGCACCTTACTGCTGACTGCCCTGTCCAACGAGGCCAAGACATTGCCTTCCACATGTTGGTAGAGACCCGGAATCGCCTTACCAGACAAAAATTGGCGTTTGGGAACCTGCCACTGAGGTACCGAACATTCCACAAATTCTCGAAAGGGGGCTGAGTCTACCAGCTGAAAATGCAGCAGTTGGAGTGGTAGCAATTTAGCCAAACTAGCATTCAGCCACTGAGCATGTGGATGGCTGGGACAGAATTTCTTTCACCGGTTTAGCAACTGGGGTAGGGAAATTTGCCTGCTACAATCGTACGTTGGTGTAGCGATAGTAGATTGCCCGCAAGTACTTGGCACACCTAATTCTACACCTTCATTCCTGTCAGTGATGGTTTCTAAGAGGACTGAAGGTATAGCGGGGTTGGAGATCCCAGATGATGAGGAGCAAGGAGAGGTCCGCCTTGTTCTTTGGTGTAGGTCTTTTAAGTACTGTGGCCAACGGACTGCATGGGAGCTCGACATGTCTGGTCAAGCATGTGGTGCCCAAGCGGCTGCTGTTTTGGCCACACTTGATACGCTTCAGACATATGTTGCAAACAGCAACAGTGCGATCTGCTTCACACGTCTCAAAAAAGGCCCACACCAAAGAACTTTTGGAAAAACGTGCAGAGTCAGCAGTGCCCTGCACATGTGGAGCTCTGCGATGTGATGCAGTCAGTTGAATGCCCTTAAGCTGGCCCCTGGAGGGCATCCTGCCTTGTTGGAGATGTGCCTCCTCCTTCTCCTCTCTTCTATCAGGCACCCATGTAGAGTCAGTGACCTCATCATCCCATTCCTCCTTGCCACTGGAGCAAACCTGGCAGTATGCTGCAGCTGGGGGAACATGACTACCAGTTTCTTGTCCTTCTTGGGCACCACCTCTTCTCTCTGGACTCACGTTACTACCTTCATCCTCAACATGGGTAGCCTTCAAAACGTGAGCATCAACCTGCAGCATGTACCCTACACTGTGGTCAAACAGTTCAGGGGGGACTCTTCAGGGCATGATGATGGGGCTAGGGAAGGAGTGACTGATGACATTGAGCAAATGGAATAGGCCACTTTGGCATCTGCATTGGCAGACAAAGTACCCTGAGCCTGGGTGACAGAGGATGAGGAGGATGAAGACGGCTTGGTCGTCCACTCTACCAACTCTTCTGCATGTTGTGTCTCAACACGGCCAGCTGCCAAATAAAAGGACAAGCGTGCCCCACGGCCACGTGCTGAGGATGCATCGTGTCCATGACCAGCACTGTTTGCTGTAGACACAGAGCCTGCTTGCCCTTTTTTAGTGGTCTGTGAGCATCTGCCTCTCCTCGGTGGCCTTCCAGACATACTGTACAATTAAATTAGCAAAACAACGCCTGTGTTTACTAAAAACAGTACACCAGGAATGGCCTACAGTAAGGTATAGGCTTGGCTGGACTGCAATGCAGTGGATATATATTTTATGAACTGCAGCTCAGTGAATCACTTGCCTGGCTGAAAGTGTCTTTGAACACACACTCAGGCAATGGGTTACAGTCAGGTATAGGCTTGGCTAGACTATATATATATACAAGCCTGTATATATATTTATTAAATGAACTGCAGCTCAGTGAGTCACCTGCCTGGCTGAAAGTGTCTTTGAACACACATTCAAGGAATGGCCCACAGTCAGATATAGGCTTGGCTGGAATACAATGCAGTGGATATATATTTTATGAACTGCAGCTCAGTGAGTCAGCTGCCTGGCTGAAAGTGTCTTTGAACACGCACTCAGGCAATGGCCTAGTCAGGTATAGGCTTGGCTAGACTATATATACTACAAGCCTGTATATATATTTATTAAATGAACTGCAGCTCAGTGAGTCACCTGCCTGGCTGAAAGTGTCTTTGAACACGCACTCAAGGAATGGCCTACAGTCAGGTATAGGCTTGGCTGGAATACAATGCAGTGGACATATATTTTATGAACTGCAACTCAGTGAGTCACCTGGCTAGACTGTGTATATTACAAGCCTGTACATATATATATATATATATATATATATATATATATATATATATATATATACTTATATATATACTATATATCTTTGAACACGCACTCAGGCAATGGCCCAGGTATAGGCATATATATATATATATATATATATATATATATACAAGCCTGTATATAAATATAAAATTCCCTGCAGCTCAGTGAGTCACCTACCTGGCTGAAGTATATTAGAAACACGCGGTACGCATACATCGCTCCAGCTTCTGACTCTGTGTAGGCTTCCGGTTGTTGGTAGACAGGCCGTGGAACGCACACCGCTACCACGCTACTGCTGCGGTCATTGGCTTCTAGCCAGCCGGCAGAGCACTGTCAGCTCCCATTTTTAAGCTGTATTGTTTTAATAAACTCATATACTTTTTGGATTTAGGCTATGAGGCTCCTCTTTTCTCAATAGATGTGGACACTTTCCGGTGGAAACCATTAAAAGGACAAGAGTGATATAAGTGGGAAGGAGACCACGGAATCGGAGAGAGGGATATCGATCATTAAGGATTCCGGCTACTGGATCTACATACACATGCCCATTACCCCTGTTGGGCATTCCGGTGAGTGAGGGCACAAGTGGGGGTTCAACTAAAGACGGATAACATCAGTCACAGCAAACCTGTCTGGGATCACTTGGATGCACACACCATTTGTTCACAGGGATTTTTTCCACATTTATAGGACAATTTCTACCGGACGATTTTTATTGGAGTATTTGGTTGCACATAGTAATATCACATAAATATTCACAAAATAATTTATCAAATTTGAACATTTTTTGTCTGTTTTGTATAATTTTTGGGATTTTTCCAGCCAACATTAGAGGATTTTTTTTTGCCGTTTTTTGGTGTCACATTGCTTTGAACATTTATTAGTGGGATTTTTAATGTGGATATAATTGATGTTTTATGTTTTAGTTTCACCTATATAAGTTTTTAATTTCACTTTATATATTTTTTGGCGATTTGTATACCTAACATCTTATATGGCACATATATTCTAAAAGGTTTTTAGCACTTTTTACAGGATTTTTCACTAAGTTTGATGATGCACCCTGATGCACACATTTTTTCACGGTGAGGTTAAAAAATAATAATTTGTTTGTGAACAGCGCCAATTGCCCTATCAGAGTACTTGGACTTCACCTTGGTGTTTTCCTTTTTTGGGGGGCTGCAGTTCTTGTTGGTATTTGTCCTAAGCGCGGAATATTTGAATTTTATATATTAGAAACAATACACCGGGAATGGTCTACAGTGAAATGAAGCTAAACTGTATACAGTGTCTATCTATCTATCTATCTATCTATCTATCTATCTATCTATCTATCTATCTATCTATCTATCTATCTATCTATCTATCTATCTATCTATCTATCTATCTATATATATATATATATATATATATATATATATACTATATACAAAGATGGGATGTATATACAGTGGGGACGGAAAGTATTCAGCCCCCCTTAATTTTTCACTCTTTGTTATATTGCAGCCATTTGCTAAAATCATTTAAGTTCATTTTTTTCCTCATTAATGTACACACAGCACCCCATATTGACAGAAAAACACAGAATTGTTGACATTTTTGCAGATTTATTAAAAAAGAAAAACTGAAATATCACATTGTCCTAAGTATTCAGTATTTAGTAGAAGCACCCTTTTGATCTAATACAGTCATGAGTCTTTTTGGGAAAGATGCAACAAGTTTTTCACACCTGGATTTGGGGATCCTCTACCATTTCTTCTTGCAGATCCTCTCCATTTCTGTCAGGTTGGATGGTAAACGTTGGTGGACAGCCATTTTTAGGTCTCTCCAGAGATGCTCAATTGGGTTTAAGTCAGGGCTCTGGCTGGGCCATTCAAGAACAGTCACAGAGTTGTAAAGCCACTCCTTCATTATTTTAGCTGTGTGCTTAGGTTCATTGTCTTGTTGAAAGGTAAACCTTCGACCCAGTCTGAGGTCCTGAGCACTCTGGAGAAGGTTTTCGTTCAGGATATCCCTGTACTTGGCCGCATTCATCTTTCCCTCGATTGCAAACAGTCGTCCTGTCCCTGCAGCTGAAAAACAACCCCACAGCATGATGCTGCCACCACCATGCTTCAATGTTGGGACTGTATTGGACAGGTGATGAGCAGTGCCTGGTTTTCTCCACACATACCGCTTAGAATTAAGGCCAAATAGTTCTATCTTGGTCTCATCAGACCAGAGAATCTTATTTCTCACCATCTTGGAGTCCTTCAGGTGTTTTTTAGCAAACTCCATGCGGGCTTTTATGTGAATTGCACAGAGAAGAGGTTTCCGTCGGGCCACTCTGCCATAAAGCCCCTGACTGATGGAGGGCTGCAGTGATGGTTGACTTTCTACAACTTCCTCCCATCTCCCAACTGCATCTCTGGAGCTCAGCCACAGTCATGTTTGGGTTCTTCTTTACCTCTCTCACGAAGGCTCTTCTCCCCCCCCGATAGCTCAGTTTGGCCGGACAGCCAGCTCAAGGAAGGATTCTGGTCGTCCTAAACGTCTTTCATTTAAGGATTATGGAGGCAACTGTGCTTTTAGGAAAGAGGGAAGACACATTGAAGAGAGATGACAGTGCTGCTCACCCCAATATGGACAAGAAAAAATGGAAAGGGGTCCCCCAGCGGGGTTTTTAGGCAGCTAACTATAGATATGAGCCAAGCATTAATGTAAAACATTGGAATTTTTATTAAGGAGTGATAAATAGGTATAACAATATATCAATATAAATTGTGGGCTCAAGTGGGGAAATACCCATAACATCTAAAAAAAGAATATCAGATAGCAGAAGTTTCCTACATAATTACTAGTTGGTCATACAAGATGAACATTTGAAACTGTACACTGACAATTCTAACAGTATTCCTAGAAGTATATAATTCCCAAGGAGATAGCTCCCAAATGTACAAGGGAGTAAATATATAACAACCCAAGTGAGAAAGTTGCATCTGATCCAATAGATCCCTCATTGCTCGTGGTTGTGATGCGATTTTGCTCTATTCCCAGCCACGAAAAGGGCTATAAAATAAAGACTCAATTGAGTATGATAATAATACAGACTCAACATGCAAGAGCGTAACTAATTTAGTAAGCTCAGGGGGAGAAATATGATTCCGATTTATTCCCCTTATTGAGAGTCTACTTAATATCCTAATGTGGTGCGATTTGACACCTTTGGAATATATATAGATGCAATCTAACATGGTATCTATGATTGACACAGAGGGGTATATACAGGAGAACAGACAGTGCACAGCTCATATCTAACTCTCATGTGTCAAATGGGGGAAGGGGTGTTTAACCACCCAAATTTGTATAGCAAAGAGGGAAGACACATTGAAGAGAGATGACAGTGCTGCTCACCCCAATATGGACAAGAAAAAATGGAAAAGGGTCCCCCAGCGGGGTTTTTAGGCAGCTAACTATAGATATGAGCCAAGCATTAATGTAAAACATTGGAATTTTTATTAAGGAGTGATAAATAGGTATAACAATATATCAACATAAATTGTGGTGGCTCAAGTGGGGAAATACCCATACCAAATACAGACAATAGCAAATATATAGGTTATACATAGCATGAGATAAAGCCATTGCACAACAAAACTGACGCGTTTCGACCCATGAAGTTTGGGGTCTCTTCAGAGGATGAGTTTGCTAAAGAAAAAGAAAATTATGACATATCCAGCTCATTTTAAAAAGTTATATCATAGACAAGTTTGTTAAGTAACATAATGTACATAATTACCACTGAGTTTGGATGTACCCCTCGATCAGAGCCTCCCCACATAGCAGCCAGGCCATCCAGTGTGCCCGCATGTAGCAGCACCCCGGAAAGAGGGGAACAGGAATCCACTTGATGTGGCTTGCAAGGAGTCACAGGTGCAGTTGCCTCCCCACCAACACGCCACAAGGGAGGTGGGGCCAGAACCTACGACAATTATCAGAGCGTTAGCTCATGGACAAACCCATGTAAATTAATGATTGGATTTGTCTATATATAGGGCGGTCAGAAAATGTTTGTAATGATCTATTACAGGTTAGATGTATCCATCATGTAAAATTATGATATTGATAAGATAACTGTGTTGGTATAACTAATGTATAATATGCCAGGAATGACCTTATCTTTAAATGCTGACAATAGCAGTGATGAGAAGGAAGTGAAAGTTGTGCAGAGTGAATGGTGATATGAAAACTATAAAAAATATAAAAAGGGGGTGTGCATAAAAATAACACAAGTGAGTGTGTGAGGAAGGGGAAACAGGTGGGAGAGAAATCGATGAGTGTGTGTGTATCGTGTGATCGAAGGAAATGTGCATGATTTTACCAGGTATCTAAATCTGCGGCATCAAGAGCCGATGTGCACATAGATCAAACTTAAATGTAAGTAAAGATGTTGTTCTGTGTGATCTGACAAAACATTAATAATCAAATGTATAATAGATTAATACTCACTCCTGCAAATGGAGAGGAGATTCTGGCCGTCCAAGGAAAAGTATGAGGGGATCACAACCGGATCAACTCTCTTTATGTAGTGTCCCTAATTAGTACTAAATTAGCGACAGGTGTTGTTTCTTCTGCCCCCCAACCCTGGTGTGTGGAGGAAGGCTGTGGCCGCCAATTGGCAGGCTTCGTGTGACTCCCTCGGCTTCCCTCAAGGCAGGGCCCGACCACTGTCATCACCTCCGCCGTAAAAAAACGTGACGTCACGACGCCGCACGCACACGCCAACCAGCATGCGTGCGCACATCGCACGTAACGTCCGGAGGTCAAATGAAATTTAGGGGGACCCCCACGTTATTTTTTTTTAAATTTTGGTTTGGGGTTCCCCTGTGGGGAATTCCCATGCTGTTTTTATCAATGAACTTCTATGTGTATTGTCGGACCGGCAATGCAATAGCTGAGAGTAGTTTTAAATGGCTTTTTTCCTTCGAAATGTCATTTTGCAGTCAGACTGTTCTAAACACGGGAAACATGCGCCCCTTTACAGGCATACTATAGACACCCCCCAGCTACGAAATTTAAAGGGATATTACACTTTTATTGTTTGACATTATTAAAATCACTGCTCCTGAAAAAAATGACCGTTTTTAAAACTTTTTTTTGCATTGATCCATGTCCCCTGGGGCAGGACCTGGGTCCCCAAACACTTTTTGGCGTTCGTGTGTTCGAACAAACTTTTTTCCTGTTCGCATGTTCTGGTGCGAACCGCACAGGGGGTTTTCGGCTCATCCCTACTCTACATTATACACAGGGCTCTGCACATCATATACCAGGCTCTACATTATACACAGGACTCTACACATCATATAACAGACTGTACATTATACACAGGGCTCTGTACATCATATACCAGGCTTTACATTATACACAGGGCTCTGTACATCATATACCAGGCTCTACATTATACACCGGACTCTGAACATCATATACCAGGCTCTACATTATACACAGGGCTCTGTACATCATATACCAGGCTCTACATTATACACCGGACTCTGCACATCATATACCAGGCTCTACATTATACACAGGGCTCTGTACATCATATATAGATTTGTGGGTTGAAAATATCAGTCCAGCCTTTTGCATCTGAAATTCGCCCTTTTGATGTTTAGAGAAAAATATAGCCTCTGTCTCCATATCTTTTTTGGACATTCTTAGCATTCATTTATTTAATTATTACTGCTGAAATAGTGTTGACTATATAAGAGCCACCACCTTCCTCTGTTACCCTGTTTCCCCGAAAATAAGACCTAGCGTGATTGTCGGTGATGGCTGCAATATAAGCCTTACCCCCCAAATAAGCCCTAGTTAAAGTCCTTGTAGGTCTTATTTTCAGGGTAGGGCTTATTTTCGGGGAAACAGGGTAGTGAAAATTATTTTCCGTAGTAATAATTAAAATAAACATAATCTGCCCCAAGTGTTAAGTACACCAGATTACACCCCTGCTTGCTCTAGGTCAGTTCTACGGCTAGAGACAGCCTGGCAAGTGGCAACTAGTACTTGTCAGCATGAAAAGCTCTGTATATCATCAGGTACGGATTTTCTTTAACCGCTTCTGCCCCGGAAGATTTTACCCCCTTTCTGACCAGAGCACTTTTTGCAATTCGGCACTGCGTCGCTTTAAATGACAATTGTGCGGTCATGCGACGTAGCTCTCAAACAAAATTGACGTCCTTTTTTTCCCACAAATAGAGATTTCTTTTGGTGGTATTTGATCGCCTCTGCGATTTTTATTTTTTGCGCTATAAACAAAATAAGAGCGACAATTTTGAAAAAAACGCATTATTTTTTACATTTGCTATAATAAATATCCCCCAAAAATATATAAAAAAACATTTTTTTCCTCAGTTTAGGCCGATCGCATTCTTCTACATATTTTTGGTAAAAAAAAAAAATTGCAATAAGCGTTTATTGATTGGTTTGCGCAAAAGTTATAGCATTTACAAAATAGGGGATAGTTTTATGGCATTTTTATTAATTTTTTTTTTACTAGTAATGGCGGCAATCAGCGATTTTTATTGTGACTGCGATGTTATGGCTGACATGTCGGACATTTTTGACACATTTTTGAGACCATTATCATTACACAGCGATCAGTGCGATTAAAAATGCACTGATTACTGTGTAAATGACACTGGCAGTGAAGGGGTTAACCACTAGGGGGCGGGGAGGGGTTAAGTATGTTTACATCAGCATCTCCCCGTTCATCCTCTCCGTGAGGCGATCGCGGGGATCCCGGCGGCGATCGAATCTGCGGGACCCATGACCCGACTCATGGAGCTCCCGCCCGGCGCGCGCTCTGCCAGTGGTGCGCACGCAATGGCACGGCGGGGAATTCAAATGGACGTACCTGTAAGTCCATTTGCCCAGCCGTGCCATTCTACCGACGTACAACAGCATGCGCCGATCGGGAAGTGGTTAAGGACACTGCTGCAATGTGGGAACCCTGCGAATCTACTGCGGGTTCCCGCATCGCATGTCTCCTGGTGGCAGTTCACACTGCCCTATGCGAACTGCTGGGAGTGTCAGTTAAAAGTTAATGACACCCCCAAATCAGTGCGATCTGCAAAGTCAAACAGGAATCGGATCGCATGGTGTGAACACCCATGCAATCCGACTCTGCTGCGGACCAAAAAAAGGGTCCTGTGCGAGTTTGGCCCAAATGCAATGCGAATTCAGTCATACTATCTCTATGGCTGAAATCGGATTGCATGTGATTTGCACTGCAGTGCGGTGTGAATCACATCCGATCTCGGACATCGCAGCAGTGGGAACCGGCCCTAACACTTGATAAATTTTTTTCATGAGTATTTAAAACCAGTTTTTTTTGCTATAAAATTACTTAGAACCCCCAAACATTATACATTTTTTTTCTTACACCCTAGAGAATAAAATGGCGGTCGTTACAATGCTTTCTGTCACACCGTATTTGCGCAGCGGTCTTACAAGCGCACTTTTTCTTTTAAAAATACACTTTTTTTAATTAAAAAATAAGACAACAGTAAAGTTAGCCCAATTTTTTTTTATATTGTGAAAGATAATGTTACGCCGAGTAAATTGATATCCAACATGTCACGCTTCAAAATTGCGCCTGCTTGTGGAATGGCGACAAACTTTTATCATTAAAAATCTCCATGGGCGACATTTAAAAAATTCAACCGGTTGCATGTTTTGCATTACAGAGGAGGTCTAGGGCTAGAATTATTGCTCTCGCTCTACCGATCGCTGCAATAACTCATGTGTGGTTTGAATACCATTTTCCAATGCAGGCGCTACTCGTATGCATTCGCTTCTGCACGCGAGCTCGGCGGAACGGGGCGCATTTAAAAAAAAATGTTTTCTTATTTATTTTACCTTTTATTTTTTATTTTTACACTGTTTTAAAAAGAAAAAAGCGTCACTTTTATTCCTATTACAAGGAATGTAAACCCTTGTAATAGAAAAAAGCATGACAGGTCCTCTTAAATATGAGATCTGGGGTCAAAAAGTCCTCACATCTCATATTTGGACTTAAATGCAAAAAAAAATAAATAATTAAATAAATTTTTGTCATTTTGAAAAAATGACATCAAAAAATGTGCCTTTAAGAAGTATGGGCAGAAGTGACATTTTGACGTCGCTTCCGTCCAGCTATGGTATGGAGATGGGTGGGGGCCATCTTCTCCCTCACTCGTCTCCATACCTAGCAAGGAGACACGTGCGATTGCCTCCGCCGCTGCCGACAGCTCCAGTAAGTGGCGGAGGGCACCGGATCGCGGCGGGAGGGGTGGCCCTCTCCCGCCACCGATAAAAGTGATCTTGCGGCGAATCCGCCGCAGAGATTACTTTTATCTTGTAGCCGACCATCGGCTGAACACGGGGATACCAGGGCTATGGCAGCTAGCTGCTGCCATAACAACGATATCCGTCCCCAAACCAGGGATACATGGCATGTGGCGGTCAAAAAAAAACAGTGAAAATTTGAAGTTTTAAAAATTACTGTAATATAAGATATGGAAATGTGATGACGTAGATTATTATATCCCACAGAATCACTATTCTTCAATCAGATGTTTTTTAAATCAGTTGCAATGTTATGGTGAGATTTACATTGGATTTAATTGACAGAAATGTGTGTGAAACAAAAGTGGATGCACCAAAGCCTCTCATTAATGTTCAGTAACACTAACATGGGGTTTAATACTTTATCCATATTGTGTCAGTCTGTTCCATTTTAAGACATTTCAAATGTCTTAAAATGGAACAGACTGTGACTGACACAATATGGAATAAAATATTAAACCCCATGTTAGTGTTACTAAACATGCTTGGGTCAGGTGCTTCTACTTTTGTTTCACACACATTTTCTGTCAACTAAACGCTTTGCTAAAATAATTTGTGCAGGCAGCTGGTCACTAAGCCGTTTCCACTTTGTCAGGGGGGCACAGGGAGATGATTTATCACATTTCTAATTAATATTTGGTATCGGAAATCGGAATTTAGGAAGATTCTATTATGCAGGCGGCGGCGCGCTCTCTCTCACCTTATGCAGCTCCGCTCGGGCTGAAGAACGGATCTGCCGACGTGACGCCCGTCCGGTGCAACAGTGCACTATGTTAAGGTTAAAGGATTTAAAAAAATTTTTTTTTTTGTGACTACAGGAGGGGGGGGGGGGGGGGATGGGCGGCGCCCGGGTGCCCCCTATGGATGGACCGCCACTGGTGGGATGATCACGTAGCACAGCACACCAAAAGCCTCTGGTAAGTCCATCAGGTAATTGGTATCATGTAGACAGGCAATGCAGGATGCAGTACATCAGGGGGTGTGAGAGGTGCTGCTCAAAATGGATCTACATATGTTTCGTTCCACCCTCAAAACGTCTTCAGGATGAGGAGTAATTAGGCTATCGCTGGTATTAAAACCATCCACATGCAGCTGATGCAGGTCTAATAGAGGGAATAGAAACACAATATTTATAGAAAGCTATGTAATGAGAAATCACTATTAAGCCCTTTAGGTGACATTGAGTCCAAAAGGAACATCCATCTAGCTTCTTTCTGTAGCAATATTTGATCCCTGTCTCCTCTCCATACCTGGCAGTTCAAGCTTATATATGATTGCACAGTTGAATCCTTCCACGGATGCCTCATGCATATCTCTAAAGTGGACTGCAACTGGCGATGCGTCATCCTTGACATTTTTAGCATTAATGCTGGCCAGGTGTTCTCCCATTAGTTCCCGAAATTCTCATATTGTTTTACCTATGTATATCTTGCCACATGGGCAAGATATTTTGTACACAACATAGCTGGAGGAGCAATAGACAAAGGATCTAATCTGATAAATCCTTTTGCCATCTGAATCGGCAAAGGATTTAATTTCCTCAACAAATCTACATCTACTGCAATGCCCACAAGGGTACATGCCTTTGCCTGGTAGTAGATCCACCAGCAAAGAGGTGTTTCCCTCTGCAGGGTACAATAATCTGTAGCTCTGTGAAGTTGGATGTCCACACTCCTCCACTCTCAGTGTTCCATATGGTTGTAATCATCAGCAGGCAGACAGGCTTTAACAGGCATATTGACATATATGTTGTTTTTTACAATAGTACACTGGTTTGTTGCTTTTTTAGGTTTTATTAGAACCATTTTTGACCCGGTCCCATCTACTTTCAATTTTCAATGAATAGACGTCTCAAGACTGCTATATACTGCTGATAAGAAAAAGGTATTGAGCAGTTTATATTTACTAAAATTATTGCATGTCCATGTTCTATGTACTGTGGGAAACCAGATATAGTAAATGCACGTTCCTGGATTTATCAACACTTAAATTGATCATGCTAGGCATAGAAGCTCATCCTTTCCAGAGTGGTCAGTTTTCAGGCTGTGCTGGGAGCACAGTCTGCCTGTCCCCAAATGGCAAAGATGTGTGTGCTCACATGCCCCCTGCACAGCCATTCAATGGGAAGTGTAGTTTCATTTCTCCACTCAAACCTCTCTAAGCCTGTTCTGAAGCTGAGAACAGAGATTATATATAAAAGGCAAAAAAATGTATTTATCATGTCTATATACAATGACAGTTGGGGACCTCTTCCTGGTATACTTATGGCAATGGAAGTTGGCCATCTTCTCGGTCCCATTCTGATTAGCTGTTTTGGAGTGTATTTTGGCTTTTCTATGGATTCCAGAAGACTTGGACTGTTTTTTAGGGCTTCTTTTTTCATCTGAACTGTTTTTCTCCATATACAGTAAGTCAATCTAAATGTGAAAGCAATTCAGACCAGCTAGATGCAACATAGAAGCAGCTAGAAGCAAATCATTGAGCAACTAAAAGGCAAATCAAAGCAAATCTAATGTGAGGCAAAGTATTTCAGAAGCACCTAAAAGGCATTTGCTTTTTTCTAAGTCCAAAGCTCTTCTTCATAAGTCATTACAATGTCAAAAAATAATCTGGTAGTGAATACCCAACTTGGTGCACCCTGGTCACACCATTTGGAAAATATGTTTCTAATACATTTTGAGTGACATAGGATAACCAGGTTTTACACCCTGAGATTGTTGAATCGTTATGTTTGCTCAATTAAAACAACTAGTAATTTTATTTGTCAACCACGTTGACTTGACAGCAGAATGGTTATCCACAATGTTTGCACTTTTCTGACATCTAGCCATTTTAAATTTATCCTTCAAAGAGCACAGCTCTAAATGATTGTGACCTCCTAATTTTAGAGGGTTATAAAGTGGAAAAGGTTTACAATCAAGTATCTAAATAAAAGTTTATTGAAGTCTATTTGCTTTGACCCTGCTGCAAATATAGAAATATAGAAATATAGAATGAATAGTTATTTGATAGGAAATACTAGGAAAATACTAGGAAATAAAGAGCCACATTTTTAAAGGGGAAGAAAAAATGTCAGTTTAACACATTTAACATTTAACATTTTTAAAATGACCGTGATGGGAATCATGACATATAACATGATGATGCCTTAGATGTCCAAAACCAACTTTAAAACGCGTAAACTAAATGCAATTACCTGTACAAAAATGTAATATTTCAATGATAATATACCAACTGCTACACAACTGTATAAAGTAAGTTGACCCTATCTATTACAATTACACCTTTCTGCCATTTAAAGTTTCAGTTGAATTTACAAATTACTTTACAATTGAATTGTTGCAGTAATCTCTATGTTACTGAGAAACATCTCAGCAGAGATGCGTGAACTGTATATGCAGATACTGCATTATCAACCCATAGGGCAACACCCCCATCTACACCACTGCTCACCGCTGTCACTGCTTCCTTCTGCGTGTAATTACATGATAATTCCTAGATCCACTCCTCTTAAAGGATAAGTTCACCTTTTAAAAAAATAATAAATGCACATTTTTTGCAGGTAAAAAATGTGCATTTATTATTTTGTTTTTAGGAGCCTGCAAAGCATTGCACCAGCAATCAGCAGATTGGTGGTCCCATGCATGTCTCCTGAGAAGTACAAGCCGACAGCTGCAAAGGCTGTCAGTAGTTATAGTTAATTAATTCATACCCAGAACTCTGTGAATGAATAAAGCAGCCATGTGGGCAGAGCCCCAAACAGCCACGCTCTTTTCTAAAAGTGACAGCTTGTACGGGGAACTTCTCCCCGTACTACTGACACAACAAGAGATCAGATCACCGAGACACTGCGGGAACGGGGACATGTAACATGTGCATGGGTGGGCTAAAAATGGGTGGGACATGTAACATGTTCCCAAAGCTAAACTTATTCTTTAAGCTGCCCGCTATACTGTGCTATGGTATAGCACCCAGATGCCCTTGAATGTTCCTAAATAGGCCCTTGAATGTTCATTTTTTTAACCTGGTGCAAAGGCCCAATAGAGAATCTTTTACAAAAATAGGGGTAAGTGGCGCTACCTTTATTGGGGTATCTAATGTGAAAATAAGTGCTGAATGTGTATTTAAGAGCATCCGCTCTGAAGCGGGAGGACCCAGGAACAACCTCATTGGAACCTAGGATACCATATCAGAGTGTAACACTACATGCCTACTACCCCTGCAGGGGTACAGGGAGCTGGTGAGTGGGGATCCTTGAGGGGGAGCACCGCAAGTCACTGGATGATAGCTGATTGCTTGCACAAAAGTCACTAATTACAAAGAATTACTGCTGGAACACCGTTGGAACACATTATATATACACCTTTCTGCTGGAACATTTTTATTCATATATATATAATGTCATGCTGGGACTGTTAGGTTTTTTTACTGGAATTATCTATATATAATTTACATTTTTTTCTTCACATGTGGGATTGGATTCTCACGTTCATAAGGACTTTTTATGTTTTTTATGTTTTTTATGTGGTCACTAAATACTTATAATATTTGGTTTGCTCATTTATAATTTATTATTTAATACTCCTCTCATCACTACCTAAGAGGTCTCTGGATGGATGGAGGGTATTAAATACATGCTTTAGAATAGTTTTCACGTGTTACTTAATGATTAACTAATTGGTTTATTACACATATCTCAGAGGGGATGTCTGTAGATTAGATTCCCCTATTTACACAGAGGTGGGGACACATCCATGCAAAAAGTTTTTATTTTTATTTAATCTGATTTTTGATTTTTTTATCCTTCAGAGCGGATGCTCTTAAATACACATTCAGCACTTATTTTCACATTAGATACCCCAATAAAGGTAGCGCCACTTACCCCTATTTTTGTAAAAGATTCTCTAGTATTAGCCACCCTCTAGAAGGGCTGTCTAAGGGGAGGCTGCACACCTAAGTCTGTGAGCGCGAAAATCCCCGTACTTTAGCAAAGGCCCAATAAATTTGTTTTTATTCACTAAACTGGCAGATTATTGTGTGCTAATTAGGAGCAGAAGAAAGTTTAGTGGTAGAAATAATGAAGGATTGAAATTAGCAAATAGACTTACAGAAGCAATTAGGGTCAAGGGTATACTTAGCTAAAATGTCACCCTAGGTACAAGAGTGAAAAAAGTGGCAGGGACAATATCTTCACCCTGTGTCCACCAATGTAAAATGGCACTTGTCCTCTGAACACCAATGTAATGTAAGTGGCAGTAAAGCGACCACCTATGTAAGAGACTAGAAAAGGCCAGTTCAGAACCAAGCGCGGCACCCTTTGGGCTCCTTTTGCTAATCTCGTGTTAGTAAAAGTTTGGTGAGAGACGATTTGCGCTTTTTCAGACTCGTGGTTTTCAGATCGTTTTCTGCCGTTCAGTTTGTGCTTGTGGGTTTGTATCTGCTCTTCAGTGCGTGCAAGCAAGTTCCGCGTGACTTAGTCATTGTATTCTTGTTCGTTCGTTACTGTTTTTCAGGTCGCTCTTCACAGGCCTTGCTGTTCTTCAGTGCGTTCTGTTACTTCGTTCTGAGCAGCCAACCGTTTTCTAGCCATGTTGCGTATGCGTACTCCTCGTAGAGTTCGTGCTGTGTGGGGGCTTGGTGTTGGGGTCCTGACCTTGACACAAGTCCAGTCTATGAACAGGGTGGGGAGGAGTTCATGGACCAAGAATTGGTTGCTTCAGCGTGACCAGTTCTCTCATATGCCTTTGCTCCATGAGATCCGTGAGAATAATCCTGATGATTTCAGGAACTTTCTCAGGATGACGGACCCCGTGTTTCACCGTCTGTTGGCTTCGCTGACCCCTTATATTAGCAGGCAGGATACCTGCATGAGGCAAGCCATCACTCTGGAGCAGAGGTTGGTCGCTACCCTGCGGTACTTGGTGACAGGAAAAAGGCTGCAGGACTTGAAGTTCTCGACAGGCATCTCCCCCCAGGCTCTGGGAATCATCATCCCAGAGACCTGTTCTGCCATCATACAGGTCCTGCAGAAGGAGTATATGAAGGTAAGATTTTTATCCTTTAATATCACATTTTATTGTATTTAATGTTTGATAATATATTGTATTTCTTTCCTCATTCCCTAATTACCATGATTGGAATATGCTGTGAATGTCCCCTTTGTCCTCATGCATGCTGGATTTTTATGTAATTAAATTTTTAGGTCCTTCATACAGATTGTCCTTCACTAACCTCTCCAGCATGTTCTCTCCTGGCCCTATATTCACCTCATGTAGTCACTTAACAATGTATTTTATCAGCTCCATAGTAGTGCTTCACCCCAAACATCCCCTAAAATGTTTGTAAATGTTATTTGAGCTTTAAATTCAGGCAGAGTGGCAGAGGCTTTTTTTTTGTGGTGTCCCCAAATCATTTTTAGTAACCCTCCCTCCCCCAACTGCTAAGTCAGCCGATCCCAATTCTCTATCCTCAATCATCTATCTGCTGACTTTGACAAACCCATACACACTATACCCATCTCTTTTGTGGTCAGATTTAGGGATGAAATCCCCAAAGCATGTAGTGCAAGAGCGTGCCTGTATACTTTCAAATGGTACTGTTTAAAGTTTTTGTATCCTATTATTATCTTGACAGGTAATAGCAGAATGTCCAAATGTCCTCAAATGTGTACAGTGTGTATTTATATCTTTGTATTATGACACTTCTTACCTGTCCAGTGGGCTGCCAATAGTGTAACTAAGGAGGGGCTGTTCCAAGTAATACCCTGTATTTAGGCATTCATCTCTCAATGAAGTGAAGAGGGTTACCTGTCCAAGATTTCCACACACCCCATAATGTTAGAAATGGCCCATGAGAGGGGGGGGAGGGGGAATATGATAGGTGTACCTTATACTTTGGCGTTGTTAAATTCCCCTTAATAAATGCTATCTGGAGGTTGCCCCATAATGTTTGTGCCTAATCTGCTTGCCATGTTTCTGAGCAAAAATAGTAATTTTTTTTTTTTTCCCTGAACAGTTTCCTTCCACGCCACAGGAATGGCAGACTGTGGCCTCCCACTTTGCCCAGCGGTGGGACTTTCCTAACTGTGGAGGGGCAATTGATGGGAAACACGTCCACATCGTCCCACCACCCAACTCGGGGTCGTACTATTTCAACTATAAGGGGTTCAATAGTATTGTGATGTTGGCGGTGGTGTCGGCTAATTACGACTTCTTGTATGTGGGCATGGGGAAGAATGGCCGGATGTCCGATGGTGGAGTCATCGCCCAGACGGAGTTCTACAGGCGTCTCCAGAATGGCAGCTTGGACTTGCCAGCTCCAGAGGACAATGCGGAAGGACTCCCATTCGTGTTCGTTGCTGATGAAGCATTTGCGCTGGGGGACCACCTGATGCGGCCATTCCCGATGAGGACCCTCACCCCGGAACAAAGGGTTTTTAATTACCCGCTGGCCAGAGCCTGAAGAGTGGTGGAGAACACATTTGGAATCCTGGCCAGCCGGTTCCGCCTATTTCTGACACCTATCCATATGGCAGAGTATAAACTGAACCATATTATACTGGCGTGCTCTATTCTCCATAACTTTTTAAGGAAACATTCGGCCAACTATGCTGGCTCAGTTGGGCCTGAGGCCGGAGTGATACCTGAAACACTGACGGCGCTTGAAAGCGGCCGTCCTGGCTTGCCCTCCCTGAGTGCCCGTGATGTCCGGTTATGATACCTGGAGTTCTTTGCGGGTAGGGGGGCTATCAATATGCCTTCAAATTTGTGAAGCCTTTTTCCAATAAAAAAGCAAAAAAATGAAAATCTTTGTGGACATTTACTGCTTGTGTTTGTTTTAGCTGACCCTGACAGAAATGTGGGGAGTCCTGAAAATGGCGTGATTGTGTAACCTTATACAAAGCACTGTTACAAGTGCTCTTCAAACTGCAATGAAAATGCTCTTGTAGTGCAAAGGAAATAACCCCCATTTTCACTGAAAACAGCAATTACATCACCCCAAAAGTGTTGTAGTGTTGAGACAATAATCCACACATTCTTGATTAACAAACTTTTTTATACCTGCACAATCACATGTGCATTTACCAAAGGTTTTTAAAACAAACCAACATGTTTGTTGTATAAAAATTTTTGGGGTGGCATTATCAAAAATATAAATGTCCATTTAAGATAAAACAGGCCTGTGTAAAACCAACAAAAAAGACAAAAAACTTGAACTTACAAAGTTCACATATGGTAAAACTTGAAGGCAATATCAGACATGAGTATTTAGGAACTGTGTTTGATATTGCGTTCAGATGGGGTCAAATCACCCCAGGAAAAGCCAAATTTGGAAGATGCACAATTTACGAATGTCAACATGTGCTAGCTGCCATCACGGGGGATCAAGGGACGTGTTTTGGGGGAGCAAGCCCTTCCTCACCGCTACTTTATAATTGAGGAAGGGGTTGCACCCCCAAAACGCATCCATTGATCTCCCGTGATGGCAGATAGCACATGTTGGCACACTGTGTGCATCCTCCAAATTCGGCTTTTCGAAACATTGCTAAAATATTTAAAACATTGGACCACACTAAAAAAAGTGATTTTGTGGGGTTTTAAATTCGCCCCAAAACATCAATGATGTTATTATTTTTTTGTATCACATCATTTATTTTTTTCTGGATGTTTTGCAATTCTACATTACACCCCATGATCTCCCCGATCAGGATCTGGTCACTTTCAGATGTGAAAGGATCTCGATCCCTAACATCACGATCACCTAAAAAGAGAGAAACCAAACAAAAACAGGTATCAAAAATCTGCCACCATCCATCTCTTACCTGAGCCTGTGGTCGCAGACACTCACCTGTTGTGGTGCCTGTTTATTTCCACCACATCTTCTTCCTCCTCCTGCTCTTCTTGGGTTGGGGGTATTTCACCTTCTTCCATAGGTGGGGGGTCTGTGGTCTCCTCGGATGAGGGGTGTCCTCCGAGTCTTTTCTCCCCTATGTAAAACAAAAATGGTATAATTAGCACACAGATATTTGATGGCAGAACTAGACATAGGAAACATTGCTTGGAAGTGGGGTACACTGGCCTAAACAATGGTGTTTTAGAGGGGTCCAAAAAAGTGTTTGATATGAATGATTAATGGGCCCATGAACATTAAAATTGACATTTTAAACTGTACAACAATTAAGAAAAGCATATGGAGCAGCACGAACGTAAGAAAGACAAAAAGAATAGGAACACAGCACAACTACTTACTTTTTTGCAGCACTCTCCGGATCTTTCTGTACTGCTCGGGCTCTCTTAATTTCAGGTCCGACCACCGCTTCTCGAGCTGATCTTTCGATCGTCGTACCCCGAAATTCGTGTGAAGACTTTTGACCACTTTCGCCATGATCTTGGCCTTTCTGATTTTGGGGTTGGGGTAAGGCCCATACTTTTCGTCATAGTAGGCCCTCTTCAGGATGTCCACCATCTCCAACATCTCCCCAAAGGACATATTTGTGGCCTTAAATCTTCTCCTTCTGGATCGGGACGTGTCCGGATCCGGGCTTTCCTCCGCCTCCTCCTCGTTCCTGTAATTAGCACGCACCTGCTGTGACTCCGCCATGTGCTCTTCCCTCACTGCGCCAAACGAAAAGGGGCAGGGAATAGAATAGAAAGAACGTCAGGGGCGAGCGGAGTTACACGCATGCGCAGTATATATAAAGCGTAACACACGTGCGTATTACGTACGATCTGTGAGCGGAGGAAGGAGCATTGGACGCGCCGATCGTAAGAACGAAGGTAAGAGACAAACTTGTGCCTATACTGCTTCTACATTGAGGCCTATATTGTAACAAGATTAGGAGAGTTTTGTCTGACATTAGGCTTTGTCTTGTGTTGTGTCTTGCAGTGAACATGGATATGCTATTGAAAGACAATGACTTCATGTCACTATTCATTGATATGTTAAGGGAGCTGCCATGTCTGTGGGAGATTAACCACCCACATTACAAGAACCAAGCAAAGAGCAAGGCAGCACTGGAGCAATTGTGTGAAATTGTGAAGCAGGTGATCCCCACGGCAGACATCACCTATTTGAAGACCTTAATTAGTGGCCTGAGGAGTACATATGTAAGGGAGCGCCAGAAAGTCCTGGATTCACAGAGATCCGGAGCAGAAGATGACATCTATGTCCCCAGAATGTGGTACTACGACAGGCTGCATTTTCTGGCAGGCCAGACTGAACCCAGGCCATCCCTCTCCAGTCTTCCTTCCACGCTTCCTTCCCCCCCGGCTGAGGCTTCTGACGCCCAACCTGGGCCTTCCAGGCAACATGTGGAGGAGCCCAGATTGAGCCAGGTATAGCATTCCTCTAAATATTTCTGGTTGTACAATCAATGATGTTAACTAGATGTTAGTTGGGAGTACTAATTTAGGATTGTGATTGATGAAGCAAAAAATAAAACCATGTCCCTTTTTCATACACAGGGAAGTCACAGCCAGGAGGTGGCCGGGCCGAGCCGGCTGGCTGATCTGCAGGTCCCTCCACTCCCCCTGGAAAGAGAAAGTGGCAGGAGGAGGAGTGCCCTAGAGGAGGCTGCCAGAGGACTCTTTTGGAGGGCTACAGAGGTCCTGGGAGCACCACACACCGTGGAGGAGGACATTGCTGCCACCATTGCCTATAAAATGCAGAGGAGGGACAACAAGTCATGTGTGAGTCGCTCATATTGGAGGCTCTTAACAAAGGTATGAGGGGCCAAATTACAGCTCAGACACACCTTTGCAAACTCACAGATGGTCCTCCTCCTCCTCCAGCAGGTCCTCCTCCTTCTCCTCCTTCTCCTCCTTCTTCTCCTCCTCCTCCCAGTCCTCCTCATCCTCCTGCCACATCTCCAACAGCACAGCCACAGCCTGGAAGGAAGCGTGGAAGGAAGACCAGAAAGTGAGGACCCTGGATCCAGTCTGGTCGGCCAAAAGATGCAGCCTCTTGTGGTACCACAGCCTGGGGACACAGATGTCATCTGCTGCTTTCCGGATCTCTGCGAATTCTGGACCAGACTGCCCTCCCTTACATATGGACTCCTCAGGCCACCAATTTTGATGTTCAAGAATTGATGTCTGCCGTGGGGGTCCCAGGCTTCGCTAATTTCTCCTGTTGATCCAGAGTTGCCTCCCTCTTTGTTTGGTTCTGAGCCCTTAATAAAGGAATTTTGGTTTGAATTATACTTGCCTATGTGTGTTTTCCTTCAAAAAGGACAGTTGGTTTGTGAGGATTCAGGTACATTTCAAATATACAATGTGAAATGAACAAGGGACACCAACAACAAACAATCTCCTTGAGATTAAATAATAAAAGATATCAATGGTGTTGTGGTAACTTGACACACAAAACACACACAAAAATAGTCTGGAGTAAAAATAAAAATAACATTGAACAAAGATCAGCCTTGCAAAAAATACAAACATAAAATCTAAAACAAAAATGGCTTGGGGGGCAGGAGGCGGAGCCTAGCAGAGCAGACATGCATTGTTATAGCTCCACACCGCTGAGGAGAGAAGAGAAGGACAAAGCGGAGCCTGCAGGCTCAAAAGGTATCCATTTGAACCTTTTTATCCCAGGGAACAAACTGTGAAAGTTTGGGCAGGAAATATGGTACTGGGAGGAAACCGTGGCAGAAATAAAAATCACCTCACAAAGAGCTCACAGGCACTCACTGCAACTAAAGCAGCTCCAGTCACCTCACAAGATACAGCATCAGGGCGCTCTCACAGACAGAAAATGTCACAGCAAGACTCTCCATTTGAGTCAGATACAGAACAAATCCTCTCACAAACTTCTCCACAAGCCTCCTCAGTATCCCCAGAAATATTATTACAATTTGAAAAGATGCTTCATGAGGCTTTAAAACAAACCTCAGACCAAATAACAAAAAGCCTAACCAAAGAAATAAGAGAGCTGGGAAACTGCACCGCAGCCTTAGAAATCAAAATGGATGAAATTGAAATTACAACCCAAGAAAATATAACAGAATTGGAACAATTAAAAAAAGAGAATTTAATACTTCAAACTAAGCTCGAAGATTAAGAAAATAGAGCCAGACGTTCAAACTTGCGCATAAGGGGAATACCTGAAACTGTGACAGACCTGCAATCTACTATTACTGCTCTATTACAAGAACTAAAGCCAGATATCCCTATTGAACGTTTAGAACTGGACAGAGTACACAGAGCCCTCACAGCCAAAAAGAAAGATGGACCCCCACGTGATATAATCACAAAATTTCATTATTACAGAACGAAAGAACAAATACTAATTGCTGCAAGAGAAAAAAAGGAACTTAATTTTCAAGGACACAATTATCAAATTTTTGCTGACCTATCCCAACTTACTATTACTAAAAGACGATCCATGAAACCCCAACTAATGGAACTGCAACGCCACAACATTATGTATCAATGGGGCTTCCCCTTTTCAGTCAGATTTAACTACCAAGGTACAATTTACAGAAGCAGATCAGCAGATGAACTACAACAAACCCTTTTAAAATTAAATCTGACAGAACCCACAAGCAGCAACTCTCCCACACGCAGAAGAATGGCGTCATCTTCACCTTCAGGCAGCACCCAGAAAATTTCAGAACAAAATGGGAATCATCATTCTCACAAAAGAGGCCGTTATGCCACATCATCCATGGACCAAGAAGATTCAATGGACTGACATCCTAATTCCTGATATCTCTTCATTTATTATACTAAGAGATGGTTCTCTTTAAAAAACCTATATTTATAACTGAATGTAACTGCATTCTGATAGTCACACACTGTGTGGGATCATGTTACATTCCAGTTATATTTCTTATTACTTCTGATTCATATAGCCTTAGAATATATAAGTGAAATAAGGAAATTCTTGTTCAGTTATATATTATCAGGTAATAACAATAGATTTATTACTTTTTAGGACAAATATGTTCAATAATCCAGAAGTAATGGAAGCTTTTTCTTTCTTTTCCTAAAACAAATATATTATTACCTAACTAGTTCCTAGAATTATGATTTTGTTTATTCTAATCTGAAGCAATACAACCTCAATTTTATGAGTTAAAACATCTAAACAGTTACATATGAATAAAATATGTAATTGTTTACTCTAAAAGGGTTAAAATCCCAAAATAATTCAAACTATCTTCATCAATACCAAAGTTATTAACAGTACCTTTCTAACTGAATTATTTAGCCTAGGGCAAGACTAACCATATACAACCACCCTGGAATAAATAATTTCAACAAAAACTATATTCTGCACTCCAATTAATGAAACATCATTTTGATGTCTTTTGACATAGCACTTCTCTCCTGTAAGCGGAAGATCCGTGTACCCCCATTAGCCCTCCTCATTCTCCCAATCATATAATGTGGGAGTGTGACGAAGGCACTTATTCCCCTGAGAGAGATATTTACTCTCTTTCACGGGTAAATTGTGATTACTTGCAAAAAATAATTTATACAATGTATCATTTAATCTCATATGTTTTTTGTTTACTCTTTACTCCAGAATTCACTGGTTTCTTTTCTATCTATTCATCTCTTCAGTCCACACAGGTTGATCTGCGCAGTCAGCTCTGCATAACAAAAAGTAAGTCAAAACTATTTGATCTATTGCCATGGCACCACTGAATATACTTTCCCTGAATGTTCAGGGAATAAATGTCCCTCAAAAAAGGACCAAAGCCTTCCGTACTTTCCATAACAAGAAGGCTCACATAGTATGCCTCCAAGAAACACACTTCACCAAAGATTCTACTCCAAAATATATTTCTCCTTTTTATCAACAAATTTACACGGCTTCTGCCTGTACCAAGCAAAGGGGAACTCTAATTGCATTTCACCGATCCACACCATTCACCTTATCATCGGAAATTAAAGACCCAGAAGGTAGATACCTGATACTCATGGGTTATATAATGGATACAGCAATCACGGTGATTTCCTACTACGCTCCTAACAAACAACCTACAACATTCCTCTCACATATATTACAAGTGATTAATACACACAAAATAGGAACAGTGATAATGTGTGGGGATTCAAACCAGGTCCTTCTCCCATTTCTAGATAAATCACCTTTTACACCATCCAAAATAACCTCTAGATTACCTTTTTCTCAACTTCTTTCCAAATACAATCTGGTAGATTCATGGAGAGAAAGTAACCCAATGAAAAAGAAATTCACTTATTTCTCGCACCCTCATCAAACCTTCACCAGAATAGATCATATTTTTCTAACAATAGGAATGATACCAGAAATTATTGCATCAGATATAATTCCGATTCCGTGGTCTGACCATAATGCAGTATACACTACTATAGCCTCAGCCATACCAAAAGCGCATGACCCAACGTGGTACTTACCGGACATAATGCTCAAACACCCACTACATCAGATGGCCATTGAACAAGCTTTAAAGGAATACATATCAATTAATAATACAACAGACATCTCCCCAATAACACTGTGGGAAGCTCATAAGCCTGTCTTGCGTGGTACAATACAAAGACAAATGGCACTATTTAAACGGGAACGCAAAAATCTAGCAAAAAAACTAGAACTCAATTTTAATGCAGCCTACATATCATTTCAAGATAATCCATCTCAGAGTACAAAATCTCATCTGGAAAAATCTAGATTGGAATACGATCTATTTCTCACTGAGTCAGTTGATAAATCCCTCAAACGCTCCAAACACAATTTCTACATGAATACGAACAAACCAGGTACATATTTGGCTCGGGCATTAAATTCAACTAACAAATCTTTCAAACCAATACGTTTGAAATTATCAAAAAATGTTTACACTTGTAATCCAGTTAAAATAGTCCATAAATTTCACTCACATCTTGCAACTTTATACAAGACAAACAATGAATTTAATCCTACAGAAGCTGAATAATTCTTATCAAAAATAAACTTACCTCAGTTATCTCAGAATCAAAAAAGCAGTTTGGATGAGCCTATAACTATAGATGAAGTTGCTAACGCCATAAAAGACCTAAAACTTAACAAAAGACCAGGCCCAGACGGCTACTCGGCTTTATACTATAAAACATTCTCAGAAATACTCTCTCCCATTCTCACTGAAACTTTTAACAAACTTCTAGATGGACATTCTTTTCGGCAAGAAACACTAATGGCAATTGTTTGTATGATCCCAAAACCCCTATCTCTCTGTTAAACCTCGATATTAAATTATTAGCAAAAATAATAGCAAAACGCCTCAATAGCATTATAGGAAAATTAATACATAGAGATCAAGTAGGCTTCATGCCAAATAGACAGGCAGGCGATAATATACGCAGGGCAGTGTTATTGGCACATATTGCTAAAAAACGGAAAATCCCTTTATGTTTTCTATCTCTCGATATTAAGAGGGCATTTGACACAGTATCCTGGCAATATATGCAATATTCATTACAAAAATGGGGTTTTGGACCCCACTTTTTAACATGGATCAAAGCATTATATAATAAACCCAAAGCCTATATAAAATATGCTGGATACAAATCTGAAGCCTTTAATATCGAAAGAGGTACCTGACAGGGTTGCCCATTATCTCCCTTATTATTTGCCCTTATACTCGAACCCATGGCCCAATACATCAGAACAAACCAAACTATAACTGGCATTGAAGTAGGAGGTATTACACACAAATTATGTATATTTGCAGACGATATATTACTTTTTCTATCATCACCACAGGTCTCTGTTCCTAACTTAATACCAGCTCTTGATGGATTTGCAGCCCTATCCGGCCTTATGATTAATCCTAAGAAATGCCTAGTGCTTAATATTTCACTCACAAACATGGAATTGATCCCGGCTAAGGCTGCACTCCCATTCACATGGGCAGAAAAATCAATCCCATATCTTGGAATTCATTTAACAGCATCTCATTCTGACTTATTCTCAACCAATTATCCTCCTGTATTAAGACAGATCACAAATCTAATAAAACAATGGTCGCAACTTCCTTTATCCTGGATAGGGAAAATTAATGCAATCAAAATGACTATTCTACCCAAATTGCTTTATCTATTCAGAGTCCTCCCTATTCCAATTCCTTCCTATTTTTTGAGAATAGTACAAAAAAGAGCAACTTCGTTTATATGGGGCTCTTCTAAACCACGTATACCTATACACACACTACATCTTCCCAAAAATAAAGGAGGCCTGGGATACCCTAATTTTACTAACTACTACAGAGCAGCACATTTGGCCAGTCTGTCCAAATACCATGCAAAACAGGAAATCCCACTATGGGTATTTATAGAGGCTTCAGAAAATGACCCTCTATTAATATCAAATTTATTATGGCTTGATCCTAAAGACCGCTTTAAAATTCATAATCCCATAACTAAACACTTCTTATCTCTCTGGGATAAACTAAAAACCAAATATCAGTTACAATCTCCACACAATCCTCTCCTTTCTTTTATCAGAAATCCGGCCTTTTATCCGGCATGGATCTACCCAAATTCTTTTAAAGCTTGGACAACATCAGGCATTCAGACACTAAATGACTTCATAGCATCTAAATCATTCCTTTCATTCCCATCGCTTAGAGAAAAATATGATCTACCAAACTCTGAGATATTTAGATATCTCCAAATCAAAAATTTCTATACACCATTCCTAAAGGGGGATACACCATTATCCCAATTATCCATTTTTGAATCAATCTGTACAAAAGATCCATTTGCTAAAGGTACAATTTCATCACTTTATAATCAATTATATGGAGTAGCAAATCTTAATAGACCCTCTTACGTTCAGAGGTGGGAAGAGGACCTGGGACGAACTTTAGAAGACACGGACTGGTCTAACATATGGCTCACATCTAAGTCATCTTCACCCAACATCTTAGCACTGGAGACAAATTATAAAGTCCTAACTCGCTGGTACCTTGTACCCGCTAGAGTGGCAAAATATTCACCTAATACCTCAGCTCTTTGTTTTCGAGGATGCCCAGAAATAGGCACATATTTACACATATGGTGGACGTGCTCAGTAATCCAAACCTTCTGGAAGGAAGTTTTCGTGATTGCATCTAAAATATTTAAAAAGATAATACAACCAGATCCATATTTAACTTTACTTAATCTAAAACCGGAATGGTTAACACTCTCTCAATTCAAACTTATGATCCAACTAATAACGGCTGCAAAACAAACAGTGGCCAAGGCATGGAAATCTCCTACATTGGTACTAGCAGAAACAATTCACAGAATGAATAATACAATGTCCCATGCTAAGATGGTAGCCATTGATCAAAATCAAATTCCAAAATTTGAAAAACTTTGGCACCCTTGGATAAAACAACAGTTCCTGTCAAATTTCAATGACTCTGTCCTGTTGCCATGGTAACAGATTAAATGACTTACAGAGACACCCATTCTAAGGCTTCAAAGAGAACTAAAAAGAATAATAAACTGACGAGCGGGACAACCTTGTGGACCATACCTCTACCTTTCAACCCTTTTTCTTCTTTCTCTTTCCTTTTCTCCACCTTACGATTAAAGCTCATTATCAGAATTTATTTGACCTATATACACTCTACTTGTAAACAATATGTATAGTAGGTATATATCATTTAAATACCTACAAAAGTAACTAAGGAAATGATATATATCTTTAATTTAGGTTTACGTGAACCCAATGTTTAATATTTGAAATTTCATGATATTTACCTATATAAACCCTACTGTAAAACAATGAGCTTACTTTATAGATCCTTGTAAACTTACATTATGTATCTTTATAACATTGTATACTCAATAAACTTCTTTTGACAAGGAAAAATGGCTTAAAATCCCCCCCCCAAAAAAAAAAAAAATGTCAGATGTGACAAATAACAATATATTCAGGGAATCCCAATAAAAAAACAAAAAAAAAGTTTGTGAGAAGTGTGTGTGAATATGAGCAGCAAAACTACTTAATTCTTCTCACATTATAAAGAAGAAGAGAGTGCGCTGTATTAAACCATTTTTGACATTGCAGCGTGACGAAAGTGCTGTATCCATTGCGAGCACTAAGTTTACCAGAACGAGCTGTTCCGTGTCGGAATTTCTTCTGAGCATGCGTGGCACTTTGTGCATTGGAACAGGCCACATACACTGTCGGAATTGACGCGATTGGATTTTGTTGTCGGAAAATTTTATCTCCTGCTCTCAAACTTTGTGTGTCGGAAAATCCCATGGAAAATGTCAGATGGAGCCCACACACGGTGGGAATTTCTGACAACACGCTCCGATCGGACATTTTCCATCGGAAAATCCGACCGTGTGTACGGGGCATTAGAGTTGGGTGAACAGTTTGGCCCGAGCATGAGTTAGGGCCGAACATTGGCTGTTTGCCTGTTTGATGAACACCCGAATTATCGGGGCGTTTGGCCATTTATTCTGCCTGCCCAATGACCAAAATGCACTGCGCAGCCGCACAGTGCATTGGAAGCCCTGATTGGCTGAAGCAATGAAAGCTTTGTCCAATCAGGGCACATATCACTGTCAGAGCCATGACTGGAGAAAGTATTGATAACTCTAACCAATCATTGCTCATTGCTCTTAGTCCCGCCCCACACTATAAAAACTTTCTCCCCATAGCGACCATTTGCAGTGTGATATTGGCGTGGAGAGAGATAGAACAGGGCTCTGTTCAGTGCTACTAGGGAGTTAGTGTGCTATAGTGTGTTATTGTGAATCTATTGTCAGTTTAGAATATCAGTTTATTGTGAATTTAGTGATAGGGTGTGAGTGTAGTGTGACCATTTATATTTACTTTAGTATGTTTTTGTAAGTGTAGTGTGACCATTCATTTTTACTTTAGTGTCAGTTTAATTTGTCAGGGCAGGTTTCCTGCAGTATATGTCAGTGCTTTACTGCACGTTTAATGCAATATATATCAGTGCGTTACTGCATGTTTAACGCAGTATATTTCAGTGCGTTACTGTATGTTTAATACAGTATCAGTGTGTTACTGTATGTTTAATGCAGTATGTATCAGTGCGCTACTTCATGTTTAATGCAATACATTTGAGTGGGTTACTGCACGTTTATTGCAGTATATATCAGTGCATTACTGCACATTTAATGCAGTGTATTTGAGTGTGTTACTGCATGTTTAACACAGCATATTTGAATGCTTTACTGCACGTTTAACGCAGTATATTGCAGTGTGTCAGTAGAGTGTGTCTGTGTAGTGAGTACTCAGGTTAAAGTGCACCAAACACCACTTTCCATTGATTAAAGTACATCCACATACACATTTTGTTAATAAGCTCCCCACCCATCATGTCTTGGAGGCCAAAAAGGAGAGGCAGATGTTCCCATGGCACTGTGAGGAGGCCAGGAGCATATGTGTCCACAGGCAAAGGTGGATGTGGTCCATCCTCAGGCAGGACATCATTTCCCCTGTTCACAGCAAGTGCTCGGTTGGCTGAAATTCGTCAGGAATTTCACCTGCCCATAAACCGCCAGATTTGTGACATGACCACCAGGTGGAACTTGACTTTGGCAGTGCTGCACCAGCTGCACATGCAGCAGAGGGCCGTCAAGAGTACCTGTGTAAGTATGGCACAATGACAGGCTCAGGCCAACTCTGCTTTTTTTCCCCACGCCAATGGCTGCTGATAAAGGATGCATGCACTGTACTGTCACCATTTGAGGAGGCCACAAGGATGGTGAGCCGTGACAATGCATGCATCAGTGGCACAATCCCTGTTGTGCTCCTGCTGGAGCAGATTCTGTGTGGTATCATGGACAGGGCACATGAAGCAGAGCAGCAGGAGGAAGAGGAGGACTTTATGCAAACTATTCTTCTTACTCCACACAATACACAATAGGAGAGGAAGGAGGATGAGGAGGATTCTGGCAGCTTTGGAGGCACTGGAGCAGAGCAAGACATACCTCAATCCTCAACAGATGGCTTTCCATCCCCAGAACCCTTGGGGGTAGTACATGACTAATAGGAGGCAGTTCCAGATACCGTAATCCTCAGTGACCCTGAGGAGTCTGCTTCTCATACCTGGCGAACTTGTGGGGCATGGGCTCCTCCTTTTTCAAAGCCTGCGAAAGGACCCGAGAATATGTGGCATCAAGGAAAAGGATCACTATTGGCCGGCAACCCTCCTTGACCACTGTCCCCCACATCCCCACAAAAGGAGCAGAAGATGAAATCTCTTGAGCAGATTATGTAATGCCTTTCCTGACTCTGGTAGGTTACAGACTGTTGGAAAACATTGTTTTGAGGCTTCTGTTGGTCAAGAGAGGGGCAGTGGATACATTTAAAAAATGTTTTAGGCCTCGACGCCCAGGGCTGTCAGCTTCCACATCCCATCGGCAGCGTCTTCATCATATGGTGGGAGATTATCTAGGGAAAAACAGATATGGAGAACTTTCCAGTTTATGATCCACTGGGTTACTATCAGGGACCATGAATCAGACCAAGACAGAAGTATAATTAAATCACACTTGTTTAATAATAATAATAATAAGATAAAAAAGAATAAGCGTAGTCAAAACAAGCCAGAGAAAAAGTAACCAGATCAGGTAGTTAGGCAAGCAAATGTCAGAGAGCCAGAGATAAAAATGTTAGTACAGCAAGCAGGATCAGGAGCCAGAAGCAATGTCAGCCGAGCAAGTCTTCAACAGGAACGCAGGAGAAAGTCTCTGTGATGTTGACAAAGGTGAAGGCAGAGATCAATTGAGCTGGACGACTTTAAGTAGGCAGGACTGACGAGCAGAATCAACAACAGCTGGGTAACTGTGGAGAGAGATGGGAGCTGGCAATTAGCTGACAGCTGAGTGGCCAGCTCAGAGAAGGAAGGGCTGAGCCCAGCACTGACAGTTACTGGGTCATGAGAAAAGACCACTGACCAGAACTTGCCCAGTATGCAATAGAGCTGCTGGGCTGCCTTGCATTCAGCGTGCTTTTCGAATGAAAGAAAGGTGTAGAAATTGCGCCAACTCCTAAAAGTGAAGAAAGCAGCCAACACAGCAATATGACCATTGCAAATGAAAATTAAAAATAAGAAAGTGTGGCGCTAGTGCAAAAATGAGGCTCCTGTTGTTAAACAGGTAAGTATAGTTAAAAAAATAAAAAACACTTTCAGTGTAAATAGGTGGAGTGGAGGAAAATTATTTATATGTATAGAGAAATAGGGTACTCAGTGATAACCTATAGGTTGAATAGGCAACAATTCTGCATATGAAACCATATTCCTGAGGAAAGACAAAGCAAGTACATATCAATGCAAGATATCTCGATGGACTGAGTATGTTGTTTAACCAAACCGAAATACAATAGAAATGGGAGCCAAGGCGGAGGACATCGGAAATCCCTGAGGGAGGGCAAACATAAATGGGGGCACAAAAGTCTCTCAAATGATAAGATGGAGCAGTCCCAATCAGTCCCACAGACCACAGGGTTCAAACCGTCTTCTCAAGAGGTAGGTAAAAGTTGTTGGGAAGGGTCCTGACAGCTACGCTGAATCTCAACTCATGTGGGTGATTCCAACCAGAAGAAGGGAAAAAGCAAAAGGATGCCCTTACCAGATCAGATGGACTCACAGGCCGTGGCGGTGAGTCAAACGAGCATGTACCGTCAGACGGTATGGGGTGAAGCTTTGTTGGAAGACTTGTGGAACATCTTGTCAGCAGTCCTCAATTGAAGAACCAGCTTGGAGTCCGGAGTCCCCAGGGTACGGTTTCGATCACCGAATGGCCGTTTCCTCAGAGGTCCGTCAAATATGCAAATAAGCAAGAAAAAAGGAAAAAAACTTCCACATAGTGTGAATCCGTGGTTTGTAAAAAGGTATAAGAGCACTTTATTTGGGGAGTGTACTCCCAAAAAAAATTTTTTTACAAACGGGGGGCAGTAAAAACTAGGCTCAATATAAAAACCGGTATAGAGAAATATAAAAATAGCGCAGTGGGTAGTGGTGGGGTATAATCATATGAACCCGACGCGTTTCGCCTCCAACGCGTCGGGTTCATATGATTATAGCCTTTGGAGGCCAAACGCGTCGGATTCATATGATTATACCCCACCACTACCCACTGCGCTATTTTTATATTTCTCTTTACCGGTTTTTATATTGAGCCTAGTTTTTACTGCCCCCCGTTTGTAAAAAATTTTTTTTTGGGAGTACACTCCCCAAATAAAGTGCTCTTATACCTTTTTACAAACCACGGATTCACACTATGTGGAAGTTTTTTTCCTTTTTTCTTGCTTATTTGCATATTTGACGGACCTCTGAGGAAACGGCCATTCGGTGATCGAAACCGTACCCTGGGGACTCCGGACTCCAAGCTGGTTCTTCAATTGAGGACTGCTGACAAGATGTTCCACAAGTCTTCCAACAAAGCTTCACCCCATACCGTCTGACGGTACATGCTCGTTTGACTCACCGCCACGGCCTGTGAGTCCATCTGATCTGGTAAGGGCATCCTTTTGCTTTTTCCCTTCTTCTGGTTGGAATCACCCACATGAGTTGAGATTCAGCGTAGCTGTCAGGACCCTTCCCAACAACTTTTACCTACCTCTTAAGAAGACGGTTTGAACCCTGTGGTCTGTGGGACTGATTGGGACTGCTCCATCTTATCATTTGAGAGACTTTTGTGCCCCCATTTATGTTTGCCCTCCCTCAGGGATTTCCAATGTCCTCCGCCTTGGCTCCCATTTCTATTGTATTTCGGTTTGGTTAAACAACATACTCAGTCCATCGAGATATCTTGCATTGATATGTACTTGCTTAGTGCTTTTCGAATGGGCATTCAGTGCTGCCGGAGGTTTTGTGACAGGTAAAAGAGCACATCTGTCCACAGACTCCGTGGACCAGCTGACATTTATCAAAATTAATTAACAGCTATTAAGCCCCTGATGTCAATGTTTCTTTCCAGATCTGGAATCTTTAAAAGACTGTCTAGGCTGCCTAGCTTTGTGGATGTTGATTTCTTCTGGAAGAATTTATTTGGTCTAGTTTTCATGAGCACAAATAATACCCAAGGACCAATTTTTCCACACTTGTTTGACAGGTGCATATCATTGCAATTTTTGACAGCAAGGCCAATTCTTGTTTTCATCAAGAGTACCTGTATAGGGTTATGGTGTGAAGGCACCACTGACACCCAAAGACCAATTTTTCCGCACCTGTTATTTCAATCGAAAGTCTGCGAAAGAGACACCAGAATTTATCCAAAAAATCTCTAATCTTTTTCGGAGTGCAATAAATTGGCTGTGGCCTCATCATACAAACTGGCTCCCCAAGACTTTGTTTAAAAAATTTAGAAACCTTGAATGGAAAATGTCATTTTTTGGCTTTATAAATGTCATTATTGCTGCAGCAGATTCTTTACATGGTACAGATGTGCCACTTTACAAGCAGACTAAGGGGACCCCCCAGGCACTATATTTAAAGGAATTTTTCATTTTTATTGTTTTTTCTCATTTTCATAGTTTCACTTTAAGCATCAGTAAATCGCTGCTCATTAAAAAGTGATTTTTTTTACAAACTTTTTTCATTGATACATGTTCCCCAGGGCAGTACCCAGACCCCGATAACCATTGTATGCCCAATTACTTATATAAAAGCCTTCAAAATGGGCACTTTTGATTTTTCCAGTTCGGGTCCAATAGACTTCAGTAAGGTTATTTATTTGGTCCCGAACTCTAGCAACTATACCATTTTTGTTATTTTAAGAAAAAAAAAGTACTTATACAACTGCTTTAGGCGTCCATCAGTTGGCAGACAAACTGCCCATAAATTGAGACAATCTAATGCCGCGTACACATGAGCGGAATTTCCAACAGAAAGAGTCCGATGGAAGCTCTTCATCGTATATTCCGACCGTGTGTATGCCCCATCAGACTTTTTCTGTCGAAAATTAAGACAGACTTAGATAGAGAACATGTTCTATATTTTTCTGACGGAACAAATTACTATTGGAAAAAACGCTCGTCTGTATGCTGTTCCGACGCACCAAAATCGACGCATGCTCTGAAGCAAGTACGAGACGGAAGCTATTGGCTACTGGCTATTGAACTTCCATTTTCTAGTCCCGTTGTACGTGTTGTACATCACCGCGTTCTGGGCGGTTGGAATTTGGTGTGAATGTGTGTATGCAAGACAGCTTGAGCAGAATTCCGTCGGAACTCCGTCGGAAAAACCTTCAGAGTTTATTCCGATGGCAAAACCGGTCGTGTGTACAGGGCATTATACTGTAGCTACTCTTCCTAGAAGTGGGAGCCCAAGAAAGATCACTCCCAAGGTGCAAGAATCCTCAGTGAGGTAAAGAAGATCCCACGAATAACAGCTAAAGGCTTGAAGACATCACTGGAACTGGCAAACATCCCCGTTCATGAGTCTACTATATGTAAGTTTTTGAACAGACAGGGTGTTCATGGCACAACACCACTTAGGAAATTGCTCCTCTTCAAAAAACATTGCTCCATGCCTGAAGTTTGCCAATGAGCACTTTGGAAATCTGCAGAGCTACTGGGAAGTTGCTGCTCTTCAAAAAACATTGGTCCATGCCTGAAGTTTGCCAAAGAGCACTTTGGAAATCTGCACAGCTACTGGGAAAGTTGAATTGTTTGGGAAGAATACTCAGCAATAGGGATGAGCCCGATTCTTGGGTTGAACATAAGTTCGACTTGAACATCGGGTGTTCGCCCGTTCGTGGAACAGGGAGCATTATGAGGAATTTGCAGAAAATTTAGCGCCGCGGAACGCCCCATAATGCACTGCAAGATCGCATTGCCGTATGATGATTGGCCAAAGCATGCACCAGATCAGGTGCATGCTTTGACCAATCACAGCACGCTCTGCTGAGAGAGCAGGGTGCCTTTGGCCAATCATGGCTCAGGGGGACTACGCCCCTGAGCCATGACACTACTATAGTGTCTACGCCCCACACTATATAAGGCTGCTTACAAAGCGGCCGTCTGTAGTGCTGTTGGCATGGACAGAGAGATAGCTTGAGTTAGATTAAGCAGGTAAGTTATTCAGTTAGTGTCAGTGTATTTGATATATATATATTAGATTAGATACTGTGTACACCGCTTGCACTGTATTAGAAACTGTACAACGGCTGCACTGTATTGTATACTGTGTACACCACCAGAAGTGTAGTAGCAACAGTACACCATGGAATGCACTGTAGATATAGGCTACACTGGATGCAGAATATATATATATATATATATATATATATATATATATATATATATTAGACTGACTATATATATATATACATACATACATACATATATATATAATAATATATATAATATATAATATAATATCTACAGTGCATTCCATGGTGTACTGTTGCTACTACACTTCTGGTGGTGTACACAGTATACAATACAGTGCAGCCATTGTACAGTTGCTAATACAGTGCAGGCGGTGTATGCAGTATCTAATACAGTGTGTACAGTTTCTACTACACTTCTGTTGGTGTACTCAGTATACAATACAGTGCAGCCATTGTACAGTTTCTAATACAGTGCAGGCGGTGTACACAGTATCTAATACAGTGTGTACAGTTTATTTTATACTTCTGGTGGTGTACACAGTATACAATACAGTGCACCCCTTGTACAGTTGCTAATACAGTGCAGGCAGTGTACACAGTATCTAATACAGTGTGTACAGTTTCTACTACATTTTTGGTGGTGTACACAGTATACAATACAGTGCAGCCATTATACATTTGCTAATACACTGCAGGCGGTGTACACAGTATCTAACACAGTGTGTACAGTTTCTACTACACTTCTGGTGGTGTACACAGTATACAATACAGTGCAGCCATTGTACACTTTCTAATACACTTCAGGCGGTGTACACAGTATCTAATACAGTGTAGTGTGGTGTTTCAAAACAAAAAATACATCATGCCTGGAAGGCCACCAAGGAGAGGCAGACGCTCACAGGCCACTAAAAGAGGGCAAGCAGCCTCTGTGTCTAAAGTCAAAAGTGCTGGTCGTGGACATGGTGCTTCCTCTGCAGGTGGCCTTGGTGCACACTTGTCCTTTTTTTCTGTTTCTGGCCGTGTTATTAAGTCAGAACATGCAGAAGAGTTGGTGGAGTGAATAACAAAGCTGTCCTCATCCTCCTCATCCTCTGTCACCCAGGTTCAGAGTATTTTGCCTTCCAACGCAGCTGCCAAAGTGGCCTATTCCTCCAGATCCTTGTCCACAGTCACTTCTTCCGTAGCCCCACCATCATGCATGTAGGAGTCCCCAGAATTATTTTACCACAGTGTCTGGTACATGCTGTTGGAGTATGTGCAGCGATTTGAAGGCTCCGATGTTGGCTCCCAGGTTGAGGAAGGAAGTAATGTGAGCCTAGGGAGAGGGGGTGCCACAGAAGGACAATAATAAACTGTCAGTCATGTTCCCCCAGCTGCAGCATACTGCCAAGTTTGCTCCAGTGATGGGGAGGGTGGGGATGATGAGGTCACTGACTGTACTTGGGTGCCTGAGAGAAGAGAGGAGGAAAGTGTGGAGGAGGAGAAGGCACAACTCCAAAGAGACAGGATGTCCTCTAGGGGGCAGGTTAAATGCAGCCACCCTATTGCATCACACCGCAGAGCTCCACAGGTGCAGGGCACTGTTGACTAACTGCTGACTTTTAAAAGTTCTTTGGTGTGGGCCTTTTTCGACAAGTGTGCAGCAGATTGCACCATTGCTGTTTGCAACCTAAGTCTGAAGCGGATCAAGCATGTCCAGAACAGCAGGCACTTGGGCACCACATGCTTGACCCGACATATGACGACCTGCCATGCAGTCCGTTGGCAACAGCACTTGAAAGACCCACATCAAAGAAAAAGGCGGACTTCTCCTTGCTCCTCATCTGGGATCTCTAACCCTACTATACCTCCAGTACTTGCAGCCAATCTTCTAGCAGTACACCACCAATTGATTTTAGCAGGCAAATTTCCCTACCCCAGATTCTGAACCGTAAAAAGAAATTTGGTCCCAGCCATCCACATGCTCGGTGTCTAAATGCTAGCTTGGCCAAATTGCTAGCACTGCAACTGTTGCCTTTTCAGCTAGTAGACTCTGCCCCTTTGGAATTTGTGGAATGTGCTGTACCTCAGTGGCAGGTTCCAAAACACCATTTCTTTTCACGGAAGGCCATTCCGGCTCTCTACCGGCATGTGGAAGGCAATGTTTTGGCCTCGTTGGACAGGGCGGTCAGCAGTAAGGTTCATATTACCGCTGACTCAATGTCCAGCAGGCATGGGCAAGGATGTTACCTTTTCTTCACGGCACACTGGGTAACTCTGCTGGCAGCTGGGAAGGATACAGGACAGGGTTCAGTGTTGTTGGAGCTTGTTACGCCACCACGCCTCCAAAATGTTAGTGGTGATTCTGCCGCAGCTCTCTCCTCCACCCCTCCTCTTCTTCTTCCTCTATGGCCTCTTCTGCAGATTTGTACTCTGAACCAGCAGTGCTCCGTAAGCGTTCAAGGGGCTACGCAAGTAGTCAACCTAAAAGATGCCATGCGGTGCTTGAGTTGGTCTGCCAAGGGGACAGGAGCCACACTGGGGCAGAGATTCTGTCAGCTCTGCAGGGGCAGGCTCAGAGGTGGTTGATGCCATGCCAGCTTCAGGCAGGAATGATTGTATGCGACAATGGCACCAACCTTCTCTCCACCCTCTGACAGGGACACTTGACCCATGTTCCATGTTTGGCACACGTCTTGAATATGGTTGGTGCAGCGGTTCTTGAGCAGGTACCCAGGCTTACAAGATATCCTGAAGCAGGTCAGAAAAGTCTGCGGTAATTTCTGGTCATACAATGCCAGTGCTCGGCTGGCTGACACTCAAAGTGAATGCAACCTGCCCACCAACTGCCTCATTTGTGACATACCCACCAGGTGGAACTAAATGTTGGCAATGCTACAGCGGCTGCACACACAACAGAGGGCCATCAATGAGTACCTGTGCGAGTATGGCACCGGGACAGGATCAGGGGAGCTTGGCTTCTTTTCGCCACGCCAGTGGATACTGATCAAGGATGCATGCACTGTCCTGTCACCATTTGTGAAGGCCACAAGAATGGTGAACAGCGACAATGCATGCATCAGTGACACTGTCCCTCTAGTCTTTCTGCTGGAGCACACACTTCATGGCATCATGGACAGAGCACTTTAGGCAGAAGAGCCCCCTTTATCCAGATAGCATTCCTGCAGGCTCGCCAAACACACAGGAAGAAGAGGAGGAGGGTTGTGTCAGCATGGATGTAGAGGATAACACTCAGCAGCAGTCTTCAAAGGATGGTTTTCAGTCCCCAGAAACCCAAAGCGTTGTACGTGGCTGGGAGGAGGTAGTTACAGATAATGTGATCCTTAGTGACCCAGAGGTCTCAGAATCGTATGCCTCTGCAAACCTATGCTGCATGGCCTCCCTGATTCTGCAATGCCTGCGAAAGCACCCTAGGATTCATGGTATCAAGTAGAGGGATCATTACTGTCTGGAAACCCTTCTTGATCCACGCTACAAGGTTGCAGAACGCATTTCCAGACCCTGGGAGGTTACCATTTCCTGGTGCTGGACAACGTGTTGCTGATGCTTTGTTCAGAGCGGTGAAGAAGGTGGCCGGCCAACCGATGCCTTTAAACAATTTTTTAGCCCTCAGCAACAAGGTCTGATTGGTTCAAGCAACCATCGCCAGCATCTGCATTATATGGTGCAGAAATATCTAGGGGCAAGAGCAGACTTGGAGACCTTTTTCAACAGAGCCTCCACTGGGTTACTGGGTCTTGAGGATGGACCACTGGCCAGAACTTGCTGGAGGGTTTGTAATGGATCAAAGAGTGCGCCTGTCCACAGACTCCGTTGATAGGCTCACATTCAAAAAATAATCAGTCTTGGATCTGGAGCTATCAAGCACCTGATGCTGATGTACAGTGGGGCAAAAAAGTATTTAGTCAGCCACCAATTGTGCAAGTTCTCCCACTTAAAAAGATGAGAGAGGCCTGTAATTGTCATCATAGGTATACCTCAACTATGAGAGACAAAATGTGAAAACAAATCCAGACAATCACATTGTCTGATTTTTGAAATAATTTATTTGCAAATTATGGTGGAAAATAAGTATTTGGTCACCTACAAACAATCAAGATTTCTGGCTCTCACAGACCTGTATCTTCTTCGAGAGGCTCCTCTGTCCTCCACTCATTACCTGTATTAATGGCACCTGTTTGAACTTGTTATCAGTATAAAAGACTCCTGTCCACAACCTCAAACAGTCACACCCCAAACTCCACTATGGTGAAGACCAAAGAGCTGTCGAAGGACACCAGAAACAAAATTGTAGACCTGCACCAGGCTGGGAAGACTGAATCTGCAATAGGCAAGCAGCTTGGTGTGAAGAAATAAACTGTGGGAGCAATAATTAGAAAATGAAAGACATACAAGACCACTGATAATCTCCCTCGATCTGGGGCTTAACGCAAGATCTCACCCCGTGGGGTCAAAATGATCACAAGAACGGTGAGCAAAAATCCCAGAACCACACGGGGGGACCTAGTGAATGACCTGCAGAGAGCTGGGACCAACGTAACAAAGGCTACCATCAGTAACACACTACGCCGCTAGGGACTCAGATCCTGCAGTGCCGGACGTGTCCCCCTGCTTAAGCCAGTACATGTCCGGGCCCATCTGAGGTTTGCTAGAGAGCATTTGGATGACCCAGAAGAGGATTGGGAGAATGTCATATGGTCAGATGAAACCAAAGTAGAACTGTTTGGTAGAAACACATCTCGTCGTGTTTGGAGGAAAGAGAATGCTGAGTTGCAACCAAAGAACACCATACCTACTGTGAAGCATGGGGGTGGCAACATCATGCTTTGGGGCT
Organism: Lithobates clamitans; assembly: GCA_037952925.1. Taxonomy (NCBI): domain Eukaryota; kingdom Metazoa; phylum Chordata; class Amphibia; order Anura; family Ranidae; genus Lithobates; species Lithobates clamitans. The sequence goes on from JBBGZY010000071.1 coordinate 1,472,087, forward strand.
GTTTCTCTGCAAAGGGAACAGGACGACTGATCCGTGTACATGAAAGAATGAATGGGGCCATGTATAGTGAGATTTTGAGTGCAAACCTCCTCCTATCAGCAAGGGCATTGAAGATGAAACGTGGCTGGGTCTTTTAGCATGACAATGATCCCAAACACACCGCCCGGGCAATGAAGGAGTGTCTTCGAGCATTTCAAGGTCCTGGAGTGGCCTAGCCAGTCTCCAGATCTCAACCCCATAGAAAACCTTTGGAGGGAGTTGAAAGTCCATATTGCCCAGCGACAGCCCCAAAACATCACTGCTCTAGAGGAGATCTGCATGGAGGAATGGGCCAACATACCAGCAACATTGTGTGACAACCTTGTGAAGACTTACAGAAAACGTTTGACCTCTGTCATTGCCAAGAAAGGATATATAACAAAGTATTGAGATGAACTTTTGATGTTGACCAAATACTTATTTTCCACCATAATTTGCAAATAAATTCTTTCAAAAATCAGACAATGCGATTGTCTGGATTTGTTTCCACATTTTGTCTCTCCTCATAGTTGAGGTATACCTGTGATGACAATTACAGGCCTCTCTCATTGTTTTAAGTGGGAGAACTTGCACAATTGGTGGCTGACTAAATACTTTTTTTTTAAATACTTTTTTGCCCCACTGTAACTGATTGAATTTGCTATGGATCTGGGGTCTGGGATCCCTTAAAGACTGCCTATGCTGACTATCCTATTCCTCCTCACATCTTGATGATGTTAGCTTCCAGCAATATTTTTGGTTTAGGGCACCACCACCACCACCCAAGGCCCAAATTTTCTGCCCCTGTTTAACCACTTCAGCCCCAGAAGGATTTACCCCCTTCCTGACCAGAGCACTTTTTACAATTTGGCACTGCGTCGCTTTAACTGCTGATTGTGCGGTCATGGAATGCTGTACCCAAACAAAATTTGCGTCCTTTTCTTCCCATAAATAAGGCTTTCTTTTGATGGTATTTGATCATCTCTGCGGTTTTTATTTTTTGTGCTATAAACAGAAAAAGACCGAACACTTTGAAAAAAAATGCTATTTTCAACTTTTTGTTATAAAAAAAATCCAATAAACTCAATTTTAGTCATACTTTTAGGCCAAAATGTATTCAGCCACATGTTCTTGGTAAAAAAATGTCAATACGCGTATATTTATTGGTTTGCGCAAAAGTTATAGCATCTACTAGGGTACATTTTCTGGAATTTACACAGCTTTTAGTTTATGACTGCCTATCTCATTTCTTGAGGTGCTAAAATGGCAGGGCAGTACAAACCCCCCCCCAAATGACCCTATTTTGGAAAGTAGACACCCCAAGGAAATTGCTGAGAGGCATGTTCATGCAGACTCATCATTTTCCCTTTTTAGGGGCGGTATTTATTATTGATCCTTCACAGTTGCAGTAGCCTTTATATCTACACTACACTATGTAATTTTTGGATCCATAGATCATGCTGGATTCTTGCAAGAGACAACACTTATTCACATGTGTTTATTACCACTATTAACTCACATATTCATGTTTATATCTCACATTTTAGTGGTATATCATATCAGTCATTGTACATTGTCTACATTTTCACAGGAGACACTTATGGTTTTATTTGTACTGTCAGACCTCAGAGTCTAACTACCGTATATACTCGAGTATAAGTCGTTCCGAGTATAAGTCGAGGCCCTAATTTACCACAAAAAAATGGGAAAAACTTATTGACCCGAGTATAAGACGAGGGTGAGAAATGCACAGTTACTGTAAGTGGAAAAGAGGGTCAACAATGCCCATTTGCAGCATCACTGTGCCCATTTGCATGCCTCACTGTGCCCATTTGCAGCCATAGGTCCCCTGAACTTCAAACTTGGTAGTTAAGGGTTCCTAGATGCCCCCTAGCTGCAGCCAAAATGTGGGGTCTCTGAACCCAAAGGGTCCCGAAATGACATTGCTGCAGATAGACACAGTTTACCGAATTTGGGGCCCCGTATCTCGGGGCCACTTAGTACTAAGAACCCCAAATTTGGTGTGCAAACCCAGTGGAACTAGCACCATAAAATTTCCAAAGCTGGGGTTTCTAGCACTAAGTGGCCCCGAGATACAGGGCCCCAAATATCAGTTCAGAAAATGTCAAGCACTTTTCTGCAGCAGAAAATGACATTTTCCGAACCAGTTTTGGGGCCCCGTATCTCAGGGCCACTTGGTGCTAGGAACCCCAGCTTTGGATATGTTATGGTACCAGTTCCCCTGGGTTTGCACACCAACTTTGGGGTTCCTAGCACCAAGTGGGCCTGAGATATGGGGCCCCAAATTCGGTTCAGAAAATGTCAAGCACTTTTCTGCAGCAGAGAATGACATTTTCCGAACCGATTTTGGGGCCCCGTATCTCGGGGCCACTTAGAGCTAGGAACTTCCGCTTTGGATATGTTGTAGTACTAGGTCCACTGGGTTTGCATACCAAATTTCTAGCACCAAGTGGCCCTGAGATACGGGGCCCCAAAGTCGGTTCGGAAAATGGAATTTTTTGCTGCAGAAAAGTGCTTGACTCCAGTATAAGTCGAGGGGGGCACTTTCAGCGCAAAAAAATGTGCTGAAAAATTCGACTTATACTCGAGTATATACGGTATATAGTTTTTTTCAGTTTAATCTTTTTGCTTGGTGTGATATATATATCTTGCAGTTGTAGTTGCGCTTCATATGTATTCCAGTTCATACGAAGTATTGCATCCATATTTTGGTATTACAGTTATTGTCACATCCATGACTGTCCCCATATGTGATATTTAGCCTTTTATATACCTCAAGTCATGCACATTACTGCACTTATATTTCATAATTTTCTGTTTTGGAATTTTGGGTATTAATATTTTATATATTTATTTTTTCATACCTAGTGATACACACAACTAGGTATGTGTTGAACACACACATTTACCCCTTGCATTAACACATGTGTTTTTCAGATCACACTTGATGGGTTATGCCATATAGGTTGTATACACCTATTTATGTACGCCCTATTTTTTGCTCCTCACAGCTATTTATACACTTGTTAGTTTGAGTGTTCCATTAAAATTTTTATTGCACAGCTTACCCCCAGATTTCCATTCTGGTTTGGTTTTTGTGCAATAATAGACAACACTTAACGCCACACTTTCTGTTTTTTTCTCACTTCACAATTTGTCTAATTGTTGTGTTGGCTGCTCACTACCACAGCTGGCGCGGTATTTCCACCCACTTTTCATGTTGAAATTATGCATAGAATCAGGAAGGAAATCCCCATTTTGACTCTCAATTTGTGTGCATCTTCAAAATTTGGCTTTCACAGGGGTGACATCACCCCATCTGATGAAGGCAAGATCAACACAGTTTGGACATACTAATGTCTGACATTGCCTTCAATTTATCAAAGTTGAACTTTGTAAGTTCCTGAGTTGTGTATTGTTTTATGGTTTTAAACATGCCCGTTTACCCCCAAAAAAGGATATTTCTACCGTCAAACAAAAAAATTTTATTCAAAAAATATGTTGGTTTGTTCAAAAACCCTTTTCTAACGCACATGTGAATGTGCACAGAGTAAAAAGTTTTCTACTCAACAATGTGTGGCTTCTTTTTTCAATGCTCAATACCAGTTTTTGGAGTAAGTTGGTGTTAACAGTCACAATGGGGGTTATTTACTAAAGCAAATCCATTTTGCACAAGTGCACTTTTAGTGCAGTTTCTGTGCAGTTTCAAGTGCACTTTTGCAGTGCACTTGTAGTGCAAAGTGGATTTTCCTTTAGTAAATAACACCCACAGTGCTTTTATAATTTGCCACAATCAGGCCATTTTCGTGACTGAAAAAATTAATCCATGGTGCTGAAATTGATGAATATTTTTATCAGTAATGCATTACATACATTAACAACAAAAACAAGGTGTGTTTGTAGCAGACCCACAACATAATAGTAAGCTGAAGAAGAGATTGTCACCTCATGTATCAAGGAAATTACGTCTGCACTATTGACGAAAATGGCCAAAAAGAAAAGCCTATTGGATAACCTAGGAGACAGCTAAAAGAAACACAAGCAGTAAATCAAAGTTCAGTTTACATTAAAAATGTATTTAAAAAATGTTTCTTAAACATTTTCTGGCATATCAATGGCCCCCCTACTTGCAAAGTACTCCATATATTTTAGACGGACCTCGCGGGCGCTTTGGGGGGGCAAGCCAGGATGACCAGCTTCAAGCGCCGCCAGGGTTTGTTCTTGAAATCCGGCCTGTCTGGGCAATGACTCCATCATCAAACATCCGACCATTCCTCCCCACGTCCACATAGAGAAACTCGTATGTAATAGTATGACCCCGAGTTGGGGGTGGGACCATGTGGACGTGTTTACCATCAATTGCCCCTCCGCAGTTGGGAAAGTCCCACCTCTGGGCAAATCGGGAAGCCACAGTCTGCCATTCCTGTGGCACTGAAGGAAACTGTGGAGTCAAACAAGAAAAAAAAATTGTACTTTTGCACATAACATTGCAAGCAGATTAGACACAAACATTCTTGGCCAACATCAATATAACATTTATTTGAAGGAGCATTTAAAGACAAAAATATAAGGTCCACTTATCAGATTCCTCACCACCTCTGATGGCCCAGTGTAAAAATTTTAGGGGGGAGATGTTTTGGACAGGTAAACCTCTCCACTTCATTGAGAGCTGAATGCATAAATAACATGTTTTACTTTGGCCAGCCCCTCCTTACTTACACTATTGGCAGCCCACTGGACAGGTAAGAAGTGTCATAATACAAAAATATAAAAACACACTGTACAAATTGAAGCACTTTTTTACATTCTGAAATTACCTATAAAGATAATAGGAAAACAAAACTTTAAACAGTACCATTTGAAAATATTCAGGCAGGCCCTTTCACTACATGCTTTGGTGAATCCATCCATAAATATGACCACAAAAGAGGTAGCTATAATGTGTATGGGTTTGGCAAAGTCAGCAGATAGAGGATTGGTATTGGTTGACTTAGCGGTTGGGGGAGGGAGGGTTCCAAATGATTTTGTGACCCCCCCCAAAAAAAGCCTCTGGCACTCTGCATGAATTTAAGGACACAAATAACTTTTGTACACATTTTAGGGGGTGTTTAGGGTAAAGCACTACTATGGAGCTGACAAAATAAATTGTTACGTGACTAAGCTAGGTGTGTATGGGCCCAGGATAGCATGCTGGGGAGGTTAGTGAACGCAAATATGCATTCACAAAAAAGGAACTTTAAAAACTTCCAGCATGCATGAGGATAAAGAGGACATTCACAGCATATTACGATAATTGTAATTAGGGAATAATGAAAGAAATGCAATACATTAGCAAACATTAAATACATAGAATGTGATGTTAAAGGATAAAACTTACCTTAATATAGTCCTTCTGTAGCACCTGACTGATGGAAGAACAGGTCTCTGGAATAATGATCCCCAGAGCCTGGGGGGAGATGCCTGTCGAGAACTTGATGTCCCGCAGACTTCTCCCCGTCGCCAAGTACTGCAACATGGCGACTAGCCTCTGCTCGGGAGTGATAGCTTGCTGCATGCAGGTGTCCTGCTTTGTAATATAAGGGGACAATAATCCGGAGATAATACCTGAAATCATTAGGATTATTCTCACAGATCTCCCACAACAAAGGCATATGAGAGAATTGGTCACGCTGGAGTAACCAATTCTTCGTCCATGAACTCCTCCCCACCCTTTTCATAGACTGGGTTTGGGTCTGTAAGAACCCCAACACCAAGCCCCTGCACAGCACAAACTTTATGATGAGTACGTACTCTCAACATGGCTTAAAAATGGTCGACTCTTCAGAACGAATTAACAGAACGCACTGAAAATCAGAAAGGCCTGAGGAGAGCGAGCTGAAAATCAGAAACAAGCGGAGAAGAACGCACTGAAAATCAAATACTTACTATAAAAATACACACTGAAGAACAGATGCGAACTGACTACACGCACTGAAAACCAGATACGAACCCACAAACACAAACTGAAGAACAGTAACGATCTGAAAAGCACGAGGCTGAAAAGCGCAAATCGTCTCTCACCAAACTTCTACTAACACTAGATTAGCAGAAGGAGCCCAAACGGTGACGCACTGGCTATTGAACTTCCCTTTTATAGTGCCGTCGTACGTGTTGTACATCAGAACATTCTTGATGATCGGAATTTCCGACAACATTTGTGCAACCGTGTGTATGCAAGACAAGTTTGAGCCAACATCCATTGGAAATAAATCCAGGATTTCATTGTCGGAATGTCCGATCGTGTGTACACCGCATAACTGTGAGGGCTTACAGTGTTCTGGCGCCACCAAATCCGAAGGCCCAATTTTTCTGCCCCCGCTTAACAGGGCCATGCAATTACAATTTTTGATATAAAATTTCACAGTAGGGTCCGTTCCTACACCCAACAAGAGCAACTGTTAAGGGCTTACAGTGTTCTGGCACCACCACCACCCAAGGCCCAATTTTTCTGCCCCTGTTTAACAGGGCCATGTAATTACAATTTTTAATAGAATATTTCACAGCAGGGCCGTTCCTGCCCCCAGCAAGAATAATTGTGAGGGCTTATGGTGTTCTGGTACCACCAACACCTAAGGTCCAGTTTTTCTGCAGAGTATATAGGTCAGGCCGTATAGTATACATACTATTGTTCAGAGTATAGAGTGCCTGGGGGCCTGAGGGACCCCACACCATTTTTTTTGTGCGGGCTTCCCCTCAATATCCATTCCAGACCTGAAGGGCCTGGTATGGATTTTGAGGGGGACAGCCATGCCATTTTTTTTTGGTATTTTTGGTATTTTTGTCTATATTGCCGTGATCCGACAATACATTACAGCCGCGAGCAGTTTTGAATTAAATTTTTTCCTTTAGAAATGTAATTTTGCTGTGGCACTGTTTATAAACATGGGAAAGCTCTCATAAAAGCAATTAGAGGCATACTAAGGTCACCCCCTGGCATGATATTTAAAGGAATTATACATTTTTATTGTTTTACTTTAAACATTATTAAAATCACTGCTCCTGAAAAAAAAGGCCATTTTTAAAACTTTTTTTGCATTGATACATGTCCCCTGGGGCAGGACCCGGGTCCCCAAACACTTTTTATGGCAATAACTTGCATATAAGCCTTTAAAAGGAGCACTTTTAATTTTTCACATCCCATAGACTTTAATGCCCCGTACACACGGTCGGACATTGATCGGATATTCCGACAACAAAATCCTAGGATTTTTTCCGACGGATGTTGGCTCAAACTTGTCTTGCATACACATGGTCACACAAAGTTGTCGGAAAATCCGATCATTCTGAACGCGGTGACGTAAAACACGTACGTCGGAACTATAAATGGGGCAGTAGCCAATAGCTTTCATTTCTTTATTTATTCTGAGCATGTGTGGCACTTTGTGCGTCGGATTTGTGTACACACGATTGGAAATTCCCATAACGGATTTTGTTGTCGGAAAATTTTATAGCCTGCTCTCAAACTTTGTGTGTCAGGAAAATCTGATGGAAAATGTGTGATGGAGCCTACACACGGTCGGAATTTCAGACAACAAGGTCCTATCACACATTTTCCGTTGGAAAATCCAACCGTGTGTACAGAGCATAACGGTATTCGTGTGTTCACAAAAATTTTTTGCCTGTTCGCATTTTCTGCTGCGAACCAAACCAGGGGGGTGGGGGGTTTCGGCTCATCCTTACTCAGCACTATGTATGGTGCAAAAAAGACACACCCTACCAAAATCAAAACATCATCTCAACGATGAAGTATAGTGGAGGAAATATTATGATTTGGGATTGCTTCACTGCAAAAGGGCCTGGACCACTTCCCATCGTCTAGGGGAAAATGAATTCCCAAGTTTAACAAAATATCCTACAGGATAATGTCAGCTGAAGCTTAGTCAAAGATGGGTTATGCAACAAGACAATGACTCTAAGAATCAAAGTAAATCCACCAAAGACAAACAGATTTGACCATGGGTTCACTTACGTTTCCTCCCAAAACTGTGAATGTTTTGGGGGGAATAAAGATGTGAGGAATTAGAATTGTTTGTGTGTTATCAGCACTTTGTGTTTGTCTATTGCTGTGACTTAGATGAGATTTAGATCACATTCATGTGATTATTTTTTTCAGCTCTTATTGAACCTCATTGCTGATTATAATGGTGCTCATAGCAAATAAACAATGATCAACACAGTTTAATAAATTGAGCCTAAAGTGTATATTATAACCAACTCAAGCACCTCCTTTTCCTGCTCTCCTCACTAGACACTTCACTGAATCTCAGTTTTTTATCAGCCTGGGTAGAGATGTTTTAAAGAATGTTAATCTTTTAATAAGAATAACTAAAAAAAAAAATGAGTGTGGTGTATATATTCAAAGTGTGGTGTTTATAAACCGTGGAAAATTCATCCAAACCAAGCAAAAATGAATTGAAAAATCAAAAATATTGCATTCTATTGAAAATACTGCATATATTAAGCTTTTGTGAATTTAGCCTAATATGTTTTTGCTGCATTATATTATCTCAACAGGCACTGTTGAGATAAATACACTGCATGGAAGTTATTTTTATCAATTTTTTACTTTTTCTATTTGTATTTTAACTTGCTTTGTATTTTTTTTTACTCTTCATAGTTATATTGTTTTAAGTGAATAGCAGAGTAGTGTTCCAATATCTATTTTGCACAGAAGCTCCTTATTATCATAATTTGACACTAGCTGTTGCTGTGGACTAGTGTGCTAAAATCCTATATATATATTTTTTTTTTAATATTGAAGAGTCTTCCAACATGGAATTGAGAGAACAATGACTGGTGCGTAGTATACTTGGTCAAAGTTGCTGCTTACCTGTATGATTATTCCCTCCAGACTCCTTTGATATGTTTATTCATTGGTTTGGATAAAGGATTATGAAAATTGCAGCAACAGTAATGCTATAACAATGCCAAATAGCCACAAATGTTATGGAAATTGAATAGCTGCAGCTCATTTTAAATAGATCAAAAGGTGTGAAATTGGAAGATTATGATATATCAGGCATTTTGATTGTCCTCCCTTTTAAATAGGCAGCATTGAGCAGATGACACTTACCAAAAAGCTGTAATGAAGAGGTCACTCACTTATGGATAGACTCTCCAGTCATTTATGCTGCATTATGGAAAAGCAAAGCAAGGAGTCCAACATTATTGTTTTATAAAATCTGTGGCAACTGAATGGAGATGAGATAGCATTCCATAATAGTAATGCTGGTTATACCCTAGTTGAATTTTGTTCTAAAGCTGATAGCTGATAACTGATTGAAATTCTGCCAATTAAGCAGGAACATGTTTCTTGATCAGCCACTAGTAAGCCCACTGGCTGAATGAAAGAAAACTAACAGCCCATCCCCCTCATCAGTCGATTGATCAGTCCCTGCACTTACCCCATCTAGGTCATGGGCTTCCTCTGGGCGGTGGGCGGCTCCTCCTTCCTCGGCTTCACGATGGCACGACTTCCCCTGCATCTCCTCCCTCCTCGTTGTCAGGCTTCAGGTGTGAGGCCGAGTTGCTGAGAGGGCACCCCTTGGGGCTAAGTGCAACGCACCCCTGGGAGTGGTACAGGGAGTGCAGTGCCCAATGAAGCATGGTTTGCCAGTTACTGCTGTTAGATGAGATAGACACAAGAGAGTGGCTGGAGGGAGCTGGGTATACTGTATGGCAGCCATGCTTGGTGATATCACAGGTATAAGACAGAAGAGCAAACCAGGAATAGAGTCAGAAGCCAGGCCAGGAGTCATACACAGTGAATCAGTCCATGATTGGTTCGGATAGCAGAACAGGAGCAAGCCGGGGTATACACAGTAGATAGAAGATAGAAGAGTTGTGAGTCAAGCTGAGGTCAATCACAAGGGAACAGGAAGGAGCAGATTCAGGTTGCAAGCCAGGGGTCAAGCCAGGAGTTCAGGATAAGTGGGTAACAACAAGCCGGGTCGGTAGTGGAAAGTCCAATGATCAGGATACACAGAGCACAGGAGATACAGAAATCTGAAGATAATCCAGCATTCTGCATGTGTCAGTGGCAGGTTTAAATAGGCCAGAGCTATGTGCACCCGCCGTCGTACATCTGAGTGCACCCGCTCACCCTGTCGCGCATCTATGTGTGCGTATGCGCGCGGGAAACTGTCTGGCATGACCATGATGAGTGCTGGGAGGATTACCACGTCTCCGGCCATTTTCCTTGACAGTGCCCCCAAGGGGCAACTTTCGGATGACCAAACAAACCCATCTTTCGTGGTATGTGATACAAAATCTTTGTAAAAGCCTAGGTGCGTGTATATTGCCTGCAGGTTCCAAAGAATTTTCCTCTGCTGAGTAGCCATAGTTAAATTTAATAAGAAATTGAATTGTACTACCTCTCCTCCGACAGTCCGGGATAGCTTCCACTTCAAACTGTTTTATCTCCCACTGAGACTGGGGGTGGTGGAACTTCTCTCTCAGGGAATGGACTAGGTATAGCTGATTTGAGCAGGAAAACATGGAACACTAGATGAAAGTTATAAGAACTTGGCAGTGCCAGTTTGAATGCCACAGGTTAACTTCTCATCTTATTTCAAATGGTTGTAGGGCCAGATATAGTAAGCAGGTGTTCTTAACCACTTAAGGACCGGACCATTATGCTGCTTAAGGACCAGAGGACTTTTTCCAATTTGGCACTGCGTCGCTTTAACTGCTAATTGCGCGGTCATGCAATGCTGTACCCAAACGAAATTTGCGTCCTTTTCTTCCCACAAATTGAGATTTCTTTTGATGGTATTTGATCACCTCTGCGGTTTTTATTTTTTGCGCTATAAACGGAAAAAGACCGAAAATTTCGAAAAAAAATTATATTTTCTACTTTTTGTTATAAAAAAAATCCAATAAACTCAATTTTAGTCATACATTTAGGCCAAAATGTATTCGGCCACATGTCTTTAGTAAAAAAAATGTCAATAAGCGTATATTTATTGGAAAGTAGACACCCCAAGGAAATTGCTGAGAGGCATGTTGAACCCCTTGAATATTAATTTTTTTACTTTCAATATGTTTTTATTTTCAATTAAGTCATACAGATTATGCATTAACACATTAAAATGCACAGGAGGGAATGCCTCCTTGAACACGAGACATAAAGGTTACATTTTAAAACATATGACATACGATGTCTCAACCTTAATGGCTATTGGGGGGGACAACCTGATAAATATTAATACCCAAACACTAAATACTCAGTCTCCATGTATTGCCCCTAAAACATCACGGGTCCTTTCCCCTTCCCCGGCACTCCTGGCGAAATCTGACGGGATCTAACTGTGCCGGGCAGGGAAATTTCCCTACTTCTCCTCTGCCCACTTGGGCTGAGCCAACAGGAGTATTGAGGAGATTGTGAATCCCCGTAAGCGAGGGAGGCTACCGTATGGTAGCTTCACATTGATTTATCACCAATTAGCTATCTGATGTGAGGTAGTAGACAGAAAGAAGATATGAAAGAGAGGGAAAAAAGAGTGAGGAGGGAAGAAAGGTAAAGGGGGTCCTCAGGGTGGATGAGGAGGGAGGAGGAATTCATCTGTGTGCCTCTAGTAGAACTGTAGGATGAGTTTGTCTAGGAGTGGGTTAGGGGTTGTTGCGCCCCTGAACACCCGGTATGAGGGAAGTTCCCATATATTGGGCCCAAGGTTCTCATATTGTTTGGAATTTAGTGGAGGTGTTTGTCAGAATGCTGGAAAGTTTTTCTTGGGCCATAATCCACGAAACCTTCCTTTTTACTGCGTTAAACGAGGGCCTCGGCTGTTTCCAGGGTTTGGCAATGGAGATTTTAGTACCCAGTACTATAAAGTCGATCAGTGTTTGGGTAGCCTTAGAAATTCCAGATAGGCTTACTTTGAGAATTGCCACCTCTGGGGACCTAGGGACCTGGCAAGCTGTAAATATTAATTTTTTTTGTCCCAAGTGATTGAATAATGCAAATAAAAAAAAAAATTAATAATAATTACAAAAAACTGTCACTAAATGATATATTGCTCACACAAGCCATGGGCATATGTGGAATTGCACCCCAAAATATATTCAGCTGCTTCTCCTGAGTACGGGGATACCACATGTGTGGGACTTTTTGGGAGCCTAGCCGCGTACGGGGCCCCGAAAACCAATCACCGCCTTCAGGATTTCTAAGGGCGTAAGTTTTTGATTTTACGCCTCACTACCTATCACAGTTTTAAAGGCCATAAAATTCCCAGATGACACAAACTCCCCCATGTGACCCCATTTTGGAAAGTAGACACCCCAAGCTATTTGCTTTGAGGCATGTTGAGTCCATGGAATATTTTATAGTTTGACACAAGTTGCGGGAAAGTGACAATTTTTTTTTTTTTGCACAAAGTTGTCACTAAATGATATATTGCTCACACAGGCCATGGGCATATGTGGAAATGCACCCCAAAATACGTTTAGCTGCTTCTCCTGAGTATGGGGATACCACATGTGTGGGACTTTTTGGGAGCCTAGCCACGTACGGGACCCCAAAAACCAATCACCGCCTTCAAGATTTCTAAGGGTGTAAATTTTTGATTTCACTCTTTACTGCCTATCACAGTTTTGGAGGCCATGGAATGCCCAGGTGGCACAAACCCCCCCCAAATGACCCCATTTTGGAAAGTAGACACCCCAAGCTATTTGCTGAGAGGCATGGTGAGTATTTTGCAGATCTCATTTGTTTTTGAAAATGAAGAAAGACAAGATAAAACATTTTTTTTCATTTTTCAATTTTCAAAACTTTGTGACAAAAAGTGGGGTCTGCAAAATACTCACTATACCTCTCAGCAAATAGCTTGGGTGTCTACTTTCCAAAATGGGGTCATTTTGTGGGGGGGGTTGTGCCACCTGGGCATTCCATGGCCTCCGAAACTGTGATAGGCAGTGAAGAGTGAAATCAAAAATTTACGCCCTTAGAAAGCCTGAAGGCGGTGCTTGGTTTTCGAGATCCCGTACGCGGCTAGGCTCCCAAAAAGTCTCACACATGTGGTATCCCCGTACTCAGGAGAAGCAACAGAATGCATTTTGGGGTGTAATTTCACATATTCTCATGGCATGTTTGAGCAGTATATCATTTAGTGACAACTAAACAAAAAATTGTCTCTTTCCCGCAACTTGTGTCACAACATAAAATATTCCATGGACTCGACATGCCTCTCAGCAAATAGCTTGGGGAGTCTACTTTCCAAAATGGGGTCATTTGGGGGGGTTTTGAACTGTCCTGGCATTTTATGCACAACATTTAGAAGCTTATGTCACACATCACCCACTCTTCTAACCCCTTGAAGACAAAGCCCCTTCTGACACTTTTTGTTTACATGAAAAAATTATTTTTTTTTGCAAGAAAATTACTTTGAACCCCCAAACATTATATATATTTTTAAAGCAAATGCCCTACAGATTAAAATGGTGGGTGTTTAATTTTTTTTTTCACACAGTATTTGCGCAGCGATTTTTCAAAAACGCATTTTTTAGGGAAAAAACACACTTTTTAAAATTTGAATGCACTAAAACACACTTTTGCCCAAATGTTTGATGAAATAAAAAAGATGATCTTAGGCCGAGTACATGGATACCAAACCTGACATGCTTTAAAATTGCACACAAACGTGCAGTGGCAACGAAATAAATACATTTTGAAAAGCCTTTAAAAGCCTTTACAGGTTACCACTTTAGATTTACAGAGGAGGTCTACTGCTAAACGTACTGCCCTCGATCTGACCTTCGCGGTGATACCTCACATGCATGGTGCAATTGCTGTTTACATTTGACGCCAGACCGACGCTTGCGTTCGCCTTAGCGCGAGAGCAGGGGGGGACAGGGGTGCTTTTTTTTTTGCTTTTTTCTTTTTTTGGTTTTTTATCTTATTTTTAAACTGTTCCTTTCATTTAAAAAAAAAAAAAAAACATTTTTGTTATCTCAGGGAATGTAAATATCCCCTATGATAGCAATAGGTAGTGACAGGTACTCTTTTTTGAAAAAATTGGGGTCTATTAGACCCTAGATCTCTCCTCTGCCCTCAAAGAATCTGACCACACCAAGATCGGTGTGATAAAATGCTTTCCTAATTTCCCAATGGCGCTGTTTACATCCGGCGAAATCTAAGTAATAAAATGCTCGTAGCTTCCGGTTTCTTAGGCCATAGAGCTGTTTGGAGCCACTCTGGTCTCTGATCAGCTCTATGGTCAGCTGGCTGAATCACCGGCTGCATTTTCAGGTTCCCTGTTGAGACAGGAGAAACCGGAGAAAAACACAGAAGACGGTGGGGGGGTATTCCCTCCCACTGCTTGTAAAAGCAGTCTAGAGGCTAATTAGCCGCTAGGATTGCTTTTACATGAAAGCCGACCGCTGGCTGAAAAGAATGATACCAAGATGATACCTAAACCTGCAGGCATCATTCTGGTATAACCACTCAAAGTCGTGAATGGCGTACCTGAAGACAAAAAAAGGTTAATAATAAAGCACAGTAAACAGTAAAGTATAAAAAATTGCATACCTGAAAAGCAAACATGATAAAACATAATAACAATAAAACATTGCAGAATAGAATACAGTAAAAAAGAGCAGAACAATAGAGAGAGAATAGAGAGAGAGAGAGAACAATAAAACGACAACTATTATTTTTTATTTTATATATTTTTTTTTTGTTTTTTTTTTTTACACTGTTTTTGTAACTGTAACTTTTATAACGGTAACCGGTTCCAGGTTCGGGTCTCTCAAAATGCGATGGCATCTTGGGAGACCCTGTGAAAGTGTGTCCTAGTCTGTGCAATGCTGTACCCTACGCTAATACTCAACTAGTGCATGGTAGCGTTCAAAACATTCACCAATGCAAAGACCAGGATTGTCAGGACAGGAGGGACAATAATAGCGGGTGTCACACCTATATTCGCGCTTGCTGCAGACAAGACATCTTTTTTGGGGGGGTTCGTTGGGTAGGGGTACTCGGGAGGACATAAAGAAAATGCCTCTCATGCAGCCGACTGCATTTGGTTGGGGATGTGAATGGCGGAATTACGGGCGCTGCAGAAGTGGTGGGTTCCCAATTAGGATTGGCGAATGCAGCAAGAAGGGCATTATGGGCATGACGGCCTGTGTTCGTCTTCTTGGTGTCAGCGGGACACTACTTGTGCTTGCCACCTCACCAGCTTGAACTGCACTTATGGGACTCGCCACGTCACCAAGTGTTACTGCAGTGCTGGTTTGACTACGACCGGGGTGTACTAGGCCACACTATGCGTTTAGTGTTTTGTAAGTGACAGTGATCGATCGATACTGCACTTGAGTGGGCTGGGCGGAGGGGGCAAAACGCAGGTGCTAGCAGGTATCGGGGCTGATCCCGCTAACACTGCATTTTTGGGAACCCTAAACTGCTGGGGACGCTAGTATAGATCTGATCGGATCAGATATTGATGCGTTCAGATACTATACCACTAAGGGAGGTGTATGCTGCGTGCGTGGGTGTTAGCGGTACTGGTGCTAATCTGACGCTGCTTGGGGCGACGCATATCACCGCCGGGCGATCAGGGGGCTAAACCTTTATTAGGTAATAAACGGCGGGTGCCCTGACACTATAAAAAATAAACGAACTAACCAGCGTCACCCGTAACAGTTATACGGTGATCAGTGATTAAAGGGTTAACTAGGGGGAAATCAAGGGGTTAAAACATTTATAAGATAGTATATGGGGGTCCCTGTCGCTATAAAATGCTGACGGCGAACCTAAATATTTACGTCCCTAACTAGCGTCGCCAGTGACACTAATACAGTGATCAGAAAAATGATCGCTTAGTGACACTGGCGACAGGGGGTGATCAAGGGGTTAAAACTTTATTAGGGGGGGTTAGGGGGGTACCCTAGACCTACAGGGCGCTAATACTAACTGCCCTACCACAGTAACTGTCACAAACTGACACCATGCAGTAATCAGAAAAAAAAACAAAAAAAAAACAAAACTGCTTGGTGTCAGTGTGACGGGGGTGGAGGGGTGATTAGGGGGTGATCGGGGGGGGATCGGGGGTAAAGGGGGGTGTTATGTGTGCCTGGCATGTTCTACTGTA
Organism: Lithobates clamitans; assembly: GCA_037952925.1. NCBI lineage: Eukaryota > Metazoa > Chordata > Amphibia > Anura > Ranidae > Lithobates > Lithobates clamitans. Next base: position 1,488,253 of record JBBGZY010000071.1, read on the forward strand.
TGTGTGTGTGTTGTGCACTCACATTTCAGTCTTCTCTCCTCAGCGCCGGAACGGAAACTGCCGAGCCGAGGAGAGATGACATCACATCCCCTGCCTCTGTGTACTACACAGAGGCAGGGGAAGAATCTCATTGGCTGGGAGCGATCGCGAGGGGGGCCACGATCGGATGGCCTCTCCCTCATCTCTGATCGCTGCCAGACCAAGGGCGACTGCCTCAGGCACCGGGGGGGTCCAATCGGACCCCCCGCCCGCGGGAAGGCAATCACGTACCAGGTACGTGATTTTGCCTGCCCGTGCCATTCTGCTGATGTATATCAGCGTGAGGCGGTCGTCAAGTGGTTAAAGGACCTGAACTTTTTCTGGTCCCTGGAGAACCGTCCAGGAGTTGGTACTCGTGGTTCTGGAAGTGGGACTACCACAGTATGAGTGGCGGTGGTTAGTTCTTTGGCATATGCTGTGGAAACGGAGCTGGTGGAAGATAGACTTTGGTCTACAGGAGCAGGTATCACCGTCAAATGTTGCAGCCAACCTTCCAATTGGAAGTAGCCGTCCCGTAGTCTCTGGACTGCTTGGGTAAGAGCAGTGATACACTTCCGTCGGCCTCTGACATGGCTGGGTTATACTGTCAGGCTTCAGGTGTGAGGCCGAGTTGCTGAGAGGGCGCCCCTTGTGGCTAAGTAAAGTGCACCCCTGGGAGTGGTACAGGGCCCTGCCAAAGAAGCACGGTTTGCCGGTTACTGCTGTTAGATAAGCTGGTCACCAGTAGGGATGAGCTTCGTGTTCGAGCCGAACCCATGTTCGACTCGAACATCGGCTGTTCGGTCGTTCGCCGAATTGCGAACGATATGGGCCGTTCGCGCCAAATTCATGTGGTGCGTCACGGCCCATAATTCACTGCGGCATCGCAGTGCATTGCTTGCTGATGATTGGCCAAGCATGCACTATGACCCGCATGCTTGGCCAATCACAGCGCCGCCTGAACAGAGAGCCGTAATTGGCCAAAGCCAAGGAGGCTTTGGCCAATTATGGCTCAGGGGATTTAGTACACGCCCCACACTATATAAGGCCGCCTGCACGGCGGCCCTGTGCAGTGTGTTCCGGTGTGCTTAGAGAGAGAGAGAGACAGTGTCATTTCATTTGAGTTAGCTAGATTAGACAGGACAGTCAGTCAGTTAGCTGCACTTAAAGTGTATTGTGTATATATATGCATCCCAGGTGTTGCATATATATATACACTGTATTCCGTTTTGCTAGATCCGTTCCTGTTATCTTCTAGACTATTTACAGTTAGTGCAGTGCGTCCTGCTCACAGTGTTCAGCTAGATCCGTTCCTGTTATCTTCCTACTGACAGGCAGGCTTGTCTTGTTACAGTATATAAAGCTACCTGAAGAAAATTACTGGTGTTCTTTTGATCCTATTAGTACCACGGTCAGGCAGCTAGACTATTTACATTTAGTGCAGTGCGTCCTGCTCACAGTGTTCAGCTAGATCCGTTCCTGTTATCTTCCTACTGAAAGGCAGGCTTGTCTTGTTAAAGTATTTACAGCTACCTGAAGAAAATTACTGGTGTTCTTTTGATCCTATTAGTACCACGGTCAGGCAGCTAGACTATTTACATTTAGTACAGTGAGTCCTGCTCACAGTGTTCAGCTAGATCCGTTCCTGTTATCTTCCTACTGACAGGCAGGCTTGTCTTGTTACAGTATATAAAGCTACCTGAAGAAAATTACTGGTGTTCTTTTGATCCTATTAGTACCACGGTCAGGCAGCTAGACTATTTACATTTAGTGCAGTGCGTCCTGCTCACAGTGTTCAGCTAGATCTGTTCCTGTTATCTTCCTACTGACAGGCAGGCTTGTCTTGTTAAAGTATTTACAGCTACCTAAAGAAAATTACTGGTGTTCTTTTGATCCTATTAGTACCACGGTCAGGCAGCTAGACTATTTACAGTTAGTGCAGTGCGTCCTGCTCACAGTGTTCAGCTAGATCCGTTCCTGTTATCTTCCTACTGACAGGCAGGCTTGTCTTGTTACAGTATATAAAGCTACCTGAAGAAAATTACTGGTGTTCTTTTGATCCTATTAGTACCACGGTCAGGCAGCTAGACTATTTACATTTAGTGCAGTGCGTCCTGCTCACAGTGTTCAGCTAGATCCGTTCCTGTTATCTTCCTACTGACAGGCAGGCTTGTCTTGTTAAAGTATTTACAGCTACCTAAAGAAAATTACTGGTGTTCTTTTGATCCTTTTAGTACCACGGTCAGGCAGCTAGACTATTTACATTTAGTACAGTGCGTCCTGCTCACAGTGTTCAGCTAGATCCGTTCCTGTTATCTTCCTACTGACAGGCAGGCTTGTCTTGTTACAGTATATAAAGCTACCTGAAGAAAATTACTGGTGTTCTTTTGATCCTATTAGTACCACGGTCAGGCAGCTAGACTATTTACATTTAGTGCAGTGCGTCCTGCTCACAGTGTTCAGCTAGATCCGTTTCTGTTATCTTCCTACTGACAGGCAGGCTTGTCTTGTTACAGTATATAAAGCTACCTGAAGAAAATTACTGGTGTTCTTTTGATCCTATTAGTACCACGGTCAGGCAGCTAGACTATTTACATTTAGTGCAGTGCGTCCTGCTCACAGTGTTCAGCTAGATCCGTTCCTGTTATCTTCCTACTGACAGGCAGGCTTGTCTTGTTAAAGTTTTTACAGCTACCTAAAGAAAATTACTGGTGTTCTTTTGATCCTATTAGTACCACGGTCAGGCAGCTAGACTATTTACATTTAGTACAGTGCGTCCTGCTCACAGTGTTCAGCTAGATCCGTTCCTGTTATCTTCCTACTGACAGGCAGGCTTGTCTTGTTACAGTATATACAGTATATACAGTATATAAAGCTACCTGAAGAAAATTACTGGTGTTCTTTTGATCCTATTAGTACCACGGTCAGGCAGCTAGACTATTTACATTTAGTGCAGTGCGTCCTGCTCACAGTGTTCAGCTAGATCCGTTTCTGTTATCTTCCTACTGACAGGCAGGCTTGTCTTGTTACAGTATATAAAGCTACCTGAAGAAAATTACTGGTGTTCTTTTGATCCTATTAGTACCACGGTCAGGCAGCTAGACTATTTACATTTAGTGCAGTGCGTCCTGCTCACAGTGTTCAGCTAGATCCGTTCCTGTTATCTTCCTACTGACAGGCAGGCTTGTCTTGTTAAAGTATTTACAGCTACCTAAAGAAAATTACTGGTGTTCTTTTGATCCTATTAGTACCACGGTCAGGCAGCTAGACTATTTACAGTTAGTGCAGTGCGTCCTGCTCACAGTGTTCAGCTAGATCCGTTCCTGTTATCTTCCTACTGACAGGCAGGCTTGTCTTGTTACAGTATATAAAGCTACCTGAAGAAAATTACTGGTGTTCTTTTGATCCTATTAGTACCACGGTCAGGCAGCTAGACTATTTACATTTAGTGCAGTGCGTCCTGCTCACAGTGTTCAGCTAGATCCGTTCCTGTTATCTTCTAGACTATTTACAGTTAGTGCAGTGCGTCCTGCTCACAGTGTTCAGCTAGATCCGTTCCTGTTATCTTCCTACTGACAGGCAGGCTTGTCTTGTTACAGTATATAAAGCTACCTGAAGAAAATTACTGGTGTTCTTTTGATCCTATTAGTACCACGGTCAGGCAGATAGACTATTTACAGTTAGTGCAGTGCGTCCTGCTCACAGTGTTCAGCTAAACCTAAAAATTAGTGGGGTGCGTCCACCTCACAGTGTTCAGCTAAAGCTACCTGTAGAAGGTTGGTGGTGTTCTCATACTACAGGCAGGCAGTTGATTTTGCTAGCTGCAGTATATATATATATATATATATATATATATATATATATATATATATATATTTATCCCAGCTTAGTGCAGCTACAGGCCATTAGTATGTCTGGAAGGCCAAGAAGGAGAGGCAGACAGTCACAAGCCAATAAGAGAGGGCAAGCAGGCTCTCTGTCTAGTGCTGGTCGTGGAGACGGTGCATCCTAATCAGCACGTGGCCATGGGACACGCTTGGCCTTTTTTTCGGCAGCTGGCCGTGTTGAGCCGCAACATGCGGAAGACTTGGTCGAGTGGATGACCAAGCCGTCCTCATCCTCCTCATCCTCTCTCACCCATGCCCAGGGTGCTTTGTCTGGCAAAGCAGAGGCCTCTTCCCTCGGCTCAATGTCATCAGTGACTCCTTCCCTAGCTCCACCATGTCCTCCTGAGGAGTCCCTCAAACTGTTTGACCACAGTGTTGGGTACATGCTCCAGGAGGATGCCCAACGTTTGGAAGGCTCTGATGATGATACTGAGCTTGATGAAGGCAGTAACATGAGCACGGACAGAGGGGGTGCCCAAGAAGGACAGCAATCTGGCAGTCATGCTCCCCCTGCTGCAGCATACTGCCAGGTTTGCTCCAGTGATGAGGAGAGAGGGGATGATGAGGTCACTGACTCAACGTGGGTGCCTGATAGGAGAGAGGAGGAGGAGGAGGAGGAGCAGGCGGCACATCACCAATGAGGCAGGATGCCCTCCAGGGGCCAGCCTAAGGGCAGCACATTGACTGCATCACGTGTGCAGGGTGCTGCAGTCTCTGCGCGTTATTCAAAAAGTTCTTTGGTGTGGGCCTTTTTTGAGACGAGTGCATCAGATCGCACCGCTGCTATTTGCAACATATGTCTCAAGCGTATCTCACGTGGCCAAAACATCTCCCGCTTGGGTACCACATGCTTGACCAGACATATGTTGACCTGCCATGCAGTTCGTTGGCAAGCGCATCTAAAAGACCCACACCAAAGAACAAAGAGGACCTCTCCTTGCTCCTCATCAGCTGAGATTTCCAACCCCACTAGACCTTCAGTCCTCTCTGAGACCTGCACTGAGAGGAATGAAGGTGTAGAATTAGGTGTGTCACAGCCAAGTACTTGTGGGCAATCTGCTTTTGGTACACCAACGTCAGATTGTACCAGGCAAATTTCCCTGCCCCAGCTGCTGCACCGCCGAAAGAAGTTTGCTCCCAGCCATCCACATGCCCAGCGGTTGAATGCTAGCTTGGCAAAATTGCTAGCACTTCAACTGCTGCCTTTTCAGTTGGTAGACTCTGCCCCCTTCCGTGAGTTTGTGGAATGTGCGGTTCCTCAGTGGCAGGTACCCAAACGCCACTTTTTGTCACGGAAGGCGATTCCGGCTCTCTACCGGCATGTGGAAGGCAATGTCCATGCCTCGCTGGACAGGGCGGTCAGCGGTAAGGTGCATATTACTGCTGACTCATGGTCCAGCAGGCATGGACAGGGACGTTACCTAAGTTTCACGGCGCATTGGGTGACTCTGCTGGCAGCTGGGAAGGATGCAGGACAAGGTGCAGTAGTGTTGGAGGTTGTTCTGCCACCACGCCTCCAAAATGCTAATAATTGTGACACACCTCTCTCCTCCACCCCCTCCTCTTCTTCTTCCTCCATGGCCTCTTCCTCGGAACCAGCGGTGCTCCGTAGTCGTTCAAGGGGCTATGCAAGTACGCAGGCCAAAAGATGCCATACGGTGCTTGAGCTGGTGTGCTTGGGGGACAGGAGCCACACTGGGGCAGAGGTTCTGTCAGCTCTGCAGGGGCAGGTTCAGAGGTGGTTGACGCCATGTCAACTTAAGGCAGAAATGGTGGTTTGCGACAATGGCACCAACCTCCTCTCTGCCCTCCGACAGGGACAAATGACCCATGTGCCCTGTTTGGCTCACGTCCTTAACTTGGTGGTGCAGCGGTTCTTGGGCAGGTACCCGGGCTTACAGGATGTCCTGAGGCAGGCCAGGAAAGTCTGTGTGCATTTCCGCCGGTCATATAATGCCAGTGCTCGGCTGATGGACCTCCAAAAGGAGTTTAACCTGCCCAAGAACCGCCTAATCTGTGACATGCCCACCAGGTGGAACTCAACGTTGGCCATGCTGCAGCGGCTGCACACGCAGCAGAGGGCCATCAATGAGTACCTGTGCGACTTTGGCACCAGGACAGGGTCAGGGGAGCTTGTTTTTTTTTCCCCACGCCAGTGGGCCATGATCAGGGATGCATGCACTGTTCTGTCACCATTTGAGGAGGCCACGAGGATGGTGAGCAGTGACAGTGCATGCATCAGTGACACTGTCCCTCTTGTCCACCTGTTGGAGCACACGCTGCGTGGAATAATGGACAGGGCACTTGAGGCAGAACAGAGGCAGGAAGAGGAGGACTTCCTTAGCTCTCAAGGCCCCCTTTATCCAGACAGTGTTCCTGCATGCCCGCCGATCACACAGGAAGAGGACGAGGAGGAGGAGGAGGAGGAGGAGGAAGATTGTGTCAGTATGGAGGTGGAGTCTGGCACTCAGCATCAGCAGCAGTCTTTAAGGGATCAGTCCCAAGAAACACATGGACTTGTACGTGGCTGGGAGGAGGTGGCTGCGGACCATGTCTTCCTTAGTGACCCAGAGGACTCCGGACCGAATGCCTCAGCAAACCTACGCTGCATGGCCTCCCTGATCCTGCAAAGCCTGCGTAAGGATCCTCGTATTCGTGGTATCAAGGAGAAGGACCAATACTGGCTGGCAACCCTCCTTGATCCACGTTACAAGGGTAAGGTTGCGGACCTTATCTTGCCATCGCAGAGGGAGCAGAGGATGAAACATCTTCAGAAGGCCTTGCAGAAAGGTCTGTGCAACACGTTCTCAGAGACTGGGAGGTTACAAACTCCTGTTTCTGGACAACGTGTTGCTGAGGCTTCGATCAGTCAAAGAAGGAACGGTGGAGAAGGTGGCCGTCTGACCGATGCGTTCAGACAATTTTTTGGTCCGCAGCCCCAAGGTATGATCGGTTCCAGCAACCATCGCCAGCGTCTGTTTTACATGGTGCAGGAATACCAAGGGGCAAGATCAGACTTGGACACCTTTCCCACCGAAAATCCTCTGGGTTACTGAGTCTTGAGGATGGAACACTGGCCAGAGCTTGCACAGTATGCAATTGAGCTACTGGCCTGTCCTGCATCCAGCGTTCTTTCAGAACGCACATTCAGTGCTGCTGGAGGCGTGGTAACCGATCACAGGGTGCGTCTGTCCACCGACTCGGTCGATCGACTGACCTTCATAAAAATGAATCAGTCTTGGATCACCACCAGCTACCAAGCACCTGATGCTGATGTAAATGAATAATTTTTTTTGAAATCTCAGATCCCTTCAAAGACTGCCTATGCTGATGCTGAGTGACTATCCCTGAGTAATTATCCTCTTCCTCCTCAATCATCACGCTGATAGCTTGTAAGAACATTTTTGGTTCTGGGCGCCACCACCAGTGCCTAAGGCACAATTTTTCAGCCCCTGTTTAACAGGGGCGTGTAATTACAATTTTTGATGTAATACTTTGCAGCAGGGCTCATTCCTGCATTCCAACTAGAGTGTCTGTGAGGGGTTGCAGTGTTGTGGCACCAGCACCAGTGCCCAAGGCCCAATTTTTCTGCTCCTGTCTAACAGGGGTGTGTAATTACAATTTTTGATGCAATACTTTGCAGCAGGGCTCGTTCCTGCATTCCAACTAGAGTGTCTGTGAGGGGTTGCAGTGTTGTGGCACCAGCACCAGTGCCCAAGGCCCAATTTTTCTGCTCCTGTCTAACAGGGGCGTGTAATTACAATTTTTGATGCAATACTTTGCAGCAGGGCTCGTTCCTGCATTCCAAATAGAGTGTCTGTGAGGCGTTGCAGTGTTGTGGCAACAGCACCAGTGCCCAAGGCCCAATTTTTCTGCTCCTGTCTAACAGGGGCGTGTAATTACAATTTTTGATGCAATACTTTGCAGCAGGGCTCGTTCCTGCGTTCCAACTAGAGTGTCTGTGAGGGGTTGCAGTGTTGTGGCACCAGCACCAGTGCCTAAGGCCCAATTTTTCAGCCCTTGTTTAACAGGGGCGTGTAATTACAATTTTTGATGCAATACTTTGCAGCAGGGCTCGTTCCTGCGTTCCAACTAGAGTGTCTGTGAGGGGTTGCAGTGTTGTGGCACCAGCACCAGTGCCTAAGGCCCAATTTTTCTGCCCCTGTCTAACAGGGGCGTGTAATTACAATTTTTGATGCAATACTTTGCAGCAGGGCTCGTTCCTGCGTTCCAACTAGAGTGTCTGTGAGGGGTTGCAGTGTTGTGGCACCAGCACCAGTGCCTAAGGCCTAATTTTTCAGCTCCTGTTCAACAGGGGCATGTAATTACAATTCTTGATCTAATATTTCACAGCAGGGCCCTGTGAGGGCTTACAGTGTTGTGGCCACAGCAACACCTAAGGCCCAAATTTCTGCTGAGTATATAGGGCAGGACCCTACTTTCAAACATCTAACTTACAAACGACTCCTACTTGCAAACGGAAGGAGACAACAGGAAGTGAGATGAAATCTACCCCTAGGAAGGGAAATTCTCTCCTGTAAGAGTTAATATGGGAAAAAAAATTCTCCTTTCCACTGATGCTTTCCAATCCTTGTTCCACAAAAAAACCCAAATTTTCAAAAAACATTTTTCATTGGGACAAAAAGTGAGGTGAAATCTTCTGAAGAGGAGGAAAGACAGCAAAACAAATGTCACAGGGGTGATAACCCTTCCCTATGTTTTCCAAAAAGCTTAAAAAAAATTTTTTGGCTGGAGCTAAACACGTTAAAAATGTACCCGTTCAAAATTACAAACAGATTCTACTTAACAACAAACCTACAGTCCCTGTCTTGTTTGCACCGCCTGTATACTGCTGTTCAGAGTATATAGGGCCTGGTGGCCCCACACCTTTCCTTATTTTAATTTGGGTGCGGGGTTCCCCTTACTATCCATACAAGACCCAAAGGGCCTGGTAATGGACTGGGGGGTACCCATGCCGTTTGTCTCACTGATTTTCATCCATATTGCCATGACCCGACATTACATTAAACCCGCAAGCAGTTTTAAATGAGATTTTTTCCTTTAAAAATGACATTTGGTGCAGGGACTGTTCTAAACACGGGAAACACGCGTCACTTTACAGGCATACTATAGACACCCCCCAGGTACGATATTTAAAGGAATATTTCACTTTTTTTTTTTTTACTTTAAGCATCATTAAAATCACTGCTCCCGAAAAAACGGCCGTTTTTAAAAGTTTTTTTTGCATTGATACATGTCCCCTGGGGTAGGACCCGGGTCCCCAAACCCTTTTTAGGACAATACCATGCAAATTAGCCTTTAAAATGAGCACTTTTGATTTTGAACGTTCGAGTCCCATAGACGTCAATGGGGTTCTAACGTTTGTGCAAACCTTCGGTCCGTTCGCAGGTTCTGGGGCGAACCGAACCGGGGGTGTTCGGCTCATCCCTAGTCACCAGAGAGTGGCTGGGTATCTGTCACATTGTGCGCATTTATCTACGTAAAAAACAAGGAATAGGGGCGCCTCTGAGAGTATATCGTAAAACAATTTATTACAATCACAATATCCACTCACATGAAATAAAGAGGAGTCGTATACAGGAGCATGATCAGGGCTGATGAGATGATGATGTAGGACTGTATCCAGCAGCAGTTCCAGTGTAGCTGATACACAATCAAGTCCAGGCAGACAAGGGTGCAGATGGCTGAGCACAAACACACTCTGATGTGATTCAGTGTTCCTGGCAGGTAGTGACTGCAATCCAGTGAAGAGGGGGAGATCAGTCAAATACTGACAAGGGTATCCGTGGGAGGAGGGGGGAAGACGTCCAGATGGATGGTTGAGCCATGCTGTATCTCGACAGCGTTCGCACTGTCCCTGTGTGGTGGAGGGAGAGACACGGCCATGTGTGTGGATCGAAAGCGAGGCTTGGAGTGCAGACACAGGCTGGTGACATCATCAACATGCGACGCGTTTCTGAACTAGCTGGCTATGAATGGAAGAGATAGCCGCATTCCTTTCTCAAGCATGGGTTTTCAAGACACTGAGGAGTTAGATATAGGCAGAACAGAGGGCAGGGCCAAAGCATAAATGGAGACACAGAAAAAAACACAGGGGGGAGGGGACCAGAGGAAAAATGAATTGGTGCAGTTTATCATTAATACAAAATTAAAAATTAAAATAACTAATGAAAAACAACAAAAGCAGTGGTATATGGACACAATAATAAGAAAAAATATATATATGAATATAAGTACATAAATTACTGGGGAGTATGAAAAGAAGTGAGAATAAGTTAGAAACACAATGTAGAAGGGGAGGAGATGCATATTCCATATAGAACAGAAGTGCATGATGAATACCATATAGAATTAATAAGAATCTAAAAAAGGGAGGGAGGGGGAAAGAAATCAAAATTAAGGGATAAATATTAATGCATATATGAACAATATAAAAATAGATAAAAAAATTGATAAAAAATATATATGGCTATAGATGATGACATATAATAAGAGACAGTCAATCTAATGTAGAAAAAACTTTTTTGGGGGGCATCGAGGGTAAGTAAAAATATAAAATGAAAATGATAAGAGGGACCGTGGGCTGAAGGAAGGGGAGGGGGGGGAGAGGGGAAAAAAGGGAGGGGGGGAGTGGAAGGAAAAAAGTGTAATAATAATAATTATAACCAAAAATGCAATTGGGTGCAGAGATGTGTGCGTATGTCTGCGTACACATGTCAGAAGAGGCAGAATGGTAAAGAAGGGGGGGGGAGAAAAAAAAGGGGGGGCAGAGAAGGGGAAGGAAGGGGCGAAGACAGGTGAGGGAAGTGGGGGGAGGGGGGGAAGAAGAGGAGAGAAAGGAGGGGAAGAAAGAGGGAGCAAGGTGAGGGCAAAGAGGGGGAGGGGTCATGGGGACAAAATATGACATCATGCTAACTCCAGAGTTGCCAATACTTACTGGAGACACCAGGAGCGAACCCGCCACCCCCATATATTTAAAAAGATAAAGAAAATGAAACCTGTAGTGAAAATAATAAGAATGTACATATGAATATAAATAATTAAAAAGTATGATATCATCAGAATGCATAATGTTGGCCGTAATAACAAATAAAAAGTGAAGCGAGAGAGACTATAGTACTGTGGCTATTTCTATACCTTTGTTAAGGCCGCCGGGCGAGAGGACATCAAGGCAATATATCCAAAAAGTCTCTCTCACGAACAGTTTTTTAAAACGTTCAGCTTGGGTCATAGATTTGGATATTTGCTCGATGACCCAAACTTCGAGACCAGTGGTAGATTTTTTGTGATGCTCAGCAAAATGACGGGGGTCACTATGCAGGTCTTTGCCACCTTCGATGAGTTGTCGGTGCTGGCCGAACTGTTGCCTCAGGGGCAGATGGTTCATCCCACCTAAATCAACCCACAAGGGCACTTTAAACCATATACAACAAACTCAGATGAGCAGTTGTAGAACTGATCTAGTGGGTATGTTTTGCCTTTAGAATCAAAGGATTTTTTTCCATGCTGAACAAACGAACACGTTTTGCAGCGGATCTTTTTACATTGGTACATGCCCACTAAGGGTATGAGATTAATGGGGTAGGGGGCGGTTTGATCTGAAGGAAATTTGCTCGGAGAGATTTTATTTTTCAAAGATGGGGCTTTGCGGTAGGTAATCCTGGGTGTTGGTGGAAGAATGGTTTTGAGGAGAGGATCTTGCTGCAGGATATTCCAATGTTTATAAAAAATGTTTTCCATTTTTTTATATTGAAAGTTAAAGGTAGTTATAAATCTCATAGAGTGATCTGATATGGCTTCCCTTTCTATTTTGGTAGGTGTGCCTTTGGTACTACACTTTGAGGTATCTGCACATTGCGCCTTTTTACTTGGCGCAACCATGATGTGGTGTATATATTTTTACTTGGCGCGACCATGATGTGGTGTATATATTCTGCGTGCGGTGTATATAAACTGTGGAAAATTCATCCAAACCAAGCAAAAATGAATTGAAAAATCAAAAATATTGCATGCTATTGAAAATACTGCATATGTTATGCTTTTGTGAATTTAGACTAATAAGTTGTTGCTGCGTTATATTATCTCAACAGGCACTGTTGAGATAAATACACTGCATGAAAATTATTATTATCCATTTTTTACCTTTTTCTATTTGTATTTCAACCTGGATTGTATTGTTTTTTTACTCTTCATTGTTTTATTGTTTTTAGTGAATAGCAGAGTAGTGTTCCAATATCTATTTTGCACAGAAGCTCCTTGTTATCATTATTTGACACTAGCTGTATCTGTAGACTAGTGTGCTAAAATCCTATATGTTGTTGTTTTATATCTAATGCCGTGTACACACGGTCGGAATTTCTGACAACAAATGTTGGATGTGAGCTTGTTGTTGGAAATTCTGACCATGTCTAGGCTCCATCGGACATTTGTTGTCGGAATTTCCAACAACAAAAATTTGAGAGTTGGTTCTCAAATTTTCCGACAACAAAATCCGTTGTCGGAAATTGCAATTGTGTGTACACAATTCTGACGTACAAAATTCCACGCATGCTCGGAATCAAGCAGAAGAGCTGCACTGGCTATTGAACTTCATTTTTTCTCGGCTAAGTGAAGCGCACTCCCAAGGGTGCGCTTCACTTAGCAGCAAGGGACGCCCTCGTACGTGTTGTACGTCACCACATTCTTGATGTTCGGAATTTCCGACAACATTTGTGCGACCGTGTGTATGCAAGACAAGTTTGAGCCAACATCCTTTGGAAATAAATCCAGGATTTTGTTGTCGGAATGTCCAATCGTGTGTACGTGGCAGAGGAGTCTTCCAACATGGAATTGAGAGAACAATGACTGGTGTGTAGTATACTTGGTCAAAGTTGCTACTTACCTGTATGATTATTCTCTCCATACTCCTTTGATATGTGTATTCATTGGTTTGGATAAAGGATTATGAAAATTGCAGCAACAATAATGCTATAACAACAAGTAGCCATAAAATGCTATGGAAATTGAATAGCTGCAGCTCATTTTAAACAGATCAAAAGGTGTGAAATTGGAAAAATTATGATATATCAGGCATTTCAATTGTCCTCCCTTTTAAATAGGCAGCATTGAGCCGATGGCACTTACAAAAAAGCTGTAATGAAGAGGTCACTCACTTATGGGTGGACTCTTCAGTCATTTATGCTGCATTATGAAAAAGCAAAGCGAGGAGTCAAACATTATTGTTTTATAAAATCTGTGGCAACTAGACGGAGATAGAAATTCAAGTTGGCATACCTAATTACTGAAATGTCCAAGAAATGTAGGTAAGTCTGCATTTAATTCAGCTTGCCAGTAATCACAAAAAACTGAAATATTGGGTTTTGGTGGTCAGAACTATATACCTCAGAAATTTCACTAGTGAGATAGCATTCCATAATAGTAAAGCTGGTTATACCCTAGTAGAATTTTGTTCTAAAGCTGCACAAAGAACTGATTGAAATTCTGCCAATTAAGCAGGAACATGTTTCTTGATCAGCCACTAGTCAGCCCACTGGCTGTATGAAAGAAAACTAACAGCCCCCCCATTGGTCGATTGATCTGTCCCCGCACTTACCCCATCTAGGTCATGGGCTTCCTCCGGGCGGCGGGCGGCTCCTACTTCCTCGGCTTAATGGTGGTGCAGCTTCCCCTGCATCTCCTCCCTCCTCCTTGTCAGGTTTCAGGTGTGAGGCCGAGTTGCTAAGAGGGCGCCCCTAGGTGCAGCACACCCCTGGTAGTGGTACAGGGAATGCAGTCCCCAAAGAAGCACGGTTTGCTGGTTACTGCTGTTGGATGAGCTGGTCACCAGAGAGTGGCTGAAGTGAGCTGGGTGCACTGTATGGCAGCCGTGCTTAGGTGATGTCACAGGTATTAGACAGCAGAGCGAACCAGGAACAGAGTCAAAAGCCAGGCCAGGAGTTATACACAGTGAATCAGTCCGTAATTGGTTCAGATAGCAGAACTGGAGTAAGTCGGGGTCATGCACAGTAGGTAGCAGAGTTGTGAGCCAAGCTGAGGTCAATCACGAGGGAATAAGAAGGAGCAGATTCAGGTTGGAAACCAGGGGTCAAGCCAGGAGTTCAAGATAAGTGGGTAACAACAAGCCGGGTCGGTAGTGGGAAGTCCAATGATCAGGATACACAGAGCACAGGAGATATGGGAATCTGAAGATAATCAAGCAATCTGCATGTGTCAGTGGCAGGTTTAAATAGGTCAGAGGGCACCAACATCTGTCATGTCGTGCGCGCCTATCTACGTGCACCAGCCATCTGCGTGTACTCGTTTACGACATTGCGCATATGTGTGCTCCCATTTGCTCCATCACGCATCTGCGTGTGCACATGCATGCGGGAATCCGTCTGGCGCGACCATGATGAGTGCTGGAAGGATTACCAGTTCTTCGGCCATTTCCCTGACAGTGCCCCCCCAAGGGGCAGCCTCCGGATGACCAAACAAGCCCATCTTTCGGGGTATCCGATACAAAATCTTTGCAAATGCCTAGGGGCGTGTATATTGCCTACAGGTTCCCAAGAATTTTCCTCTGCTGAGTAGCCATAGTTTCATCTAATAAGAAATTGAATTGTCCTACCTCTCCTCTGACAGTCCAGGATGGCTTCCACTTCAAACTCTGTTTCATCTCCCACTGAGACCGGAGGTGGTGGAACTTCTCTCTCAGGGAATGGATTAGGTATAGCTGATTTGAGCAGGAAAAAATGGAACACTGGATGAACGTTATAAGAACTTGGCAGTGCCAGTTTAAATGCCACCAGGTTAACTTCTCGTCTTTTTTCAAATGGACCAATACATTTTGGCCCAGCTTCCAGGAGGAACAAGAAAGCCTGATACTTGCTGACGAGAGCCACACTTTATCTTAAACTTTAAAGATAGGATTTCCTCTCTTCTTTTTATCATATTGTTTCTTATAGTCTTCTTGGGCTTTTTGTATGGTTACCTGGAGGGTCTGATAGTTGGCCTGTATAAAACTTATCCTGTCTTGAACTTCCAGGACTGAAGCTTTCGGAATGATGGTAGGCAGGAATGAGGGATGAAACCCATAATTAGCCCAGAAGGCTGACTGGTTAGTGGTTGCATGCACAGAATTATTGTATGCAAACTCTGCATATGGGAGTAAAGAGGTCCAGTCGTCTTGGGAAAAAGAGCAGAAACAACGTAGGTATTATTCTAGGATTTGATTAGTTCTTTCAGTTTGGCCGTTGCTTTGTGGGTGATAAGCTGAAGATAGGCACATTTCAATTGACAGCATTTTGCAGAGTTCTCTCCAGAATCTAGAGGTAAATTATACTTCTCTATTGGACACAATGTTGTCTGGTAGGCCATGCAGTCTGACTATCTCCTTTACAAAAAATGTTGCCGTGTCCATGGTGTGCCTATCATAGGCAGAAAGTATGCCATTTTGGACAGGCGGTCCACTACCACCAGAATAGATGTGAACTCTTTTGAGGGAGGTAAATCCACTAAGAAATCCATAGATAATTTCTTCCATGGTTGTTCCGGAACTGGCAGCGGTCGTAACAAGCCCCAAGACTTAGCATTGGACCCCTTGTTTCCCTGGCAGGTAGTGCAGGAGTAAACATACTCCCTACAGTCTGGTTTCAGTCTGGGCCACCACAAAGACCATTGGATAAGTACAGTTGATTTTCACACCCCAAAATGGCCAACAAGTTGGTGATCATAAAATGTTTTTAAGACCTGGATTCTGGCTTGCTGTGGAACAAAGATTTTGTCTTGGTGCCAAAGGAACCCCACTTGCCTTCCTAAGGAGGATGCCTCTGGTTCCGTGCATTGGATGGAAGCCCATTCGAGTGAGGCCCTCAGATCAGGATGGATTAAAAGAAAGTTCTGTGGTGACAAGATTGTGCTGGGAGCTGTCTCTTCGGGAGTATTGGGAAACGTACGAGACAGAGCGTCAGCCTTCCCATTCTTAGACCCGGGGCGGTAGGTGATGTGAAAGTTGAACCTAGAAAATAACAGGGCCCATCAAGCTTGTCGAGGTCTTAAACATTTGGCAGTGCGAAGGTATTCCAGGTTTCTGTAGTCAGTAAAAATCATAATAGGGTGCGTAGCACCTTCTAGAAGGTATCCCCAATCTTCCAAGGCTATTTTAATGGCCAATAGTTCTTGATCACCGACGTCACCGACGTCATAATTTAACTCTGACTGGCTCATCTTTCATGAGGAAAAGGCCACAGAGTGAAGTAATGACTTAGGCCCCTGGCGCTGTGACAGTACTGCCCATGTGGCTACTTCTGAGGCATCAACCTCCAGGACATAGGGCAGAGCAGGATCAGGATGCTGTAGAATTGGTGCAGAGATGAATAAAAATTTCAGGTTATTAGAAAAAAGTTGTGCTTCTGGTGAGATGATGGCAGATAAGTTCTTTACAAATCTCCTGTAAAAATTTGCGAAGCCCACAAATCTTTACACACCCTTTTTATCAAACAGAGCTGGCCAGTTCAGAATTGCTTGCATCTTTTGTTGGTCCATTGCCACCCCATCAGTGGAGTTGGTAAGCCCCAGAAACTGTATTGATCTCTTCTCGAAATCACATATTTCAGCTTTCACATACAGTCCATACTTTCTCAAAGTGTGCAACACTTTCTTCACATGTGTTCTATGAAGCTCTAGTGTGGCTGAGAATATGAGGATATCATCGAGGTAGATGATGACAAAGTGGTGTAGATATTCCCAAAAAATATCGTTAACAAAGTGCTGAAATGTGGCTGGGGCGTTACAAAGTCCGAATGGTATTACTAAATACTCAAAATGTCCGAACTGTGTTCTGAACGCTGTCTTCCATTTGTCCCCCTCTCGCATGCGGACGAGATTTTAAACCCCCATAGGTCAAGCTTGGTAAACATCTGAGCTGTATGGAACCTCTGAAAGTGTTCAGAGACTAGAGGAAGTGGGTAGTGGTTTTTGATAGTGATTTTATTGAGCTCCCTGTAGTCCACACATAGTCTTAATGTCTTGCCTTTCTTTTCAACAAAGAAAATACCAGCACCAGCAGGAGAGGAAGAAGGGTGGATGAATCCTTTTTCTACATTCTCATCTATGTGTTGCCGCAATGTCTCAAGCTCCATCTCGGGGGGGGGGGGGGAGGAATATGCATCCAAACTGGATCTCAGCCCCTGGGAGCAAATCAATTGGGCAATCATATGGCCGGAGGGGAGGTAGAGCATCAGCCTTTCTTTTATCAAAGACATCCAGGAACTCCTGGTAAGCTGATGGTACATTCTGGCTGCTGGTGGATACTGTCAGGCAACTAGTGGCATCTCTAGATTTGGGAACAAGGCAGTGTTGCTGACAATAGGAAGAGGTGCATAAAACTTCCTTTCTGATCCAGTTGATCTGAGGATTGTGTGCCTGCAGCCAAGGAATTCCCAAGATGACTGGGAACATAGGTGAGCACAGGACATCAAAGCATATGAATTCCCGATGGCCAGCATGAGTTGATACAAGGAGAGGTGCAGTTTCTTGTGTGACAGGCCCAGAACTAGGCATGGAGCCATCAGCCAGATGAACTTCCAGACTTTGCTTCTTGTGGTGAAGGGGTAAACCAGGGTCAAGTCCAGAAAACAACTACATGCCCCAGAGTCAATTATGGCCACAAGCCACACCTCCTCTTCCACCACCTGCAATGAGACAGGGAGAATAAGAGGAGATGGGGAAGTCCCTGAGACCTAAAAGTATGCTGGAGTATATAAAGATCACTTACTGGGTCTTATGGGGCAATTACATAAGAAATGTCTGTTTTCTCCACAATAGAGGCAGAGATTAGCTTGTCGGCGACAAAGTCTCTCATCAGGGGTCCGTGCAGAATGGACCAAGCCAATTTGAATAGGTTCGGCCTCAGGTGTAGGTGTGCTGAGGGTAGGGGACTGATTAAGCAGGAACTTTAGGTAGCATCCAGGCAGGTCTGAAGGTTTGAGATAGTTTGGACCATCATTCCCGTAGGCATCTATCTAGCTGTATGGTCAATTGAATGAGGCCTTCAAGTGTAATAGGTGCCCCAACTTTGGCCAACTCATCCTTGAGGGATTCAGAAAGTCCCAGACGGTATTGGTACCTCAGAGCTGCTTCATTCCAGCCAGTGTCTTCAGACCATCTGCAGAAGTCCACAATATAGTCCTCCATCGGCCGCTGTCCCTGCAGTAGTGTATACAGAGTGGCTTCAGCAGTGGCTACATGCTGGGGATCTTTGTATAACTGTGCCATAGCTTCAAAAAAATGCATCCACAGAGTTAATAACTAAACTCTTCTGCTTCAATAAACTATGCGCCCATGTCTGGGGTTCATCGGATAATAGTGAAATGATGAACCTAACTTTTAATGCCCTGTACACAAGGTCGGATTTTCCGACGGAGAAAGTGCGATCGGATTGTGTTGTCGAAAATTCCAATTGTGTGTGGGCTCCATCGGACTTTTTCCGTCGGAATTTCCAACACACAAAGTTTGAGAGCAGGATATAAAATTTTCCGACAACAATATCCGATCCTTTAAATTTCGATTGTGTGTAGACAAATCCAACGCACAAAGTGCCACGCATGCTCAGAATAAATTAAGAGACAAAAGATATTGGCTATTGCCCCATTTATAGTCTCGACGTACGTGTTTTATGTCACCGCGTTCAGAACGATCGGATTTTCCAACAACTTTGTGCGACCGTGTGTATGCAAGACAAGTTTGAGCCAACATCCGTCGGAAAAAATCTAATGGATTTTGTTGTCAGAATGTCCGATCAATGTCCGATCGTGTGTACAGGGCATAATGGTCTCGATTGAAAAAGTCAGTGGTTGCAGGGCCAGATACAGTAAGCAGGTGTTCTTGAAGGATCTGAACTTTTTCTGTTCCCCGGAGAACCGTTCAGGAGTTGGTACTCGTGGTTCTGGAGGTGGGACTACCACAGTATGAGTGGTGGTGGTTTGTTCTTGGGCAGATGCCGTGGAAATGGAGCTGGTGGAAGATAGACTTTGGTCCACAGGAGCAGGTGTCACCGTCAAATGTTGCAGCCGACCTTCCAATTGAAAGCAGCCTTCCCGTAGTCTCTGGAATGCTTGGGTAAGAGCAGTGACCTGTTGGCACAGAGCCTCCATAGGAAATGCACCTCCGTCGGCCTCTGACATGGCTGGGTTATACTGTAGGCTTCAGGTGTGAGACGAGTTGTTGAAAGGGCGCCCCTTGCGGCTAAGTGCAGCGCACCCCAGGGAGTGGTAGAGGGAGTGCAGTGCCCAAAGAAGCACGGTTTGTTACTGGTGTTAGATGAGCTGGTCACCAGAGAGTGGCTGGGTATCTGTCACGTCATGCGCACGCATCTACGTGCACTTGCCATCGCGCTTCTTGTGCCGTCGCGCATCTGCGTGTGAGCATGCGCATGGGTATCCATCTGGCGTGACCATGATGAGTGCTGGCAGGATTACCAGTTCTTCGGCCAGTTCCCTGACACTCCCTCTCGGTGGCCAATGGGATCGCTTCTCCTCTCGGCCAATTGGGTCTCAGGACCCACATCTTGAGCCAGGATTGCCCGGGAGGAGAATCAGGAAGACAATAGTGAATATTCATTTGCTATTATAACACAAGTGGGTGGGCCTCAGGCTCTAATCATGTAGTTCTAAAAAAAAAAAAAACACATTGGAATCCATGCATCCGGCGCCCTGCATGTAAATTAGGGGCCAGGTGCATGGATTATGGGGGCGGCACATATGGACAGGCCGCCACTGGTTTAAGGCCAGCTTAAACTTTTAAAAATGTTCAGTGATAAAAAACTTCAAAGAAACTGGAAGGAAAATTTTCCTTGAACAAAGTAATTTTGAACAGAGAATATGCTTTTCATTTGGGAAAGTCCATTCACTACAAAATCAAATGTTCGTATGAATATGCGTATGAACATTCATTCGAAAATCTACTTGTGTATGATCAGTAGGGATGAACCGAACACCCCCCAGTTCATGCGAACAGACAAAAAATTTGTGCGAAGCATGCAAACAATCCTGTAGGATATTTTGTTAAACTTGGGAATTCATTTTCCCCTAGACGATGGGAAGTGGTCCAGGCCCTTTTGCAGTGAAGCAATCCCAAATCATAATATTTCCTCCACCATACTTCATCATTGAGATGATGTTTTTATTTTGGTAGGATGTGTCTTTTTTGCACCATACATAGTGCTGAGTAAGGATGAGCCGAACCCCCCCCCCCACGGTTTGGTTTGCAGCAGAAAATGCGAACAGGCAAAACATTTGTGCGAACACGCGAACACCGTTAAAGTCTATGGAACGCGAACGTGAAAAATTAAGTGTTAATTTTAAAGGCTTATATGCAAGTTATTGCCATAAAAAGTGTTTGGGGATCTGGGTACTGCCCCAGGGGACATGTATCAATGTAAAAAAAGCTTTTAAAACTGCAGTTTTTTTCAGGAGCAGTGATTTTAATAATGCTTAAAGTGAAACAATAAAAATGAAATATTCCTTTAACTACTTCCCTCCCGGCCTATAGCAGATTGATGGCCAGGAGTGGTTCTGTTATTCTGACTGTACGTCATATGACATCCAGCAGGATAACATGTCGGCGTGCACATGCGGAGGCATGCAGCAGGGCGATTGCGAGTGTGGCGTGTCAGCCTGACATGCCACATCTCCGATCGTGGTAAGAAGCCTCTGACAGACCCCAAAGCACCAATTGAAAGAAAAAAGCACTAGATTGCCACATCCGTAAATTAGGGAAGAAAAAAGGTACTACTGGAGGTACTACCAAAAATCTGACTTTTTAGGCCAGGAAACAATGGAGAGATGACAAAAATATTTAATCATCGCATTTACTGAAAAAACTACAAGATATAAACATAATGTTCAAAAAGGAATAAAAAGCATAGTACACATGCATAAACTATGATTTGTACAGTGATCCCTTGTGCATCTACGTGTTTCGCCGTTAGGCTTCTTCAGGACATGACCAAGGTTCAGAGACGTAACAAATAAGAGATAAGAGAACAAATCTCACTATCTTAGATTGAATACATTTTATATGTATAGAAAGGTAGAGAAAGGTTGAGAATTTTCAAAATTATAAACTATTAGTAAGTGGTTTTCAAGTGTTTGAACAGGGGCAAGTAGGAACTTTAACTTCAAACATGCAGGGAACCAACACAGCCACATTATAAGGTCCAATAAACAAAGGGGAGACAGATCCTTATTTGGAATAAGCAATGCTCACGGCAAATAGAGCCTGGACTAGCATGCTGAACATGGAGGATAAGGTAAACAGGCGTGCCCCTGGGAGACAGCCGGGTGCTGCACACCAAAAGCACCCTCCCCATGTTGAGGGCATGTGACCTGGTACGGTTCAGGAGGGGGGGCACTCTCTTGTCCCCCCTTTTCCCCCGGGTGGATCTTACTCTTATACAGATGAAGATGCAGCTCGAATCTACACAGGCACCACGGGATCACGGAATTTTCTTGTGGAGAATTCATCTCTACAGCTGACACGAAAACTGGAAAAAGTTCTACAAAAATCTGTATCTACGGAACTACATGAAGTAACATTGGCGGAATATTACAAATCACAGTTAATACCACGAGGACTTAGGGTATGGATAGTACCCACCCTTTTTGCCCAGAATGAGGAATATAAGAAGTGGTTTACACAGATCATCAACAAATGTTCCTTTGATTTAATTACTTTAACGGTGGAATTCCTCCAGCAGGAGCATACCACCGTTTCCAAGGAAATTGCTGATTTGGAAAGCCAGCTATCTAAATCATTGGGACAACAGGATTTTCTAAAGACAAAAAAGGAAATGGAAGATAAACTGGCAACACACAGAAAAACATCTAAATAAGGAAGTTTACTAAAATGGACAGAGATCGGGATGATTATCTGAATAACCAAGTATATATTTGAACTGAACCAACTCGCTTCCACTCCAGATTTAAAAGTGCAAGACCGAACCAACAGCTATCAACGTCTAATTCTTCCATTACCTCTATGGGATCATCTACCAGTGCACCTAGAGGATCTTTTTTGGGTCGTGGCTCCCCAAAACAAAAAGCAGGTGGCGAGGAGGCAAGAAGCACCAAAGCAATCGCAACCAGGACCAGGAATCGACAGAGGACTTAATCTCTGATGTGGTACATAATATTTCTACTATGTCTTTGAATGCTACAGAGATTCGGGTCTTAAATAAAGGCCTGAACTTCTGTCCTAAAGAAAAAATGGATGTATTTAGATTAAAACAGGACTTGTATCATTTATACAGAAATGTACGATTAAAAGCTTTTTCTTCAACTCGACCCTTGGTGAATAGTGGCAGCTCATCAGTATTATCAATTTCCAATTTGGAACTAAGAAATAAAAGTATCTTTGTACTCCCCACTTCTTGTGCAGCCGCAGAACTTTTCATCAATAGGGTCAAGACAGATGTTAAACTGTTTTTGAGTGACCAATCTAAAAGAGACCATATACAGAACAATTTGAGTCAGGAGGAAATCGCCGCATTGTCTTCTCTTTCAAATAAGAAGGAAACCACAATAAAGCCAGTGGACAAAGGTGGTTCCATATTCGTTATGGATGCCACCCAATATGAACAAGAGATATACAGACAGTTAGCCGATACTCAGATTTACAAACGATTGGATAGTAATCCTACCACACGGGCTTCCAATAAAATAAAAAAAGTAATTAAACAGGCTGTGCAGACAGGATTAATAGACAACTACACCCAAACATTTTTGATTTCAGATTTTCCCATTACTTCTGTTTTTTATGTATTACCCAAAATACATAAAGACCCCAAAAACCCCCCGGGTCGCCCAATCGTCTTGAGTATCAATTCTATTACTATGCCAATAGCGAAATATCTGGATAAATGTCTGACTCCTCTAGTTCTGAACACCCGATCATATATCTGTGACACCCAAGATTTTTTGGAAAAAATAGAGACACTCAATTTACCATCAGAGGCTATATTAGTCACCTGGGATGTAGCAAATCTTTATACAGCTATTCCTCACACACTAGGCATTGAAGCGTGTCGACAGTTATTGTATCAATCTAAACAATATGATCCAACTCAAATTGCATTTATTTTAAAATTACTCGAAATAGTTTTGGAAGAAAACTTTTTTCTTTTTAAGGAAATGTACTATCTACAGCTGACCGGTACAGTGATGGGTTCAAATGTCGCCCCCCCCATATGCCAATTCATTTATGGACATGCTGGAACGTGCATTCATTTATCATTGCAGATTATTTGAAGATAACTGCATGGCATGGTTTAGATTTATTGATGATGCATTTGGTATAAGGGTGGGCGACCAAGACTCATTATGGCTATTTAATGAATATTTGAATCAATTAGTTCCTGGCTTAAAATTTAATATGTTGGTTTAGACAGAGATGACACCGTTCCTGGATACATTATTATACATACAGGATGGACAGATTATTAGTGATCTCTATTGAAAACCGACAGATCGTAACCAATTGCTAGATTTTTCTAGCTTTCATCCCCCGGGTGTATTTAACTCAATACCGCGAAGCCAGTTAAAATGAGTATCAAGAATTACCCATAAATCCATTTATAAAGAGGATAGACTGGATGAAATGGAAGGTAGACTCCGTCAACGTGGTTACCCTGGTGATGTAATACATCAGGAGCGGATTAATTTACATAAAGAAAAAGAAAAAAACATAGATCACAGACTGCCTTTCATTTCCCAATATCATCCCTTTTCTATTAGGGTTAATAATATCATTAAAAAACATTGGTCTATATTGAATATTACCCTGCTGTCCCTGAATTCCAACATTCACCATTACCATCTTATCGTAAGGGGAGAACCATACACAGCAGATTGGTCAGATCTGACCAATTTAGTACTCCGGCTCCTCGCGTGACATTTTTGGGTCCACCAAATTTTGGCTTGTTCCGTGCCTTTCTTGCATTCAGTGCTCTAGCATGATAAAGGGTAAATGTTTTAGCCATCCACATAAAGGATATAATATCACTATTAAAGATCACTTTACTTGCCAATCAACTTATGTGATATATATCATTACAGTAAGTGTCCATGCGGACTGGTTTATGTAGGTGAAACTACACAAAAAGTAAAGGACAGGATTGCATATTGACCGGTGATTGTATATTGACTGATTGAGTATCATATTGCAGTTTTTGTTGTAGTTGCTTTGATATTTAATATTAATCGGTAGTGGATAATGATTTGCCTACTATTGATTATGTTGTATATATATTTTTTCTGTAGATGAACTATTCTATCAAGCATACAGTATTATCATGTAGGGAGTGATTTGTTTCACTTGTTCCCTGGTATCGTTCCAATTTGTGTAATTGAATGAACTACTAAAGATAGGAATGTATCTCTTGTTTGATGTAATTGATTCCAGCTGATTCTAATTGATTGATGAGTAGCTCTTATATACACACGTTTGCATATGATCAGTTGCAGGTATGTGGTCGTGAAGAAGGGCGATATCATTGCTAGCCCAAAACGTCACCTGAAAATGCCTGATGTTTGATGTAATTTTTTATCAATAAATTTTCACTTTTTGTGCAGCAATCCTCTTTTTTTCTATTATAGTCCCTGGGAAGGACTAGATTGCTTGCACAATACCTCCAAGTGACTGTTCAGTGCACCTCACCCATTGACTATTATATATATATATATATATATATATATATATATAAAACCAACCTGCCTGCCTAATCTAGAACAAACTATCTCCGTCCACACACTATACATGGCCATTATGTAAGCAGCCATATATAGTGTGGGGTGTGGACTTAGTCCCCCTGAGCCATGAGCAGAGCGTGCTGTGATTGGCCAAAGCATGCAGGTCAGGTGCATGCATTGGCCAATCATCATACAGCAATGCACTGTGATATTGCAGTGGGGTGAACGCCCCATATGTTCAGTACGTTTTAGAACGAACACCCGATGTTCGAGTCTAACTTACGTTCGACTCTAACCGCAGTCTCATCCTTAATGATCAAATTAACATTATAGTGTGTTCAAATGCTATTACTGCTTTGATTAATCAATTATGTACATGACAGTACTGGATTATGTGTTGCTGGATATAATACCAGTTTTATTGTTTGTTTTTGCTATATTTACGGCTTTTTTGGGGAAATAAAGATTGTAGTTAAGATCTTACCTTATGTTATAGTAATGTATAGCTATGAGAGAGACCCTTCTTTAGAGAGGAGAATCTCTGCCCTAAAACGTTGGCACCATGATTGCCACAGGGGGTATTTAAGGTCTACTGCTTGAGTGGTGCTAGGTTGAGACAAGCATGTTCACTGTGAAAAATTGGGCATGGAAGAATGCTGCAACATCTGTGAATGGATTTGGCCACTGGAGGATCCCAAGTGTGCACATTGTATGAACATAGTTCAGCTGAGTAAGCTTTGTCAGTTCAATCACCAGATTCAGGCGATTGACCCGGCAGCCCTTGGGTTCAAGAAGAATTTGTATTTTTTGCAAAATTGGTAGCAATTTAAAGATAAAGATACAAAAACAACCAAGAAAATTGGCTCCAGTGATCTAATATTCATGGGTGGGGCTCCCAGAGGAAGGATGTAACTTGAGGTCTTTCTGAAATAGTTAGTGATTTAGTTTTTTAAGTACTCCATGTTCTCAGAAGCTTTCATGGTAGAGCGAACACGCCCTCATTAACCTTGACTTCCATCTCCAGGGACTCTGCCACATTCATCTCTAAGTTACTCAATTACCTGGACCAGAGTGTTTTGCTCCAGGCAGTAAAAGAGAGAAGTCCACTCAGGACTCACGAGAACACCTCCATTTCTTTCTACCCTGATTTTTTTTCTCTTAGTTGATGATTACTGCCCTCCCTACTTTTCCGTATTGCACCAGACTGATTACTATGCTACACCCTCCATGTTGTTACAGCTACTATTCCCCCCTTATTCACTCTCATATGGACATCCCTTATCCATTGGCACCCTCGTTGTTAAAAGGGTATATCATTTGGCAATAATCTCCCATCTACAGACTCCAACAACCACCACACCAGAGGTGTGTGGAAGAGGCTCTTGTCTCATCAACATGGTACCCACCCATGCCAAGTGTATATGGCCTGGTTTGGTTAAGATAGGGGAACACTCATTTCTCCTCACACACCTTTTTGGCTTGCCAGGCTGCATGCCTAGATAAGGGTTTATTTTGGAATTTGGGGTGCCCCTCTTTTGTTTTTGTTTTTTTGGTTGGGGCCTACTTGACATTCTTGCCAGACCTTCATTAAGGGTAAGGGTCTGGAAGTCTTTTAAGAAGGAATCTCACACTTTTTTTGAAGGTTCCCTATTAACATCAATAGGCACATAAGGCTTGGAAGCAGGCAGAGGCACATCAGGCTGGGCAGCAGGCAGAGGCACATCAGGTTTGGCAGCAGGCAGAGGCACATCAGGCTGGGAAGCAGACAGAAGCACATTAGACTGGGCAGTAGGCAGAGGCACATCAGGTTTGCCAGCAGAGTGTTCACAAGGGCCCCTAGTGGTGGGGATGGACTTTGCTGCAACTGGCTCCAGGTCGCTGCTCCCAGGGTCTCCCAGCTCATGCTCATGGTAGGCTACTGGAGGATAGAGAGGAAGCAGCAGTCCAGGACAACAAGGGATAGTCAGGAGATAAGCCAAAGGTCGGAGCAATTAGCAGACAAGGATTAGACAAAGAACACAGAAAAGGTCAGGGCAACAAGCAGGCAGGGATAGTCAAAGAACAAGCCAAGATCAGTGAACAGAAACAGACCTAGATGTAGAGCAAGAAACACACAGGAAGCCAAACACACAATATTGATCAGCGAGGCTGGCTTGCAGTTCACAGGTTAATAAAGTGTTCCTAGTTAGAGGCGGTGGTGGAGCCATGCTTGAAGGAAGATTACTTAAGCAGACAGGTGTGAGAGTGCAGACCCTAAAGCTGATATAAAACCAGAGGTAAGCAGACAGACAGGACATGAAAGTATTACTGCAGATTCATGACAGTACCCCCCCTCTTATGAGGCCCCCCCACCGCTTGGGACCAGGCTTGGAGGGGAACTTCAAATGGAACTTCCTCGGAAGACAAGGCCCAAAGATTTCAGATGCAGTGATCCAAGACCTCTCCTCAGGACCAAACCCTTTCCAATGCTTGAGGTACTGAAGAATGCCTTTTCAGAGCCGGGAATCTAGAACTTGACTAACCTCTTCCTTTAGATTATCCTCAGAGACCGGAACCAAGGTAGGGAGTGGACAAGAGGACTTATTGAGGACTGAAGGCTTCTTAGGAATGGGCAAGGGCATGAGAAGACCAGAAGGACCCTGAGGAGGGACCCCCAGACCCTTAAAAATGAACTAGACATCCAGCACAGGACCATCAGACTGGGCAGAGGTCAGTGGATCCGTAAGGTCAGGTTGGTTTGCAGGTGACGTGTCACAGGAGTCAAGCCAGATAGCTAAAACACAAGCAGAATGCAGAGAGGCCAGAAAAAAAGGTTGAACGCCCCACCTGGCCAAATGAGGCAATCTATACAAAGGATGGATTGAACCACTTAGACAGGCTTGAATGGATGTAGTAGTAGTAGGGTGAGGCCAGGTTATAGAAGGTCCTGAATAAGAAAAAGCAGGAGGCTCAATGGGCATGGGCTGGACTGCCATAACTGGTGCAGAGGCCGACTAAATCACATCGCCAGGTGTAGCAACTACCTAAATCTCATTGCAAGGCGTAGCGACTGTGAAACTTGCGGACAAGTTAGCCTGACTGTTCGTCCAAGGGAGTTTAGTGACAGGCAAATGTAAATGTTTATACCAACTGGAGTGAATGATCTGCTCAGGTTCGCAGGTGAGCTCCTCATCCAGAGTGTCAAATGTTCTAGAGAGTGCATCAGCCCGACTATTGCAGGACACATCCCGGAAATCGCTATATGCAGCGGGAAGAGCAGAAGATACTGAAATGGTGGCAACAGGAAGTTTCTCTTTTGGGGTAACTCTGAGTAGGCAGGACGAGGAACAGGAGAAACCCCAAGCTAGGATATGCCCAGCAGTCCAGTCAAGGTGTGGAGAATGGAGCCATAACCCAGAAAGACCCAAAACGATAGGAGTTGAGGCCTTAGGTAAGATAAGGAAGGATATCAACTCCTGGTGAGTGTCCCTACCAACATCTTAACAGGGAGGGTCTGGAAGCGGATAGGGCCCCCTGGGAGAACAGTGCCATTAATCGCCAAGACCCCTAATGGCGTGGTGAGGGGCAAAAGGGTAAGTCTCATGGAAGATGCAGTTCCACAGTCCATGAAATTGCCAGCGGCTCTGGTATCCAGATATGCCGAGACCAAATGAGAGGAAGCACCAACAAAAAGGAACATAGAAAGAAGAAGATGAGAAGATGAAGGTGATATTTCTGGGTCCAATACTCCACCTTCCAGATGTATTAGACCAGAGTTTTTTTCTGAAGGAAGAGCGCAAGTGTTGATAAAATGACCTCTGGTCCCACAGTAGAGGCACAGGCCCAGAGGTGAAGAACTTGGGCGGCAACCATATGATCGATGTGTGAGAACCAGCAAGCGATCCAGTCACTCCCTGGAACGCACACCATCATTGGTATAGGCGTGGCCACATATAACGGAGGTGGTACTTGTGTTCAAAGACTAGCCCAGTCTGTGTCACACCAATCAAAGCCTCCCCTGAAATGGTCTGCGGTGTGCCAAAGCAGCTGACGGCTATAGGGAATTGGTTAGTAGAGAGTGAAAGAAAGGGAGTGAAATATGGGGCTATCCTCAAAATGGATTTAGGAGTGGTAAAATTACACCAAGCATATATGGTATCTGATTCTAAATGTGTATCCTTTAGTCTAATGGGTATTGGTATCATTCACACCACCTCTGATGTGATGACACAATAATTATAACTGAAATGGAATGGATGCATGAGGTATATCGGGATGCATGAGCATGTGATTACAGAAAAAGGCATAGATGTATATTGATAGATGATCCAATAATACATATAGATGTAAATGTAAGGGAAACATACATCAATGGTGAACTGAGTAGGAAGGGAGGGAGAGGTTCCAGAGGCAATCTGTATGCACGTTGTTTGTAATGGCGCATCTAGACTACCCCATGGACTTCAAGGTCTTTGTTCACCCCAGCAGGAGCCAAGGAGCCAAGTGTGAAGATCCAGAAAGATTCTCGTTTACAGAGTCTCTGGAATCTTCTTCCTGTATCATCATCTTTTCAGCAGTCCAGGACAACAAGGGATAGTCAGGAGATAAGCCAAAGGTTGGGGCAAGTAGCAGACAAGGATTAGACAAAGAACACGCCAAAGGTTAGGATAACAAGAAGGCAGGGATAGTCAAAGAACAAGCCAAGATCGATGAACAGAAACAGACGTAGAGCACATGGCAAGAAACACACAGAAAGCCAAAAACACAATATTGATCAGCGAGGCTGGCTTGCAGTGCACAGGTTAATATAGTGCTCCTAGTTAGAGCAGTGGTAGCCCATCCATAGGGGGCGCCCGGGTGCCGCCCCCCCCCTCCTGTAGTCACAAAAAAAATGTAAAAAAGAAAAAGAATTTTTTTTTTAAAATGGCCCCTTTAAGAAAAAAAATTTAAAAAAATGTCCTTTAACTAAGTGCACTGTGTTCGGGCGCTATGTGTGTTCGGGCACTAAGTGCACTATGGGAAGCGCCACATCAATGCAATCACAAGATTGCAGACACAGCGTTTCATTGGCAGGGTTTGGAGCTGCTTTCCGGCACAATCGATCGCGCCAAGCAGCATCTGCCCGGCGCCCGGCCGGGTGCTTTGCTCTCAGTGTGAGAACAAAGTCACTTTCAGCGGGCTACAAAAAGATGGCCACCGTGAGGACTAATCCCTGCTGCTCTGCTGGGGACACAGATGTATGGAGGGGCTCCGCTGGGGACACAGATGTAAGGAGGGGCTCCGCTGGGGACACAGATGTAAGGACGGATTCCGCTGGGGACACAGATGTAAGGAAGGGCTCCACTGGGGACACAGATGTAAGGAAGGGCTCCGCTGGGGACACAGATGTAAGGACAGACTCTGCTGGGGACACAGCTGTAAGGAGGGGCTCCGCTGGGGACACAGATGTAAGAAGAGGCTCCGCTGGGGACACAGATGTAAGGACAGACTCCGCTGGGGACACAGATGTAAGGAGGGGCTCCGCTGGGGACACAGATGTAAGGAGGGGTTATGCTGTGGACACAGATGTAAGGAGGGACTCCGCTTATGGGGACACAGATGTAAGGAGGGACTCTGCTGGGGGCACCTGATGTAAGGATGGACTCCACTGGGGACACAGATGTAAGGACGGACTCCACTGGGGACACAGATGTACGGATGGGCTCCGCTGGGGACACAGATGTAAGGATGGACTCCGCTGGGGATACAGATGTAAGGACGGACTCCGCTGGGGACACAGATGTATGGAGGGGCTATGCTGGGGACACAGATGTAAGGATAGACTCCGCTGGGGACACAGATGTAAGGAGGGGCTCCGCTGGGGACACAGATGTAAGGAGGGGCTCCGCTGGGGACACAGATGTATGAAGGGGCTCCGCTGGGGACACAGATGTAAGGACGGACTCCGCTGGGGGCACAGATGTATGGAGGGGCTCCACTGGGGACACAGATGTAAGGACGGACTCCGCTGGGGACACAGATGTATGGAGGGGCTCTGCTGGGGACACAGATGTAAGGACAGACTTTGCTGGGGACACAGATGTATAGAGGGACTCTGCTAGGGACACAGATGTAAGGACAGACTCCCGTGAGGACACAGATGTATGGATGGGGCTCCGCTGGGGACACAGATGTAAGGACGGACTCCTCTGGGGACACAGATGTATGGAGCGGCTCTGCTGGGGGCACAGATGTAAGGAGGAGCTCCGCTGGGGACACAGATGTAAAGAGGGGCTCCGCTGGGGGCACAGATGTAAGGGGGGCTCCGCTGATGGGGACACAGATGTAAAGAGGGACTCCGCTGCTGGGGACACAGATGTAAGGAGGGACTCCGCTGACGGGGACACAGATGTAAGGATGGACTCCTTGTCAGTAATGGGTACTCACTGGGGCTGAGATGCTGAAAGCAGTAACATATTGCGACTCAGCGCACTCCACTCCTGGAGATGGTACAGTGGGTGAAGGGCACAAAGAGGCACGAGTCACCAGCGGGCAGGGCAGATCTTGCGTGAAGGTCACTGGAAAGGAGACAGCTGTGCAGGACTGGAAGATGCTGAAGCTCAGGGGGGTAGATGAGCAGCTAGCCCAACAACAGGCCAGGGGTCAAACACCGATGACTGGCAAGAGTCTCTTAGATAGGCTGAACAGTTTTGTGCTGGACTGATAGCAGGTCTGTAAACAGGCTGATGATTAAATGCTGAAGACTTCAAAGAGGTCCGTAAAACAGGCCGAGGGTCAAACACAGATAACTGGAGGCAAAGTCTGTGAGCAAGCCAGGGGTCAAGCACTAGAGACAAATAGCAGAGTCTGGGAGCAGGCCGAGGGTCAATCACTGGAGACAGGAAGCAATATCTGTAGACAGGCTGAGAGTCAAACACAGGTGGCAAGTAGCGAGGTCAGAGAGGCAGGCAGAAGACCAGATGCAGAAAGAGATCAGCGTAAGTCAAGGTCAATCAGGGATACAATGGGTAATCAAGAATCAGGATACAAGCAGGAAACACACAGGAAGCTGAAAGACAAAGCAGCAACTTGGCCATGGCACAGAGTGGCTTTTTTTAGGCAGTGGGAGGCTCAGCTTGTGCGTGCGCTGTTGCATACGTGCATTAGCCGTTTCGATGAATTGCCCACGCGCATTAGCCGTTCTGCTGTATTGTGCCCAGAGATTTCCCCTCTACCGCACATGTGCGTAGGAAAGTGGTGATATTGGCGAGGCTGGTACTTGCATCTTTCCTGACACTCCACTGGGGACACAGATGTATGGAGGGGCTCCGCTGGGGACACAGATGTAAGGTGTGGATAAGGAAAGATTATTCCTGTGCTTGTGAGGATGTATTAGGTTTAAAATGGTAGTATTGTGAGCTGTAGAAGAACTGAAAAGGATGGTGTTGCGTGTCCCGCTGCCCAAAAAACTGACCCCGGGGTGGCCAGGGTAAAACTATATGGAGAAAGGTGGATGGAGGGCGCGTGATCGATTGCTCACATCAAAAAGTGTAAAATTTATTTTAATGAAATAAAAACAAATAAATAATACCAATACTACGTTTCATGCAAACAGGTAACAAAAAATGTAAAGCATGGAAATTAAAAATAGGTTAAGAATAACACAAGCCCATGTTGAGGTGAGTGTTTAGAGTCGGCTGATGCGTTTCGAGGATAACCTCTTCATCAGAGCCTTTGAGAACCAGGCCAACATGTGTACATAAAAGGGATGGCTAGTTGGAAAGTGTAGCCTGAGATGAAAAGTACGTTTTTCTGTGTTCCATACCAGTCCACGTTCAAACGTTCTAGGTGGAACAGAGATAGAAAAAAAATATATACATATATACACATGTATATATAGTTTAAAATTTATAGATAGAATTATAACTATAGATATAGTATGGAGCACATGGCAAGTATATGCAACACAAGAAACATATGATAAATTCAAATACATAAATAAATATGATAGATGGAAATCATATATATGTACATAAAATTGATGAAAGATACAGTGTCTATTAAAATTGATAAGGGATACAGTGTCTATAAGGAACATAAATGATTGGTCAATGGTGACCCTTGAAGCAACAAACAACAACCAAAAAAAACAAAAAAACAAATATATATATATATATATGTAACTAAAAATTAAAAAAAAATATATATATATATATATATGTAAGTAAAAGAAGTAGGGAGATGACGGACTGGTGACTAAATGTGTAAACACACCTACCTATGTGGTATGTTGACGGTGTGTGTGTTCTCCTTTAAATTGTTGAAGTGGGACTGTGGGGTAGTGTGGACCTGAAAGAGGGGGGGAGGGAGGCTCCCGCTGTGTGACGGCGTCTCCTCGTCTGACGGTTCTTAAATAATGGGGGCGGGGTCACCGGGTCACCTCTGACACACGGGACATGACGGGACTTCCCTGTGGCATTCCCCGTGACTTCACAGGGAAGACCCGTCAAGTCACCGTGCGTCAGAGGGGGGCGGGGTCACCAGGTGGCCCCGCCCCCTACCGTTATTTAAGAACCGTCAGATGAGGAGACTCCGTCACACAGCGGGATCCTCTCTCCATGCCAGCATGGGTGCGGAGCGGCCTGGAGAAGAAAATGAAGAAGAGAAGAAGGAAGAAGAGAAGAGGATGAAGAAGAAGATGAGGAGAAGAGTGGGAGCCTCCCCACAAGCCATGGGTGCGGAGCGGCCCGAGGAGAAGAAGATAGAAGACGCCGCGGAGGAGATGCTGGACGAGAACGCCGGAGGAAGAACCAGAAGAGCCAGAAGAACCAGAAGAAGATGAAGGAAGATAGAAGAAAGAAGAAGCATTTAAATAAAGGAATTGTCAAAAACTGTCTCTTGTCATTTTTAACATTTTTGACAGTTTTTTAGTGAAATGGTAGGGGTAAGTACCCCCTTACCATTTCACACAGGGAGGGTGGGATCTGGAGGTCCCCTTGTTAAAGGGGTCTTCCAGATTCCGATAAGCCCCCCGCCCGCAGACCCCCACAACCACCGGCCAGGGTTGTGGGGGTGAGGCCCTTGTCCTCATCAACATGGGGACAAGGTGTTTTGGGGGGCTACCCCAAAGCACCCTCCCAATGTTGAGGGCATGTGGCCTGATTCAGGAGGGGGGGGCGCACTCTCGTCCCCCCCTCTTTTCCTGCGGCCTGCCAGGTTGCGTGCTCGGATAAGGGTCTGGTATGGTTTTTTGGGGGGACCTCACGTCATTTTTTTTTTTTTTTTGGCGCGGGGTTCCCCTTAAAATCCATACCAGACCTGAAGGGTCTGGTATGGATTTTAGGGGGAACCCCACGTCATTTTTATTTTAAATTTTGGCCGGGGTTCTCCTTAATATCCATACCAGACCTGAAGTGCCTGGTATGGAATTTAGGGGGACTCCCACGTCATTTTTTTTTTAAATTTTGGTTCGGGGTTTCCCTGTGGGGAATTCCCATGCCATTTTTATCAATGAACTTCTATGTGTATTGTCGGCAATGCAATAGCCGCGTGTAGTTTTAAATGGGTTTTTTCCTTCCAAATGTCATTTTGCTGTCAGACTGTTCTAAACACGGGAAACATGCGCCCCTTTACAGGCATACTATAGACACCCCCCAGGTACGAAATTTAAATGGATATTACACTTTTATTGTTTGACTTTAAGCATTATTAAAATCACTGCTCCTGAAAAAACGGACGTTTTTAAAACTTTTTTTGCATTGATCCATGTCCCCTGGGGCAGGACCCAGGTCCCCAAACGCTTTTTATGACAATAACTTGCATATAAGCCTTTAAAATTAGCACTTTTGATTTCTCCCATAGACTTTTAAAGGGTGTTCTGCGGCATTCGAATTTGCCGCGAACACCCCAAATTGTACTCCAAACTGTACACTGCGGCAGGGCGGCCTGGCTGCACAAACCAACGTACCTGTATGTCGGTCCGTGCATGAGATACAGTAGGCACGCGTGCCGGCCACCTGCGATCGTGGTACAGAGAGGCAGAACGGGGATCTGCCTATGTAAACAAGGCGGATCCCCGTTCTGACAGGGGACAATACTGAGATCTGCTATTCCTAGTAATCAGGAACAGCGATCTCTGTGTTGTCCCAGTAAGCCCAGCCCCCACACAGTTAGAACACACCCAGAGAACACAGTTAACCCCTTGATCGCCCCCTAGTGTTAACCCCTCCCCTGTCAGTGTCATTTATACATTGATCAGTGCATTTTTTAGCACTGATCACTGTAATAATATCATTGGTCTCCAAAAAGTGTCACTTAAGGTGAGATGTGTCCACTGCAATGTCGCTGTCCTGCTAAAAATCGCAGATCACCACCATTACCAGTAAAAACAATTAAAAAAATAAAAGTCCATAAATCTATCCCATAGTTGTAGAGGCTATAACTTTTGCGCAAACCAATCAATATACACTTATTGTGAATTTGTTTACCAAAAATAAGTAGAAGAATATATATCGGCCTAAACTGGTGAATAAATTCGTTTTTTATATATTTTTTTATAACATTTTTTTTTTCAAAATTGTCAGTCTTTTTTTGTTTATAACGCAAAAAATAAAAACCGTAGAGGTGATCAAATACCACCAAAAGAAAGCTCTATTTATGGGAAAAAAAGTACATCAATTTTGTTTGGGTACAAAAGTACAAATGATGCAGTGCCGTTTCGCAAAAAATGGTATGGTCATTAAGGGGGCTGAAGTGGTTAAGACCCTTTCGGAAAGCTTCTAGAATATTGGGTTTTTGGTTAAAGATTTTCAAGGTGTGTTCCAGTTTATTAACCTTTCTTGCCCAAAAAGACAATGACCAACTATTTATGCAGAAGCTTAGTTGCATAGAACTATAGCTTTCTTTTATTCAGTTGTTGACATTTCTCATTGGCAAAAAATTTAAGAACCGCTGTACACAGATTTTGTCTACAATTAGTAATACCTGATTCCCTTGTTTAAAGAGTAGTTGTATCCATTGGTCATCACATTTAAAAGCATATGTGCAGTGATTTTCTCTGTGTGCAAACTTTTTTGGATAACTCACTGCAGTTTTTGTCTCTTTGGGATAGTTACACCTTAATGTGAAACTCGTGTCTTGGCCTATTTGAAATTTTTCATAGTTCATACACTCTGTTTCATAGTTCTAAATCAGAGACATCATAAAAATCATAATTTGAATTTATTGGGGCTCTGACACTACATGCAGCTGAGTGGCAGGGCAATGCCTCTGCTCGCTATGACACCTCTGTTTGCTTTGACAGCTTCCCAGTGCGATAGCTCAGGTGGATTCAGACTAATTTCCAAACCTCATCACTGATTACCAGATCAAAATTAGAGGGGAAATCCCCCCACTGCCCCCAGCAGGGATACAAACAATGATAAAAACCTGACTGAGTTTCTAACATATCCATACTCTATTATAAGGTAATTTCCACAAAAATAAGAAAAAAATGAATTGTTAGTGGGTACCTTCATCCTTCAATTGTAAAGTAATGAGGGGGATTGGGGAGGAATGGCAGGGACTTCTCCAATCAAGTCCTACCTCACCACCCAGAGCTAACTGGACTATCACGGTACCTCATAAAGGCATACAAACATAGATAAAATTGAATTTATTCAAAACATAAGCATTAAAAAATCTATGCCACACGTACAAAGTCTACCCTCGTATATTCGCGATACCACCGATTTATTAAAACATATTGAGGGAGTCCAAGTCCCTCCAGACGCCCTCCTCGTGGCTGTTGATGTCGAGGTTCTCTACTCGAGCATCCCCCACGAGCAGGGTGTCCAGATGGCTGGCTCCTTCCTCCTGGAGCAAGACCACAACACATGGCCGGTCAATAATTTCATTTTACAGCTCTTGAAATTCATCCTTACAAAGAACTATTTTATCTTTATGGACCAACTTTACCTCCAAACCCAACGTGTTGCAATGGGCACGTCATGTGCCCCATCTTATGCCAACTTAATCCTTGGAGGTTGGGAGCGCTCCATCTTTGGGGATGAACTACTAGAACCCTTTCTAGACCATATCCTGTGCTGGTATAGGTTTATAGACGACCTACTAGTCATTTGGACAGGTACTGAACAACTTCTCAACACTTTCATAGAAAGGTTGAATATCAATCAATTCAGCCTACATTTCACTTACACTTATGATACTCAGAGTGTCTCATTTCTTGATGTCCAGATCATTAAGAATCCCTCAGGGAAACTGATTACGGATTTATTCCGCAAACCCACAGTGGGTAACACGCTGTTGCATGGGTCTAGCTCACATCCCCATCCTCTAATTCGCAGTATTCCTTATGCTCAATATTTAAGATTGAGAAGAAACTGCACGGAGGATGGGGATTTTCGCCGGCAAGCTGACGCTCTACGCATACGCCTATTGGCTCGTGGCTACAGCTGCACTAATTTGAGAAAAGCATTTAACAGAGCTTTTGCCCAGGATCGCCAGACGCTTCTGTATGGCCCTCCTCGCATAAGGCGACCTTTTAATGCCAAAATCCTCACCAAATATTCCACCAATCATAATCAGTTGCGTAATATACTCTCCAAACATTGGCATATACTGACTGATCATCATACTCTCAAAAAATATATCAGATCTACCCCAGGTATAGCTACCTCATTAAGAGACAAACTCACCCACAGCCACTATAGAACTCCTAGTATTCACCCCAAAGAGCCCCGGGGTACCTTTAAATGTGGCAAGTGTTCACACTGTCCTTGGATTCAAGAAGGACTCCAATTGGTTCTCCCCAACGGAGAGTTATTATCCCCCGAGACACTCTGCCAACTGTGGCACGAGAGGCATTATTTACTTGATGACCTGTGAATGTGGGGCTTTTTACATGGGGAAGACCATTAGGGAGCTAAGGCAAAGATTGGGGGATCATTTGTATGCATCCACTAATGGAAAACTTACTATGGTGGGTTGCCATACTGGGATCCACCACAAATTCAATCCTGAATACGTCAAATTCACTGTATTAGAGGTTATCCCAGAGGACCCTAGAGGAGGCGACTGGGATTGCCAAATCCTTAAACGGGAATCATTCTGGATAGAACGATTGAATGCGCTTACCCCTCCTGGCCTAAATGAGGCACATACGTACAAACATTTTCTATAGTGAAAATAATGACATTTGTGATCTACTCAGCTTTGTCAATGCTCATTCATGGTCCCCCTTTAGCCTCTAATCCTTGTGGATACCATCCAGACCTTGTCATTAATTTAGTCATAATTTCCCTTGATTCTTTCTCCTTCCCTCCCCTCTCCCTCTTTCCCCCCTTTCCCCCCCTTCCCCCCCCTCTTCCCCCCTCTCCCCTTTTTTCCCTTCCCTCCCCCCCTCCCCCCTTTTTTCCCTTCCCTCCCCCCCTCCCCCCTTTTTTCCCTTCCCTCCCCCCTCCCCCCTTTTTTCCCTTCCCTTCCCCCCCTCCCCCATCCTCCTTTTTGCCTTCCCTATCATGGGAGTTCCCCTTGTCTTATCAATATTGTGTGAGATATGTAGGTTCCCACATATAGTGCCAAGAAAATATCTTATTTTGTATTGTCATTATAAGTCATTGATTTTATCATTGACACTGAAATAGTGTTGTAATGTTGTTTAATCTGGTTACACTGCAAGCTGGGAACGCATGCATCTGGGCCGGTCAATTGGATGCTTTCCTGCCCCGGCTGGATGCGTCGGTATTCTTGCATTTAATTGTTTCTGTATCTGGTTTCACAGTACAATCTCTCACCACTATGGCACGGCGTGAGGAGTTTGTTCTCCCCTAGTGGCGGGCATGCGGCTTTCTAGGCAGTGGAGGGGCCCCTACCCTGATCAGGCTCCCTCCTTCTGCTTCCTTGAGCGACGCTCACTGCGTCGCTATATTAGAGGGCTAGGCGCATGCGCGGAATGATTTCCTGCACATGCGCACTAGTTGAAGGCCGGACCCGGTGACCACGACGCATGACGCACTCAGCGCCGTACATCTTCCGGGTTGGGGGCATATAAGGCAGCCGTCCTGGCTGCCTGTTGTGGACGGCAGACACCCGAAGGCTTTACACACATTAGCGGACCGCAAGTAAGTGATCCACTGACTGGACAGGTGCTCTTCTTTTCCCCTTCCCCCCGTTTTTTTAAAGTTGTCAACTTTACTACAACGACCACGATGGTCCTCCCTTGCTGGCAGGACCGTCTGGATAACATCATTGGTGTATAGAAGTATTTGTAATACTAGTCCCCCCTTTCTTTGTTCTAAGGGCTTTAACTATCTATTCATGCAACACTGTCATTTCAAACGGTCATTAAGTGATTAACTCCTCGCCTTGGGTGCCAGTAATTGACTTCTTACTACCATCAAAGTAATGGTGGGTGTTACCTTGTTATCCCTTTATCAAGAATTAATTAGGTACACTATGGGTGGAGGGTTGTTTTCCAATTTCTAAGCTTCTTTTTCTTCCTCTCTCCCTCCCCTCCCCCTCCCTTCTTCCCCCCCACCCTCCCCTCCCCCCCTTCCCCTCCCCCCCTTCACTCCCCCTTCCCCTCCCTTCCATCCCCCCTTCTCCTCCCCTGCCCCTTTTCCCTTCCCCCTTTCCCACTTTTCCCTCTCCCCCCTCCCCTCCGTTCCCCTTTCCCCTCCCCCCCGGCCCCCTTTCCCCCATGGTTCCTTCTTCTCTTTTCTGGTCCCACGCTTTCTCCTCTTTTTCCTCTTTTTTCCCCTCCCTTTTCTTCTTTTTTTCCTTCCTTTCCCTCCACCAATTCCTTACTCTATCCACCTGGGTGGCTGCCACTTATCCATAGTTGATCCCGTATACTAATATCTAATGCATATTTCATTTCCTTTATATACCAGTGTGCTCTGCCATAAAAACCCCCCCTTGCTCGCCCCCGGGGGAACGCCCATCTTGGGCGTCTCACAGTGCCATCTAAGCCCGGATTGGGCAGTGGTTGGTGAGTGTACAGGTCTACTTGAAATTGACAATTACTCCAATGCTATGCTATCATCTTTATATCATCTTCTTATATTGTATATGTAATCATGGTTATCTGATTTATAGAGAATCTACTTGGACGCCTCCTGAAGAAGCGGCTTGACCACGAAACTGTCGAGGTTACGTTCTCAAGTACTCTAAAACTGCCTCCATCCACCTTTGTGGGCGTTTTAAATGCTACTTTAATTTTTGTATTGAAATTTACTTCTGTCAAATCTATATTATGTATGTATAGATTTTTTAATGCTTATGTTTTGAAAAAATTCAATTTTATCTATATTTGTATGCCTTTATGAGGTATCGTGATAGTCCAATTAGCTCTGGGTGGTGAGGTAGGACTTGATTGGAGAAGTCCGTGCCATTCCTCCCCAATCCCCCTCATTACATATCCATACTCTAATAAGAATTAAATAGAAAGTTTTTCCTTTAGGCCATACTCTAATAAGAAATACATAGAAAGTTTTGCCTTTAGGTACACTTTATCATTGTCTGTACAATTTACGGTTGTTGCAAAATTTTGTCTTATCCACTCTTGGCATAAAATAATAACATACTAAGATTTACTTGGTAAATTTGTATGACAGAGATGAAAACGATATTCTGTATTTTTCTGCAACATACAAATATTTAGAAGAAAGTTTCTTTATAAAATAGACACAATAGAACAATTCATAGCACTTTGAGTGTTAAGTTTGGCACCAGAGCCCAATTAATGCAGTTATCTGTATACAAAGCAGCTGTTCTTACAAGTTTAAAGCTAAGAAGAATTTTAGATATGATGCTGCTGTTATGAATTGATAATTTTAACCTTGGTTCCAAATTAAGTTCTTGTAGATTACTCAAAGATTAACCACTCAACATTTATGATAAAGGCATATTATTGCAACCTTTTACTTTTTATTTACATTTGTGTAACATTAATTAGGGATGCGCAAATGTGCCTGGGTTTGTTTCCGCTAGAATTAGTCAAACCCAGTGTGAACTTCAGAAAGTGCGAACATGAAACCAAACCCCAGTAACAATCATGGAGAATAAATCCTGAAAATCAACACTGGTCATTTTTAATGGCTAATAGGCAAGAGATTGTCAGAAAAGGGCATAGGGAGCGGAGCTCTGCCATGAGGGACATGCACCAATGCAAACCAAAAATTTTAAAAATTATCATTCAGCGGAGAAAAGTGTTTCAAGGGTGACATTGTAAACACACTAATCCTTTCAAATACATGCTTGATTAAAAGATGCCTTTAACTCTTACACTGCCACTGATGTACAGCATACATTAGTTCAGAACGACTTCTAGCTGGCCAGGTCAGTATGCCATACAGTGTCTTGCAAAAGTATTCACCTCCCCCCTTGGATTTTTACCTATTTTGTTACATTACAGCCTTTAGTTCAATGTTTGTTTAGTCTGAATTATGTGTGATGGATCAGAACACAACAGTCTAAGTTGGTGAAGTAAAATTAGAAAAATATATATATAAAACATTTTTTCAGAAATAAAAAACTGATAATTGGCACGTGCGTATGTATTCACCCCCTTTGTTATGAAGCCCATAAAAAGCTCTGG
This sequence comes from Lithobates clamitans, assembly GCA_037952925.1. Taxonomy (NCBI): domain Eukaryota; kingdom Metazoa; phylum Chordata; class Amphibia; order Anura; family Ranidae; genus Lithobates; species Lithobates clamitans. The sequence continues at coordinate 1,529,457 of JBBGZY010000071.1, forward strand.
GGCAACCAATTACCTTCAGAAGTCACATAATTAGTGAAATTACGCCCACCTGTGTGTAATCTAAGTGTCACATAATCTTTCATTACATATACACACCTTTTTGAAAGGCCCCAGAGGCTGCAACACCTAAGCAAGAGGCACCACTAATCAAACACTGCCTTAAAGTCCAAGGAACTCTCCAAACAAGTAAGGGACAATGTTGTTGAGAAGTACAAGTCAGGGTTAGGTTATAGAAAAAATATCCAAATCTTTTATGATCCCTAGGAGCACCATCAAATCTATCATAACCAAATGGAAAGAACATGGCACAACAGCAAACCTGCCAAGAGACGGCTGCACACCAAAACTCATGGACCGGGCAAGGAGGGCATTAATTAGAGCGGCAGCACAGAGACCTAAGGTAACCTTGGAGGAGCTGCAGAGTTCCACAGCAGAGACTGGAGTATCTGTACATAGGATGACAATAAGCAGCACGCTCCATAGAGTTGGGCTTTATGGCAATGTGGCCAGAAGAAAGCCATTACTTTCAGCAAAAAACAAAATTGCACATTTTGAGTTTGTGAAAAGGCATGTGGGAGACTCCCAAAATGTATGGAGGAAGGTGCTCTGGTCTGATGAGACTAAAATTGAACATTTGACCATCAAAGAAAATGCTATGTCTGGTGCAAACCCAACACATCACATCACCCAAAGAAAACCATCCCCATAGTAAAATATGGTGGTGGCAGCATCATGCTGTGGGGATGTTTTCAGCAGTCAGGACTGGGAAACTGGTCAGAGTTGAGGGAAAGATGGATGGTGTTAAATACAGGGATATTCTTGAGCAAAACCTGTACCACTCCGTGTGTGATTTGAGGCTAGGACGGAGGTTCACCTTCCAGTAGGATAATTACCCCAAACACACTGCTAAAGCAACACTTAAGTGGTTTAAGTGGAAACATGTAAATGTGTTGGAATGGCCTAGTCAAAGCCCAGACCTCAATCCAATAGAAAATCTGTGGTCAGACTTAAAGATTGCTGTTCATAAGCACAAACCATCCAACTTGAAGGTGCTGGAGCAGTTTTGCAAGGAGGAATGGGCATAAATACCAATGGTAAGATGTGGCAAGCTCATAGAGACTTATCCAAATTGACTTGGAGCTGTGATAGCCGCAAAAGGTGGCTCTACAAAGTATTGACTTTAGGGGGTGAATAGTTATGCACATTGACTTGTTCTGTTATTTTGTCCTATTTGTTGTTTGCTTCACAATAAAAAAAACATCTTCAAAGTTGTGGGCATGTTCTGTAAATTAAATGATGCAAATCCTCAAACAATCCATGTTAATTCCAGGTTGTGAGGCAACAAAACTGTACATTAGCTGCATTCTCACTTCTGCTATAAGAAGAACTGTTAAGCAGACTCTGCTGCATAAAAGATTAGCTGTGATCAGTGTCTGATAAGTCACTGGTTGCAGCCATTTATTAAAAATGTGAAAACATAATTAATCACTTATTCACACATTGTGCAGACCCCTGCACAATCCAGGACTGTTTTTGGGTATGGTTATATATGATTACAATAAGCATAAATGACCAAACTACATTTTGTACTGTAGTTACAGTTAACTAAACTATGAAATAGCCCCCTATCCCAACACCCTCACCCCCCCCCCCCCCAAAAAAAAAAAATCCTACATTTACCTGTCCAAAATCCTCAGAGATCTTCACTGAATTACCTTCTGGGTTCCATACAGCCTCAAGCAAAGTTTGACATGCACAATATGATCCAATTCATTTATATGTAAAGGCAATCCTCCATTGGGACTAATAATGCTTGCCTTGACATAGAAGTAAATTACTCTTTATATGTCTTTCATAGGCATTGTACCTCATGTCAGCATAATTGGTAGTTATATACACTACCGTATTTATATGAAGACATTTTTAGCATACAAAACATCACCTGTGCAGTAGTACTCTTTTACAAAAATATTTTCAAAAGAAAGAGACAGTGATCAGTGCTGCATTACTTTTTCAAATATTTACATAAATAACATAGTAAAAAAAAATACATTCTTAAGTCCTAATTGGCTTACAGAAAAAATGTCAAACTGACCTCCCTTCTGAATTGTGTATAAAATACATTACACTCTCAATACACAAAAAGTGCACGTTTGTTTTCTTACTAACTAAACTTAACTAAACTGTTCATAGCAATATTCACATATCTTTTAAATATAATACATTGGATGTGATATCTGTACAATCTTCAGTTTATTATTCTTAAGGTTCACTATATACTTTATATCCTCATTATAAGGACATACTAGCATCATTTTAGTTTTCCCATTACTGATCTCACTAAAGCACTCTCAAACGTATTTGCACATGGGGTTCTCAATTCACTGGTAAGCCTTTGGCACCCCTAACTACTCCCATACAGCTTTGTCACAAATCCAATGATCCTCAACATTTTCATACAACTCCTCTGGCAACTCCTCTGGCACATAAAAAATATTTAGCCCATACTCCAGTTTAATACAGTCTCTTCAATCTGGACAATTTAAGAAGCTCTTTGCTTAGTCCTCAAGCCAGCAGCACATCCAAATCCAGCTCTCTCTGTTCTAATCACTTCCTAGCTTCCACTTAGGTTACTGCCCTAGAATTGTGCAGTGGGGCCAATAAATATTCCTCAGGGTAGTAATGGACTACTGATCCACTGAAAAGAAAAATTCCACCGCTGTCCAGGAGCCACATATTCTGTTAATTATCAAGGCTGGATGGCAGACACACAACGGCTTACCAATATATGCAAAGACTCAAACCATTACAGAACCCATTGGGTCTCTCCTCTCCTACAGGGTAGCCATGCCATGATGCCACCATGTCAGGTCATTGGCCCAATTTGTTCATAACTCCTAGCACAACAAATAAAAATGAATTTCCCACTAAAAAAAAATAACAAAACCAGCTTTTGCTGTAGTGTTCACCTTCAATCCAGTGATTTCCCCCTCAGTGCTTTTCCTGCTGCTATATGTCCTCAGTCCGATGGTCCGTATTATTTCACTAACTTCTTTTGAGCCTGGGTTGTCCTAAACCCACCCCAGTCTTTTACTGGATAGTAAAAGAGAAGCGGCACAACAATAGGCTTATTACTCATTCTGCTCTCTTCTCCTCACTCTGCCTCTGGTCCCTTGCACTGTTTTTATTTTTCACACTCCAGTCCTGCTGTACGATTACCACAAGAGGCTGATACAAGCTCAAATTCAGGTACTTACAATGCTTGCATTACAAAATTAAATGTAATGCATTTCATGTATTAATGATTTCAGAGCTGCAATAATGTGTGTTTTTTATACCTTCCTAGAGTTTATCTTTAGGATTATAGGTCCACTTTTCATACAAGGACCAGTCAGAGGATGTTTTACATTGCTCTATTAAATTGTACACTGGCTACACTTTAAACATAAAGGCGACTTATTTACAGCAAGATAGTGCTATTTCTTTAACTCCCCCAAGGCTACCTTTTTTGCCAATTTATTGAGAAAAAAAATAGAGGTACTAGTTTTAGAATTGCAATCATTTACTGTTTAAAATTTTACAATACAAAATGCATTGGAATCTGAAAGGGTTGGCTACCACTACCACAAAACATGTTGTGCCAAGCACTTTATTTTATACTAACCTGACCATGGCAAATCAAAACACTAATGATGACCTCTTATTTGATCTATTTTGATTATTTAAATAAACCATTGAAAGTGCTTCGTTATATCTGTTTGATAAGTTAAAAAAATACCTTTTGCTTTGCAAGATATTTTATAGCTTATAACTTACTGTGTTCTCCACATGTGCTGACTATTATTACATTCATTTTTTTGTTGTTGTTAGCTCTGAGGAGAAGGACAGAGTTTTTTGGTCATCACTTTTTTCTACTGCCCTGAATGAGAAGAGCGAATGAGCATTGTTGTCCTAGTATATCCTGGAAAGTAACCTCTTTAATTTAACCTGCAGAGCAATTCTGAATTGCAGATGGTCACTTTCTCTTCCTGGATTGTGAATTGAGATAGACAAGGATAAATGTTCTCAATACAACAGAGACTGCCATTTTGTGGGAGACTGAGTGAATATGAAGACTTTTATTGGCTGCCACTTCAATCCTTAGAGGAAAATCCCACTCACAGAAAAAACAGGGCAGAGTGGGTACAGGGGGGTGTAGACCCCATGTCTGACAAGATCTGTGAAAGAAGAAGATACTAAATACATCTCTGGGCTGCTGTAGTGTTGTGTGAGGGTGAGCCTGCACTGGAAAGTGCCAGGGAAGATACCATGAGACTGCAGTGCAGGAGTGTACATGGTGCTCTGGTACACTTGGCTGCTACGTGATAGGTAACCTGCACTGCAAAACAGATTGCAAAGGGACCATTCACTTACAGTGAGTATTGGGATCTGTGCAGCAGCTGATTGCTCTAGTATGCTGGGCCTTGGCACTGAGAGCCATAATGAGGATCCTTGTGTCATGTGATGGAACATGTGAGGCTGTGGCAGATTAGCTGATTTGGCTTGTTCCAAGTTGCTGTTCCAGACCACCATCCTAGACTCTAGAGAGAGAGAGAGAGAGAGAGAGAGAGAGAGAGAGAGAGGAAGATTTTACAGGACTCCAAAGTGGTAGGAGATCAGCTGGCCATCCCTGTTTGTACTCATTTGTATAAGATACTGCTACCCAAAATGCGATTCTGCCACTGGGGATAACTAGAATTTCCCTTTCTCCTTTCCTGTGGATGAGAAGTACTCACACTGGTTGGAAAAACATGCCACTGTAAGGGACTTTAACCACTTCAGCCCCGGAAGATTTGGCTGCTCAATGACCAGGCCATTTTTTGCGATTTGGCACTGCGTCTTTTTAACTGACAATTGCGCAGTTGTGCGATGCTGTACCCAAACAAAATTTACGTCTTTTTTTTCCCACAAATAGAGGTTTATTTTGGTGGTATTTGATCATCTCTGCTGTTTTTATTTTTTGAGCTATAAAACAAAAAAAAGAGTGACAATTTCAAAAAAAATACAATAGTTTGTACTTTTTGCTATAATAAATATCCCCAATTTGTTTTTAAAAAAAGCAAATTTTTTCCTCAGTTTAGGCTGATATGTATTCTTCTACATATTTTTGGTAATAAAAATCACAATAAGTTTATATTGATTGGTTTGCGCAAAAATGATAGCGTTTACAAAATAGGGGATAGATTTATGGCATTTTTATTATATTTTTTTTTATTTACTAGTAATGGCGGCGATCTACAATTTTTATCAGGACTGTGACATTATGGCAGACACATCGGACACTTTTGACACATTTTTGAAACCATTGACAATTATACAGCGATCAGGGCTATAAAAATGCACTGATTACTGTGTAAAGAATCACTGGCAGGAAAGGGGTTAACACTAGGGGGCGATCAAGGGGTTAACTGTGTTCCCTGACTGTGTGTTCTAACTATGGGGTGAGGGGACTGACTATAGGAGATGACAAATCGCGGTTCCTAGCTTTTAGGAACTCACGGTCCCCCCCCCAAGGTTCACTTATAATATAATCTCCTTTGTTCTTCCCTTGCCTTTGCAAGGACACAACCCCCTCACACCTCAGGTTCTACCACTTTAGACAATGTGGTTTTGCAAATTTCACAGTATCTTAGGATCACCCTGAAATTAAACTTAAGACTATATAGCAGATAAACATGTATATTATCTTTTGATAAGCAAATGCACAGAATATAGCAGTAGAGTATATAATGATACAAGCAACACACTGGCAATGTGCACAAATAGGAAGAATTGAACTGTGACCAAAGCAACACAAGCGGTAGCTTTCCCCACTAGTGTACAGCAAGAGGCAACAGATGGTTGATGTAGCAAGAGTATAGGGATAAGTTGCCTGGGTGTGCCTATGGTGGGTGGACTAGGCCCAGGCTTTCCTTTGTAAATAGAGAAGTCTGCCAACAACTAAACTGGATGAATAAACTATGTACAGTCCTCAGTGCTGGTCTTCTGCCTTGGGGTCCTTGATGCCGTTGACATGCCTGATAGTCTTTAACAATCCTGCACACAGTAGAATAACAGATTGTGTGGTGTAGTTTATCGTGCGGGATTATAAACTGGGCCAAGCGGGAAGCGGGAGTTGACAAACAAGCTAGTTAAGAAAGATTGGGAAGTATAGCTTATACGTGGCACGAGGTGTTCGGCATTATCAGAGAACTTGGGTGGATCAGTAACCCATTCACTAGCTTCTGGGATCAGCTTGTGGACTGTGATGATGGAGGAGCACCTCTGATGAATGAAGCACATTGGCCTTTTTGTAGTGTCTTGGCAGAAGAGGAGCAGGACTGAACCGGCAGACTGGTGACATGGATCACTCGTGGCAACCTGGCAGCAGCGGAATGGGAATGGCTCAGTGGACTGAAGGTGCTGGATTACCTGTGGCAGCTGGTGTGATATCTGCGGTGCACTGTCAATAATGGCAGCTTAATAGGTGGTAGTGCAAGTCAGTAAAGAGCATCAGGTTCAAAAGAGGCAGTTCTGATAAGTTCCTGTAGCTGACAGAGGCACTGTGTGGCTTGCTCCAAATCCCCCACTGGCAGTCACTGGCAGTAGAAATGTGCAGGAACACATAGTGGTGCGCTGGTACTCTAGAGGGGTCCCTGTCAGCTGACCCAACAGGAGCCCTAAGGGGTGTGCCCGCACAGTGGTAGCCGCTATTTGCAGTGAAGAAGGTGGCTTGGTATCCCTCTCTCCCTCCTCTGTCCTGTAGCGATCCCACTTGATGCTGTGTGTGTTGCACAAAAAGCCCCGCTATTTCCTGGGCTTTTACTTTTATATCGTTCCATTTAGACTCCTCCTGTTCTCAGATGCATTGGAACTTGTAGTTTTTTTTCTCTGCAGCTCTAATGGCTCTGTTCATAGCTAAAACTACACTTCCCAGCATTCAATGTTCTGCCCATGTGAGTCATGAGCACAATACTGTCCGCCAGCCCCAATTAGTGGGAAAAAGAAGGAATTTTACTCAAGTGACTTTCATATTAACAACTTAATGACCTGCATGACAGCATGCCTGTTACACTGCAATGCATTACATTTTTTGGGGGGAGTTTAGTTATGCTTTCAATCTGATTGGTTTCTTTATATTGTGCATCATTCTGCAATTGTTACTAAGTAGACATTACACTGTTTTGGTATAAAAGAGAAAAATTTTTCTTCTTCCTTGTTTTTTTCTGGTTTCTTTGCCTCCTAAACACCCTGCATAATACAGTAATTGAAGTATGTGTAATATTTAAACACTAAACTCAATAAAGTAAGACTGTAGCCATCCATTTTGTTTAATTGCTGCCATCATAGTTCTTCTTTGAAGAATGAAAAAACAAAGAAATTGAAAATTCAGTGTAGTGATGATGAATGCAAATAAATTTCAGTACACGATGGAATTAAAGATGAGTGATCTGTTTGCAGTTCATTTCACAGAACATTCTGAGCTACAAGCTTGATATAGTTTGCTTAACAAAATCTTGATAAGTAAAACAATCATAGGAATTTGCCAACAAAAAGCTGGCAAGTTCAAAGTGCTGTCAGTAACAGCCTCTAAGCAATATAACAATACAAAGACAATGATGTGGAGTCCTTCCTAAAACCAGAACCAATCTTTGAGCTGCATATAGGGAGTAAGCCTGAAAACCATACGTTATTGGCACTTCCTGTTTTGTCAGCTCAGCAAACTATGTGCATTTATTTCAACCAGTGCAGCAGAACAATCAGGAGGGTATGTTCTTTAATTCTCTTAGTTAAACAACACTTGAGACTCTATAACTATGAAATTCAGATATGCTACAACAGACTTTATAATATGGCCACACAGCTACTTGGGTTTGATGTACCTTTAAAACTCCTGTGACTGTGTTTTAGCCAATAACTACATCAATCTCCTCAGCAGCTGGGAATTTTCTACCTGTAATATCAATAGGATGTGTAATGATAAACTGTTATGCCCCGTACACACGGTCGGATTTTCCGATGGAAAATGTCCGATCGGAGCGTGTTGTCGGAAATTCCGACCGTGTGTGGGCTCCATCGGACATTTTCCATCTGATTTTCCGACACACAAAGTTGGAGAGCAGGAGATAAAATTTTCCGACAACAAAATCCGATCGCGTCAATTCCGACCGTGTGTGGCCTGTTTCGACGCACAAAGTGCCACGCATGCTCAGAAGAAATTCCAAGACGGAACAGCTCGTTCTGGTAAACTTAGCGTTCGCAATGGATAAAGCACTTTCGTCACGCTGCAATGTTAAACATGGTTTAATACAACGCACTCTCTTCTTCTTTATAATGTGACAAGAATTAAGTAGTTTTGCTGCTCATATTCACACACACTTCCCACAAAGTTTTATTTGTGTTTTTTTATTGGTATTCCCTGAATATATTGTTATTAGTTGTCACATCTGACATAATTTTTTTTTATTTAATTTTTTAGGGGATTTTAAGCCTTTTTTTTTATTTGTTGTTTGTATTTTTTCAAAGGCTGATCTTTGTTCAATGTTATTTTTATTTCTACTCCAGAATATTTTTGTGTGTGTTTTGTGTGTCAAGTTACCCCAACACCATTGATATCTTTTATTATTTAATCTCCAGGAGATTGTTTGTTGTTGGTGTCCCTTGTTCATTTCACATTGTATATTTGAAATGTACCTGAATTCTCACAAACAAACTGTCATTTTTGAAGTAAAACACATAGGAGAGTATAATTCAAAACAAAAATCCTTTATTAAGGGATCAGAACCAAACAAAGAGGAAGACAACACTGGATCAACAGGAGAAATTAGCAAAGCCTAGAACCCCCACGGCAGACATCAATTCTTGAACATCAAAATTGGTGGCCTGAGGAGTCCATATGTAAGGGAGGGCAGTCTGGTCCAGAATTCGCAGAGATGCGGATAGCAGCAGATGACATCTGTGTCCTCAGGCTGTGGTACCACAAGAGGCTGCATTTTTTGGCCGACCAGACTGGATCCAGGGTCCTCACTTTCTGGTCTTCCTTCCACGCTTCCTTCCGGGCTGTGGCTGTGCTGTTGGAGATGTGGCAGGAGGAGGAGTAGGACCTGGAGGAGGACTGGGAGGACCTGGAGGAGAAGGAGGAGGAGGAGGAGGACCTGCAGGAGGAGGAGGAGGACCATCGCAAAGGTGTGTCTGAGCTGTAATTTGCCCCCTCATACCTTTCTTAAGAGCCTCCAATATGAGCGCCTCATACATGACTTGTTGTCCCTCCTCCATCCTCTGCATTTTATATGCAATGACGGCAGCAATGTCCTCCTCCACGGTGTGTGGTGCTCCCAGGACCTCTGTAGCCCTCCAAAAGAGTCCTCTGCCAGCCTCCTCTAGGGCACTTCTCCTACTGCCACTTTCTCTTTTCAGGGGGGGTGGAGGGACCTGCAGATCAGCCAGCCAGCTCGGCCTGGCCACCTCCTGGCTGAGACTTCCCTGTGTATGAAAAAGGGACATGGTTGTAATGTTTTGCATCATCAATCACAATCATAAATTAGTACTCCCAACTAACATCTAGTTAACATCATTGATTGTACAAGCAGAAATATTTAGAGGAATGCTATACCTGGCTCAATCTGAGCTCCTCCACATGTGGCCTGGAAGGCCCAGGTTGGGCGTCAGAAGCCTCAGCCGGGGGGGAAGGAAGCGTGGAAGGAAGACTGGAGAGGGATGGCCTGGGTTCAGTCTGGCCTGCCAGAAAATGCAGCCTGTCATAGTACAACATCCTGGGGACATAGATGTCATCTGCTGCTCTGGATCTCTGTGAATCCAGGACCTTCTTGCGCTCCCTTAGATATGTACTCCTCAGGCCACCAATTAAGATCTTTAAATAGGTGATGTCTGCCGTGGGGATCACCTGCTTCACAATTTCACACAATTGCACCAGTGCTGCCTTCCTCTTTGCTTGGTTCTTGAAATGGGGGTGTTTAATCTCCCACAGACAGGGCAGCTCCCTTAACATATCTACGAATACTGACATGAAGTCATTGTCTTTCAGTAGCATATCCATGTTCACTGCAAGACACAACACAAGACAAAGCCTAATGTCAGACAAAACTCTCCTAACCCTTTTACAATATAGGCCTCAATGTAGAAGCAGTATAGGCACAAGTTTGTCTCTTACCTTCGTTCTTACGATCGGCGCGTCCAATGCTCCTTCCTCCGCTCACAGATCGTACGTAATACGCACGTGTGTTACGCTTTCTATACACTGCGCATGCGTGTAACTCCGCCCGCCCTTGACGTTCTTTCTATTCTATTCCCCACTCCTTTTCGTTCGGCGCAGTGGGGGAAGAGCACATGGCGGAGTCACAGCAGGTGCGTGCTAATTACAGGAACGAGGAGGAGGAGGAGGAAAGGAGGAGGAAAGCCAGAGAGCCAGAGCAGTACCAAAAGATCCGGAGAGTGCTGCAAAAAAGTAAGTAGTTGTGCTGTGTTCCTATTCTTTCTGTCTTTATTCCGTTCGTGCTGCTCCATATGCTTTTCTTAATTGTAACGTTTAAAAGGGCAACTTTAATGTTCATGGGCCCATTATTCGTTCGTATCAAACATTTTTCTTTCGGCCTCTAAAACACCATTGTTTAGGCCATATGCATTTTCCCACATTTTTTTGGGGCCTACTTGGATGCCAAATATTTGTTTGTGTAGATGGGTTTGTTACTCGAATGAAATGCAAACTAGATTGTGTGTAAGGAGAGGACACTGAGCAGCTGTTTTCACATCTGGACACTGGAGCACTAGTGTGGGACCCCAGAACACCATTTTTATTAGGGGGCCACACAGGTGCTCCAGTGTATACTATAGGGGGGTCTCCATCTGTGAAGCTTGTACCAAACAGGTAAAGTATTGCAGCTTGACAAAGGGCAATAAAAAAATACATCTTGGAACTCGGCTAAAATAGACAATTGTACCCCACTTCCAAGCAATGTTTCCTATTTCTAGTTCTGCCATCAAATATCTGTGTGCTAATTATAACATTTTTGTTTTACATAGGGGAGAAAAGACTCGGAGGACACCCCTCATCCGAGGAGACCACAGACCCCCCACCTATGGAAGAAGGGGAAATACCACCAACCCAAGAAGAGCAGGAGGAAGAAGAAGATGTGGTGGAAATTGGCACCACAACAGGTGAGTATCTGCGACCACAGGCTCAGGTAAGAGATGGATGGTGGCAGATTTTTGATACCTGTTTTTGTTTTGTGTCTCTCTTTTTAGGTGATCGTGATCCAGATCCTTTCACATCAGAAAGTGCCCAGATCCTGATCGGGGAGATCATGGGGTGTAATGTCGAATTGCAAAACATCCAGCAAAAAATAAATGACGTGATTCAAAAAAATAATAACATCATTGATGTTTTGGGGCGAATTTAAAACCCCACAAAATATATTTTTGGGATTGTGGTCCAATCTTTTAAATCTTTTTTCAATGTTTTGAAAAGCCAAATTTGGAGGATGCACACAGTGTGCCAACATGTGCTATCTGCCATCATGGGAGATCAATGGACGCGTTTTGGGGGTTCAACCCCTTCCTCAATTATAAAGTAGCGGGGAGGAAGGGCTTGCTCCCCCAAAACACGTCCCTTGATCCCCCGTGATGGCAGATAGCACATGTTGACATTCGTAAATTGGTGTGCATCTTCCAAATTTGGCTTTTCCAGGGGTGATTTCCCCCCATCTGAACGCTATATCAAACCCAGTTCCTAAATACTGATGTCTGATATAGCCTTCAGGTTTTACCTAATGTGAACTTTGTAAGTTCAAGTTTTTTACCTTTCTTGTTGGTTTTACATAGGCCTGTTTTATCTTAAATGGACATTTCGATTTTTGATAATGCTACTCCAAAAATTGTTATACAACAAACATGTTGGTTTGTTTTAAAAACCTTTGGTAAATGCACATGTGATTGTGCAGGTATAAAAAAGTTGGTTAATCAAGAATGTGTGGATTATTGTCTCAACACTACAACACTTTTGGGGTGATGTAATTGCTGTTTTCTGCGAAAATGAGGGTTATTTCCTAAGGGCAAATCCACTTTGCACTACAAGTGCAGGTTCAGTGCAGTTGCAAATGCACTTGTAGTGAAATGCGTTTTTGCATTTAGTAAATAACAGCCAACAGTGCTTTGTATAATAAGGTTACACAATCACGACATTTTCTGGACTCAACACATTTCTGTCAGGGTCAGCTAAAACAAACACAAGCAGTAAATGTCCACAAAGAATTTCTTTTTTTGTTTTATTATAAAAAGGCTTCACAGATTTGCTGGCATATTGATAGCCCCCCTACCCGCAAAGAACTCCAGGTAGCGTAACCGGACATCACGGGCACTCAGGGAGGGCAAGCCAGGACGGCCACTTTTAAGCGCCGTCAGTGTGGTTTGATGTATCATTCCTGCCTCAGGCCCAACTGAGCCAGCATAGTTGGCCGAATGTTTCCTTAAAAAGTTATGGAGAACACAGCACGCAAGTATAATATGGTTCAGTTTATACTCCGCCATATGGATGGGTGCCATAAATAGGCGGAACCGGCTGGCCAGGATTCAAAATGTGTTCTCCACCACTCTTCGGGCTCTGGCCAGCCGGTAATTAAAAACCCTCTGTTCCAGGGTGAGGGTCCTCATTGGGAATGGCCGCATCAGGTGGTCCCCCAGCGCAAACGCTTCATCAGCAACAAACACAAATGGGAGTCCTTCCACATTGTCCTCCGGAGCTGCCAAATCCAAGCTGCCATTCTGGAGACGCCTGTAAAACTCAGTCTGGGCGATGACTCCACCATTGGACATCTGGCCATTCTTCCCCACGTCCACATACAGGAAGTCGTAATTAGCCGACACCACCGCCAACATCACTATACTATTGAACCCCTTGTAATTATAATAGTACGACCCCGAGTTGGGTGGTGGGACGATGTGGACGTGTTTCCCATCAATTGCCCCTCCGCAGTTAGGAGAGTCCCACCGCTCGGCAAAGTGGGAGGCCGCAGTCTGCCATTCCTGTGGCGTGGAAGGAAACTGTTGAGGAAAAAACAATAAACATTACTATTTTTTCTCAGAAACATGGCAAGCATATTAGACACAAACTTTATGGGGCAACCTCCAGATAGCATTTATTAAGGGGAATTTAACAACGCCAAAGTATAAGGTACACCTATCATATTCCCCCTCCCCCCCTCTCATGGGCCATTTCTAACATTATAGGGGGTGTGTGGAAATCTTGGACAGGTAACCCTCTTCACTTCATTGAGAGATGAATGCCTAAATACAGGGTATTACTTGGAACAGCCCCTCCTTAGTTACACTATTGGCAGACCACTGGACAGGTAAGAAGTTTCATAATACAAAGATAGAAATACACATTGTACACATTTGAGCACATTTGGACATTCTGCTATTACCTATCAAGATAATAATAGAATACAAAAACTTGAAACAGTACCATTTGAAAGTATACAGGCAGGCCCTTGCACTACATGCTTTGGGGAATTCATCCATAAATCTGAGCACTAAAGAGGTGGGTATAGTGTGTATGGGTTTGGCAATGTCAGCATATAGATGATTGAGGATAGATAGAGAATTGGGATCAGCTGACTTAGCAGTTGGGGGGAGGGAGGGTTACTAAAAAATATTTGGGGACACCACCAAAAAAAAGCCTCTGGCACTCTGCCTGAATTTAAAGCAAAAATAACATTTCAAAACATTTTAGGGGGTGTTTGGGGTAAAGCACTACTATGGAGTAGAAAAAATACATTGTTAAGTGACTACATGCGGTGAATCTAGGGCCAGGAGACACCATGCTGGGGAGGTTATTGAAGGGCAAATATGTATGAAGGACCTAAAATAATAATTACATAAAAATCCAGCATGCATGAGAACAAAGGGGACATTCACAGCATATTACAATCATGGTAATTAGGGAATGAGGAAAGAAATACAAGATATTAGCAAACATTCAATACAATAAAATGTGATATAAAAGGATAAAAATCTTACCCTCATATACTCCTTCTGCAGGACCTGGATGATGGCAGAACAGGTCTCTGGGATAATGATCCCCAAAGCCTGGGGGGAGATGCCTGTCGAGAACTTGAGGTCCTGCAGGCTTCTCTCTGTCGCCAAATACCGCAGGGTGGCGACTAGCCTCTGCTCCGGAGTGATGGCTTGCCTCATGCAGGTATCCTGTCTGCTGATATAGGGGGTCAGCGAAGCCAACAAACAGTGAAACACGGGGTCCGTCATCCTGAGAAAGTTCCTGAAATCATCAGGATTATTCTCACGGATCTCACGAAGCAAAGGCATATGAGAGAACTGGTCACGCTGAAGCAACCAATTCTTGGTCCATGAACTCCTCCCCACCCTGTTCATGGACTGGACTTGTGTCAAGGTCAGGACCCCAACACCAAGCCCCCGCACAGCACGAACTCTACGAGGAGTACGCATACGCAACATGGCTAGAAAACGGTCGGCTGCTCAGAACGAAGTAACAGAACGCACTGAAGAACAGCAAGGCCTGTGAAGAGCGACCTGAAAAACAGTAACGAATGAACAAGAATACAATGACTAAGTAACGCGGAACTTGCTTGCACGCACTGAAGAGCAGATACAAACCCACAAGCACAAACTGAACGGCAGAAAACTATCTGAAAGCCATGAGTCTGAAAAAGTGCGAATCGTCTCTCACCAAACTTTTACTAACACAAAATTAGCAAAAGGAGCCCAAAGGGTGCCGCGCTTGGTTCTGAACCGGCCTTTTCTAGTCTCATCGCACGTGGTGTACGTGACCGCGTGGTTGGCGATCGGAAATTCCGACAACTTTGTGCGACGGTGTGTAGACAAATCAAGTTTGAGCCAAGATCCGTCAGAAAAAATCCTAGGATTTTGTTGTCGGAATGTCCGAACAAAGTCCGACCGTGTGTACGCCCTATTATACATGCAGAATGAGTATTGTCAGCCTGTTTGTAGGCAGGTGCAGTTAGCCTTCCCTCCTGTTGATGGCTTCATGCCATTATTGCATTGAATGGAGAGTCTTTCAGGGGAATTGATTACTTTGTGATTTTGCAGTGTCTTGAGAGAGTAAATTAGCTTGATTGGACACTGAGCTCTTCTGAGATTTCAGCAGCCATCTTGAATGAGGGAACCTTTTAAATAAGGGACCTTACGTCACTTTGGCATGCTTCTGTCAAGTGTGTGGTAGGATGAGAAACCCGCTTGTGAGGGTCAGTGCTTAGCACAGGGCCAGGTTCCAGTTGAGGAGGGATAGCTCAGGAAAGCTATATAGAGAAGTGGAGCCAGTACAGACTGCAAAAACCTATAAGGCCTATGTCAAGTAGGGACACTACCCCTGATAACAGAAGCTGTCTTCAGGTAATATCTGTAGAATACTGAGACTGTATATCCCCTGGATTGTTTATGCCAGCGCTGAAGATCAGTTTATCTGTGCTGTCAACAGACTATGCCAATTTATATAAAGACATCTGAGCCCAGTAAACTATGTGCAAGTATTACCTCCCAATACAAGGTTCCAAAAACAGGCCATGCCTACATGTAGTATTAGAGGGATAGGTATTATCAGACTGTAGTATAAGCACGATGTGTATTGTCAGCCTGTTGCATCAGTGATATAGCTACAGTCATCCTACAGTATCAGTTGGATGTGTATTGTCAAATTGTGGTATCAGCAAAATAGGTATTGTCATTCTGTAGTATCAACAGATTGGATGTTGTCAGGCTGTAGTATCAGTGGGATGAGAATTTTTTGCCTGTAGCATCAGCAGGAAGTGTATTGTCAGGCTGTAGTACCAGTGGGATGTGTATTTCCTGTCTGTGGTGTTAGCAGGCTGTGAATAGTCAGGTTGTAGTGTTAATGATATGTGTGTTGTCAGCTCTTACTTTCAGTGAGATGGGAATTGTCAACTTGTAGTTTCAGTGTAATAGGAATTCTCTGTCTGTAGTATAAGCAGTAGGTGTATTGTCAGGTCAGAGGGTTGTGTATTGACATATTATAGTATTAGTGAGATAAGTATTATCACACTGTAGTATTAGAAGAATTTGTGTTATCAGGCTCTAGTATTAATGGGATGTGTATTGTCAGAATGTAGTATCAGTAGTATGGGTATTGTAGTAGTATGGGTATGGCCTGTAGTATCAGCAAGATTGGTCTTCTCAACCTGTAACATCACTGAGATACTGTAGGTACTATCAAACTGCACTATAGTTTTAAAGGGATGCATTTTGTCAGTCTAGAGTATCAGAGTGATAGGTAATATAAGACTATAGTATTATCAAGATGTAAATTATCAGCCTGTAGTATTAGTGGGACATGTGTTGTCAAGCTCTAGTATCAAGATGTGCATTGCCAGCCTGTATTATTCGTGGAATGGGTATTGTCAGGTTGTAACATTATTTAAACAAAAATCAACTGGGCTAAAGAAGAGGTTTATTAGTAATTAGTTGTATACCCTTTCCTGGTTTTATATAGGGCTGGTTTTATTCCTGCCATATTTGTCACTTTGCTGCACCATACAGTATATCCAGTCCGCACCGCATGTTATACTACCATCATTGTGTAATGCTCGCAGGCTTATTGATTTTTGTACTATTTCTCTCTTGAATAGGACACGTTTCTTTGCTACCTAGGTGTTGAGGTCCTTGGGAAGAGGATAAATGCGAAATGCGTCAACCTCTTGGAACATATAGTATATATACTGCATATCACTACAGTTGGGGTAGGAGCTCCACCTCCTTTACTCACCTCCACCTCCACCTAAAGGAGTCAAGTATGTATGAATATGGAGTGACAGTCATATTATTGGCCTTATTAATCACTTCAGTACTAGCTTGTAATACTCCTTCATTACCAGATCATCTTTCCATTTTCAGTACTGCGATAATTTCACTGACTATCATTCAGTCATGCAACATTGTAACCAAATACATTTTTAGGCCGATAGAGCTTTCTTACGGTATTATTTACCATTTTTTATCTTTTAATTTCTAGAGGAAAAAAGACTGAAAGTGTTGAATAAAAACAATTTACTTTAAGGTATAAAACATATGAAATGAAAATAGAAATTTCCTCCATTTTTGGAAAGAAGACTTTGTTTGCCACAATTTTTTGAAAACAAAGAAAAATGCTGATATTGAGGTGGTTTGAAAAGTGACCCTGCCTAGATACAGTGCGTCAGGTCATGCATAGAGGGAGGAAGAAGTAAAGGCATTGATGTAGAGGTCATATACAGTGGGAAGATGGAGATGAAGGAGTAATGTGCAGATGCGGGGGGCGAAGAGGTTAATATATGGACATATACAGAGACAGGATGAAGGAGGGTGGTGAAACAGGTGATAACAATCCCACAATCTAGTAAAAACATTTAGAATCTACTACCGCCTGTCATCTTTTAGTAATGAATGAATGAATGATTCATTCATTCATTGCTTCCACCTTCCTCTGTTTTACGAGAAAGGGGAGCACTCACCTATGTAAATACTAGTCTGTTGAAATTTGTGGTCGCTGTTATTAGTCATCACAGTGATCATATGATACAGAGTCACATGGTACATGATGCAGACACTGTATAGGGCCTCTGTGATTTAAGCCACCCACTGGCAGCTGATTTTACAGTGGTTAAGGGGTGCATTGGCTGTCCATGTGTTATTTCTGGAGTGAAATTTATAAACAGCATTCCAAAAAAACATGCCCACCTCCCCTCCTTCTTTTTTTACTGTAGTAGTAAGGTGGTTAAATAATGAATTTCTAAACGTGTGCAGTAACTCAAAGATATCGTTCAGAATTAATCTTGCACGGGCATGACTTTATTAAAGTGGATTCTGATTGGGTGTTATGGGTAACTGCACTTAGGAATGAGCACCTAAGATTTAAAACTCTTTACGGAATAAGAATATGTTAAAAGTATTTGGCAGAATCATTCAATGAAAGGGATTTAATGTACAATACTGATTACTTAAATAATCTCTAAGTTATTATCTCTCTTATAGTACCTAGCACTAAACATTTATTTCTTAGTAACCTCTGCATAATTTTAAGCTTCAAATATCAACCTTTTTCCCTGGGCAGTTATTTTTCTATTCCATTTACACATTGATGAATAAAACATAATTTTGATATATCAACAGCCTGCATTTTGTATGATACCAACAGCGATCCTAAATGTGGAGTAGCACACCAGTCATGCTGAGCAATGTGCTCCAGTCACCCCTAGTATTGAAGCAAGTTTTCACTTGGCATTCGTAAAGCTACTGAATTTAAAATATCTCCAGTTTGATTGTTCCTATAACAAAATGTATACAGTCAACTTAGCTGTGAAATTTCTGCTACATTTGCAATGCGCTGTTTATTTATTTGATGTTTCTGCTGTATGTTTGTTTGATCTACATTCATTTGACAGAGAGAAAGCCACTGGCAAGAAAGTGAATGCACTTATACTTAGTCCCAGTCAAGATTTGTGCAGTAAAGCAAAATTCAGTGCAGCTATCAGTTTTTCAGCTGGTCTAAGGCTGGTCATACATTATACAATTTTTTTTAATTTTCCTTTAGATTTACCAAAACCATATAATATGAGGTCAAACCTAAACATTTTCAATTTGTATGCAATCAGGCAGGCCCTTGCACTACATAGTTGAAGGTAAATCTGAAGGAAATTGAATAAGAAAATTGTATAATGTATGGCCAGCCTAAATCTTGCTACTTTATTAGCTCAGTTGTCCAGCAAAGAGAGATTTGAGGGTACAGAATACCCCAAAACAGCAGCAACCAATTACCTCCTCTTGGTAGTATCTTGCAGTATCTGCCACAGGTCTTTAAGTATCTTTAGACTCTCCCTAGTAATGGACCTTTAAGCCAGATGGGTAATTTATCATTATGGACCTTTAGGCTAGAACTAGATAATGACTAAGCAAGACTCCTCTTCAGCTTCAATTTTCTTCCCCAGGCAGCAGGACTTAGAAACATGAACTTAACCTCTATCCCAAGTAGCATGTCTAGGAAGCAAGAACCTCTGAGCTCCCATTACTCCCATTATTTGCAGGCAAAGCCTGGAAGGCAAGACCCCTTCTGAAACATCTCTCCAATAATGTATTCTCTACACTATGGGGGTTATTTATTAAATCCACATTGCACTACAAGTGCAAAGTGCACTTGAAAGTGCACTGAAAGTGCACTTGTTAGTGCAGTCACTGTAGATCCAAGGGGGACATGCAAGGAAAATAAAAAACAGCATTTTAGCTTGCACATGATTGGATAATAAAATCAGCAGAGCTTCCCCTCATTTCAGATCTACCCCTCAGATTTACAGCAACCGCACTTTCAGTGCAATTTCAAGTGCACTTTTTTACTTGTAGTGCAAAGTGGATTTGCCTTTCTAAATAACCCCCATATCTTCCTGCTCCTTCTACTGGAGTACAGTGCTGGCTGAACCAACCAGAGTTCAAGGCGTGGCTCATCATGATTGACGATGGATTCACACCACTGAATAGCATGAATGAAATTGGATTTACATTGCGGGACATTGGGGGTCATTTACTAAGATGAATGCACTGTGCTGGTTCAGCCCTTAATTGGTGCGCTTGATAGATCCTTAATCCAGCTTGTGAACCAGCGCACACACAGGAGTACCTGCACGCGAGAATGTTTCCAGCACAATAGGATCGCACTGGTTCTCAGCAAGGTACATCTCGCGCTCGCTGCAATAGGAAAAATGCATCTTCTTATTAAAGCAGCGCGAGAAAAACCGGCATGGGTTCATGGGTGCATGCCAGGCCCTTCAGTCTGGTATGGATATTAAGGGGAACCCCTACGTGGAAAAAAGGGCGTGGGGGTCCCCCCAATCCATACCAGACCCTTATCCGAGCACGCAGCTCGGCCGGTCAGGAAAGGGGGTGGGGATGAGCGAGTGCCCCCCTTCCTGAACCGTACCAGGCTGCAAGCCCTCAACATGGGGGATTGGTGCGCCTCCCCACCCCAAAGCATCTTGTCCCCATGTTGATGAGGACAAGGGCCTCTTCCCAACAACCCTGGCCATTGGTTGTCGGGGTCTGCGGGCGGGGGGCGTATCGGAATCCAGGAGCCCCTTTAATAAGGGGGCCCCCAGATCCCGGCCCCCCACCCTATGTGAATGAGTATGGGGTACATGGTACCCCTACCCTTTCACCTAGGGGAAAAAAAGTGTCAAGAAAAAAACACACTAGACAGGTTTTTAAAGTAATTTATTAGGCTGCTCCGGGGGTCTTTTTCTGACTTCGGGTGTCTCTTCCGAGGTCTCTGGATCTTCTCCCAGTCTCTGGTTCTTCTCTGCGCTCTCCGGCTCTTCTCCGCGCGCTCTGGCTCTTCCGCCAGGCTCCTCCGCTATCTTCTGCTCTTTTGCCGCTCTTTTGCTAGCGGAGGAGCCCAGTCTTCTCCCGCTGTCCGGTTCTTCTGTTGCTGTCCGGTTCTTTTCCGCTCTGATTCTTCTGCCAGGTTTCCCCGCTATCTTCTTCCAGCTCTTTTGCTAGCAGTGGCCCGGTCACCTCTGCGAGGTGTGTGTCGATTTATGTAGGCATGGGGCATGGTCACCGTGTGATGTCACCGTGTGACCCCGCCCATTATGACGGCACAGTCCCGGTGCATGCTGGGACTGTGACGACATAAGGGGCGGGGTCACCGGGTGACATCACCCGGTGGCCACGCCCCATGCCTATATAATTGGTTACAGACCTCGCTCACGATGTTACAGAGAGGGAGCGTCGTGTCAACATCTCAGGAAGAGAAGAGGAAAGAAGACGTCTCAGAGGACTGGGCTCCTCCGCTAGCAAAAGAGTGGCAAAAGAGCAGAAGATAGTGGAGGAGCCTGGCAGAAGGAAGAAGGCATCGGAGAAGAACCAGAGAGCGCAGCAACGACACTGGAGAGAGGGAGAAGAGGCCTGAGAGACCCCTGAAGTCGGAAGAAGACTGGGCTCCTCCGCTAGCAAAAGAGCAGAAGATAGCGGAGGAGCCCGGCAGAAGAGCGCAGAGAAGAATCGGAGACCGGAAGAAGACCCCCGGAGCTGTCTAATAAATTACTTTAAAAACCTGTCTAGTGTGTTTTTTATAATTGACACTTTTTTCCTAGGTGAATGGGTAGGGGTACGATGTACCCCATACTCATTCACATAGGGTGGGGGGCCGGGATCTGGGGGCCCTCTTATTAAAGGGGGCTCCCGGATTCCGATAAGCCCCCTGCCCGCAGACCCTGACAACCAACGGCCGGAGTTGTCGGGAAGAGGCCATTGTCCTCATCAACATGGGGACGAGGTGCTTTGGGGTGGGGGGGCCCACAGGGCACCCCCTTTGCCCCGAAGCACCAACCCCCCCATGTTGAGGGTATGCGACCTGGTACGATTCAGGAGGGGGGGCGCTCGCTCGTCCCCACCCCCTTTCCTGACCGACCGTGCTGCGTGCTCTGATAAGGGTCTAGTATGGATTTTGAGGGGGGACCCCACGCCATTTTTTCGGCGTAGGGGGTTCCCCTTAAAACCCATACCAGACCTAAGGGCCTGGTATGCCCCGGGGGGAACCCATGGCAGTTTTTATTTAAAATTTTGCTTGGAGCTCCCCCTCAAGATTCATACCAAACAGTGTCGGGCATTGGCGGGGATCCAAGTCGGATCCCCGTTCAATACAGTCGGTACCCTGTCGGGTTGCTATGGAAATGGCAAACCACAGCTAAACGCAACCACAGCTAATCGCAACCGCAGCTAATCGCAACCGCAGCTAATCGCAGTGCCTGGAGTCTTAAAGTTCACAGAAAAAAAACATGCTTTTAACTGCGGCAGAATAGCCGTCCGTGTGAAAGGGGCCCAAGGCTTGCTTGCTTGCCACGTTTTTGGACCGGCAGTTTTACTGCGATTTTACAGCGATTTTTCTGCGATTTGCGTTTTTTTTATTTTTTTTTTACACTGTATATAGCCAGTTTCTAAGGAGGGGGCAGGAAGCCGGCCGCTGCGTTATTAACAACCGATAAGTCATCAGCTGACTTCACGCTCAATGTAAAAAAAAAAAAATGCCGGCTAAAAAAAAAAATTGAGAAAAAAAACAGCGTGGGGTCCCCCCCAGGTTCATACCAGGCCCTTGGGTCTAGTATGGATTCAGAGGGGACCCCATGCCAAAATGTAAAAAAAAAAAATGGCGTGGGGTCCCTCCAAAATCCATACCAGACCCTTATACGAGCATGCACCCTGGCAGGTCAGGAAAGGGAGGGGACGAGCGAGTGGGCCCCCCTCCTGAACCGTACTAGGCCGCATGCCCTCAACATGGGGGGATGGGTGCTTTGGGGCAGGGGGGCTCTGCGCCCCCCACCCCAAAGCACCTTGCCCCCATGTTGATGGGGACAAGGGCCTCTTCCCAACAACCCTTGCCCGGTGGTTGTCGGGGTCTGCGGGCGGGGGGCTTATCGGAATCTGGGCCCCCCCACCCTATGTGAATGAGTATGGGGTACATGGTACCCCTACCCATTCACCTGGGAAAAAAAGTAGTGTAGTGTTAAAAAATACAGTAGACAGTTTTTGACAAGTCTTTTATTATGCAGCTCCGGGGGTCTCTTCCGACTTCTCCACTCTCTTCTCCGCGCTCTCCGGTTCTTCTCCTGTTGTCCTGTGCCTTCTGCCGGGTTCTTCTGCTCTTTTGCCCGCTCTTTTGCTAGCTCTTGCCAGGTCTTCGTCGTCTTCTCCCCTCTTCTCTTCTTTCAATGTTGTCTCGTCGCTGTCTCCCGCTGCAATGCCGTGTGTGCTGTGCCCAATGACTTATATAGGCATGGGGTGGGGTCACTGGGTGATGTCATCCGGTGACTCCGCCCCTTATGACGTTACAGCCCGGAGCATGATGGGTCTGTGATGTCACAAGGGGCGTGGCATTCTGATGATGTAATCCGATTGCCACGCCCCCATCGTTATTTAAGAAATGCAGGACATTGGCGCCGACAGATCAGCGGGACGCAGCATCGGAGGAAGGTCGTCGGCGGGAGCGGAGAAAGAAGAACACCGGACAAAGAAGACAGAAGAAGAGCGGAAGAAGAAGCAGGGGGAGAAGGAGAAGAGCGGAGGATGAAGATGGAGGAAGTCCGGAGGAAGAAGAGGAGAAAAAGATTTGTAATAAAAGACTTGTCAAAAACTGTCTACTGTATTTTTTAACACTACACTACTTTTTTTACAGGTGAATGGGTAGGGGTACAATGTACCCCATACTCATTCACATAGGGGCCCCCCTGCCCCAAAGCACCCATCCCCATGTTGAGGGCATGCAGCCTGGTATGGTTCAGGAGTAGGGACGCTCGCTCGTCCCCTCCCTTTCCTGACCTGCCGGGCTGCGTGCTCGGATAAGGGTCTGGTATGGATTTTGGGAGGACCCCCACGCCATTTTTTTTTATTTTGGCATGGGGGTCCCCTCCGAATCCATACTAGACCCAAGGGCCTGGTATGGACCTGGGGAGGGACCCCACACTGTTTTTTTTCACGATTTTTTTTTTTTAGCCGGCATTTTTTTTTACATTGAGGGGAAGTCAGCTGACAGCTGATGACTCATAGGTTGTTAAGGACGTGGCAGCCGGCTTCCGGGCCCCCTTCTTAGCAACCAGCTATATACAGTGTAAAAAAAAGAAATAAAATAAAATGCAAATCACAGTAAAAACGCGGTACTTGCGTTTTGGATGCAGGTCCATCTATTACAAGCAAAATGCTGCATTTTGTGGTAAAAAAGTCCCCGACCCTTTCCAAAAACGCAGAGGCACAAAAATGCATTGATGTGAACATGTTCCATAGGAACCCATGTTAAAAAATTCCCATGCATTTCTGCAAAATGCATCAAAAAAGGCATTAGTGTGAATAAAGCCTAAAGCCTTTTTCACACTGGGGCGGGGGGGCATCGCTATTTTCAGCGCCGCTTTACTGTCGTTTTAGCGGCGTTATTCGGCTGCTAGCGGGGCGGTTTTAACCCCTCTGCTAAGGGCCAAAAAGGGCTTAAATCCGTCCGCAAAGCACCGCTGGATTGGCATTTTGCTGGCGGTATCACAGCACTACCCCATTGTTTTTAATGGGGAGGAGCAGTGAGTTCACCGCTTCAAAGAAGCTGCTGCTCCAGTGTGAAAGCCCTCACTGGAGTGAATTGAGCCACTTCTTTAGAGCGTTTTTGAGGCGCTATTTTTAGTGTTGTAGCGCCTAAAAACGCCCCAGTGTAAAAGGGGCCTAAAAAACGTCCTGCTAGTAGCATCTCTGGAGCGGTGTATAAATTGCTCCTGCCCATTGAAATCAATGGGACAGCGCGGCTATACCGCCAGCAAAACACCCCTGCGGTGATGTTTTGCTTGCGGATTTAACTCCTTTTCGGCCACTAGCGGGGGTTAAAACTGCTACCGAATACCGCCGGTAAAGCAGCGCAAAAAATAGCGCCGTTTTACCACTGCCGCCCGCACCGCCCCAGTGTGAAAGGGGCCTAAGACTCCCGTCACACGGATGGACCTTTTCCGCCTCAGACCTGAACGGACACTCCATAGACCTCTATGGAGGGTCGGATGTCAGTGGTGACATGTCCTCTGACATCCGACCCACTCCAATCCTAAAAAGTATAACGGAGGAAAAACCTATTTTTCCATCCACTCTACGGTCCGTCATCATCCGATCCCCCATAGAGGAGAACGCACTCTGACAGGTCTGTCCCTGCACACTGTGCAGAGACAGACCTGTCACCTGCCTGCCCAGCAGGGATCCACGGAGCCATCCCCCGCTGAGCAGAGCGGGCTCCATACACGGGGTACAAAGTCCCATCTTGTGTATGAGGCTTAAACACCAGAAATTCAAGTTTTCATATCTTTAAAGGTCACCATACACTGGCCATTCAGTTAGATCTTCCATAAATTAGATTCAGAGCAAGAGCCTGTTTGATTTTCTACAATTAGACGTAATTCTTACAGTGCATATTCCTATTACCGCTTTAGCCTAATGCTCTCTTTCCACTATTTCAACCCCAAAGTTGCGTGATTTACAATGTGCTTTTTTGGCTTGTTTTCCACTATTGCAACTTGTCATGCCACTAGGGACTGAAAAGTTGCATTACAAGTTCTACCCCATGATTTACAATGAGTACCGTTCATATGTGTGTGACTTCAAGTCGCAGCAACTTCAAAGTAGTCCCTGCACTACTTTGGTCCCACTTTGATGCGACTTGAGGTCCATAGACCTCAAAAATACACAGGCATTGCTTCAAGTTTTGGCAAAAAGTTGCGGGAAACTCGCGGCAAAAAACACGCAACTTTGGGCTTGCCGAGCCATAATGCCGTGTCATTCAACTAATTCAAAACATCTGAGAAAAAGTCGCACTGAAGTTGGAACAAAGTAGTGCAAGAACTTTTTTTGGAGTTGCACCAATTAGAAGGGGGGAACATTGAAATACATGTGTTTTGACTTGTCCTGTGACTTCACATGTGTCAAGTCGCACAACAACTCGCAGTAGTGGAAAGAGAGCCTAAGGCCACTTGGGACTGAAAAGTTGCATCACAAGTTGTACCCCATGATTTACAATGAGTACCATTTATATGTGTGCGACTTGCTTACGCACATGCCATATACACAGCGGGCACACATCTTTTTTTACAGAAATCCATATTTGGCATGGAAATTAACCACATGCTTACTGGGCACTTAAACCCCCCTGCTGTCCTGACCAATTTTCAGCGCTGATCCATTTTGAATGACAATTGCCCGGTCATACTTAGCCAAATGTTTTCTTTTTTTTTAAGTTCCCACAAATAGAGCATTCTTTGGGTGGTATTTGATCACCTGTGTGTTTTTTTCTTTTGTTTAAACAAAAGAAAAGACAGATTTTTATAAATAATTTTGTATATTTTTGGATATTTTGATATTAAATTTTGCAAACAGGTAATTTTTCTCCTTCATTGATGTACGCTGATGAGGTGGCACTGATAGACTGCACTGCTTGGGATCACTGGTGGGCATTGATAGGTGGCACTGGAAGGTGGCACTGATGGGCACTGATTGCTTACACTGATAGGCTGCACTGCTTGGGAACACTGGTGGGCATTGATAGGTGGCACTGGAAGGTGGTACTGGTGGGCACAGATGAGGCAGAATTGCGTCTTCGGGACCAATGTCCCTTGCACCTAATCCGGTGATCAGCTTTTATTATTATCCTCATGCTGTCAGCGTGAGTAGAAAAAATAAACAGATCGGCCCTTACTTCGATCTGTGATCACCCGAGTCTTAGTGACTCAGTGCGCGCGCAGCAGGGAGCATACAGGGAGCCCATCCTATGACAGCCTCCCAGAAATTCAGGTCCACGCTGTGGCCGTCGTTTGGCTATAGCACAGACACCAAGTGGTTAATAGAAAAACAGATGCAGATTTCTAGGACTGGCCAAAAATAATGTTTAGAGTCAAAGGCAACTGATGACTTTCTATTAAAGGTCTAAATGGGCCATTAACATGCATCACAATTGAACTTAGGAATGTGTCTTTGCAAAGTTAAACTCATTAAAATCCTTTCTTATTTTTGCTTGGGGATAGACTGCAGAGTGATTATAAGTTTTGGGGGATGTCTACACCCCTGATAGGGTGAAGACACCTCCCAAATTTTGCCAATTTCTCATTCAAAATTATTCACTTCCTGTCACATAGCCAAACAGGAAGTGAGGGTAAAACCCTACCAATGTATGTCCTTGGGGACACACAGATCAATCGAAATAGTTTCCCCATTCGGGAAATTGCACTCTAGCATTTTGCCATGTACATCCCAAATTTTTATGTATCTTGGGGTTTATTTACTAAAAGGTAAATCCACTTTGCACTACAAGTGCACTTAGAAGTGCAGTTGCTGGAGATCGGAGGGGAACATGCAAGGAAAAGACAAAAACAACATCTTTGCCTCTACATGATTGGATGATAACATCACCAATGCTACCCCTCTGATTTTTATCAACTAAACTTGTATTGCAGAAAGGATTTGCCTTTAATAATCCCCAAAATACCTAATAATTTGGGGTGTACACAACAAAGTGCTAGTGTGCAATTTGCATAATGGGGGCACTAGTTAGATTGACCTGTGTGTCCCCAAGGACACTCTTGATTTCCCTCAAATGTCCACAATTAGAATAGGATTGTCTTCAGCTTGATTTTAGTTCAGTGCTCTAAATCAGTGCTTCTCAACCCTGTCCTCAAGTACCCCCCAACAGGCCATGTTTGCAGGTTTTCCTTCATCTTGCAGAGGTGCTTTAAATCAAAGTCAATGGTTTTGTATTTTGGACAGCTATTTTAGATAAGATACAATTTCCTAAACATGTTCTGTCGGGTGGTACTTGAGGACTGAGGCTAAAAACCACTGCTCAAAAAGAAAATTGAATACTTACCACTCTGAAATGTTACTTTCCTGATCACTATCCATGGCAGCATATGCACAATCCATGCATGTGCTACCATGAAGGCACCAGGAAAGTAACTTAAAACTGAAAAAAAAAAAAAAAAAAATGAAAAAGGGATTTGTCTAAGACATGCCAATCAGCCTAGTTAAGCTGCAGCTGGGAGATCCGTTGCATGAAAAGAAAACATAAAACAAAGAATTTGAAACAATTTTATTGGTCAAAAAAAAACAGGACTTGGAAAAGAAGCAAGGAAAGCAAAATACACACATGTATGTTATTTTGAGACACTAACAGAATAGGTTTGAGGTTTGACCCTTTTGCAGTGTAAATTAACAGGAGTTAAAACAGTGGTTCTCAACTCCAGTCCTCGGGGCCCACCAACAGGCCAGATTTTACGTATTACCTTGAGGAGATGCAGACTAGAATACTGCAATCACTGAGCAGCAAGTGATATCACCTGTGATGTATTTCAGCTATCTTGCAAACCTGGCCTGTTGGTGGGTCCTGAGGACTGGAGTTGAGAACCACTGAGTTAAAAGGAGTGCACCCACTAATGGACATCTATTAAGGATTAAAACAACATTAGGCACAACATCTTGAGAAATAAATTTAAAAATAAGGCAGCACAGACAGTTAAATCAAAGTGAACGTAAAAACAAAAATTGGCAACATAAAAAAGATTTCATGGTAAAATAACCACCACCCAAAAAAAAACAACAAACCAAAGTAACAAATAAATTGCATAAAAACACATCTGTTTTGCAACAACATAACAAACAAAATACAAAATACATGTGTTAGAAACTCGATAAGGACACCCAAATGTACTCTCTTGCATGCCCAGAACAACCCAAATGCAGCTAGCACAAAATAAGCCACTCCACTGTCCAAAATTAAGCACATCATCCAGCATGCACCAAAATTACAGATGGGACAAAACACCCCCCAGTCCAGGGGGGCAACTAAAGAGCCTAACATGTGCAAAAGTTATACAACAAATACCATTGCAGTCTAAGGGAACTGACTTGGCATTTTTACTAGTCCCCACTTGGCTGGCTTATCTTCTAGTTATTGGCCTTAAAATGTGTATGGGGCCCAGGTCCCACCCTAAGGGACATATATCAATGTCACCAATTGGACAACCCCAAAAACGAAACAATTAGAAAATGTCTTTAAATATGCCAAATTGCTTAAGGGCCAGTTCACACCGATGCAGTCCAGTGCATATTTTATGCATCAAAAATGCATGGAAATTCGGTTATATGGTTTGCAATGGCATAGTTCACACCAGTGCTTGCCGTTCCAGTGTGTTCCAGTTACAGAAAAAAAGTAGAACATGCTGCATTTTTTCTGCACTGGACTGTACTGGAAAGCTGTAAAACGCATCAAAAACGCACTGGAATGCACTAGTCTTTATTTAAGGTTAAGAAAAAAGAGGGGGGAAAAAAGCACTGGACTGCATCGAAAACGCACCAAAAACGCACTGGAACACATCAAAAACATGCATGCAGAAAAGCACCTGGAACGCGCCCGGACTGCGGACCATAGAAACGCAGACCAGGAGGACCACCAGGCTTGAGGGGAAAATGTCTATGGAAATCACGGAGGAGAACAGGGGCATGTACGTCCGAGGATGAGACCCAAGAGCGTTCCTCCGGACCATACTGTATGTGCCCACGGAACCTACGGGAGTCAACAATGGACTGTACTTCATATTCCTCATGGTTCTTAATCTGTACAGGGTGGAGTCGTGGCACCGAGGTGGTAAAGCAGTTGCAGACCAAAGGTTTTATTAAGGAGACATGAACTACATTTGAAATACGCATATTAGAAGAAAGGTCTAATGCATAAGCCACTGTTTTAATCCTGCAAAGAATACGGAAAGGCCCAATAAACTGAGGTGCGAACTTCAGTGAGGGAACACGAAGTCGGAGATTGCGAGATGACAGCCAGACCCTGTCCTCAACCTGGTAGGAAGGCGTAGGCAGGCGTCTGCAGTCAGCATGGAGTCTGTACCTATCATTAGCATGATGCAAAGCCTCCTGGACTTGTACCCAAGTGGAACAAAGACCACGAAGATACTCCTCTAATGCAGGAATACTTTGCGGAACAAATGAGTCAGGCAATATGGAAGGTTGAAAACAATAAATCGCCTTAAACGGGGACAATCGGAAAGCAGAATTCAAGGCACTGTTGCCAACGGTAATAGGTTTGACCAGTTCTTATGATGGTCAGAAAGATAGCAACGTAGGAATTACTCCAAGGACTGATTGGCTCATTCTGCAGGCCCATTAGAGTGCCGGTGATACGCCGAGGAAAAAGCAAGCTCAATTCCTAACTGTGCACAAAAGGCTTGCCAGAACCAGGACACAAACTGACTTTCCCTGTCCTGAGACAATCACCTTGGGTAGCCCATGTAAGCGAAAGATCTCCCGAGCAAAGATGGAAGCCAGTTCCTTAGAAGTGGGCAACTTCTTAAGTGGAATACAATGACACATTTTTGAGAACCGGACAACCACCATAAGGATAACTGTGTTGCCCTGGGAGTTGGGTATCTCCACAATGACATTCATAGTCAGGTGGGTCCAGGGCCTTTCTCCATTGGGTATGGGTTGTAGGAGGCCCACTGGAAGGTGTCGTGAAGTCTTACTCTGAGCATACACGGAACAGGCAACTACGAAGGCAGTTACATCAGCACGTAGACTAGGCCACTAGAATTGTTGGGAAATAGCCCAATCGAGTTGATTCTTCCCAGGGTGGCCAGCATGGCAGTACGGAGACTTTCTGAGACAAAGCAGCGGTCACAAGGTTTCTCAGGAGGAGCAGCAAGAATTTTGTCACCCAAAGGAGAAGTAAGACTGGTGTGAACCCGTAGCCATAATACGATCAGGAGGAATCACAGGAACTGGAACCGACTCCAACTTGGAAGTGTAGGGCGGTTGTCGTGACAAGGCGTCAGTCCTTACATTCTTAGTACCGGGTAAGAATGAGACAATGTAATTGAAACTTGACAAGAAAAGAGCCCATCGCGCCCTTCTGGGAGAGAGGCGTTTAGCCTCAGACAAGAATGTGAGATTCCTATGGTCAATAAGAATGATAACCGACACAGTGGTACCTTCTAGGAGATGTCCCCATTCTTTCAGGGCTAAAATGATCACCAACAGCTCTCTGTCACCTATCTCGTAATTGCACTCCGCAGGTGACAATTTCTTGGAAAAGTAGCCACAAGGATGCATAGTGTTCTCAGAGGTAGGACGTTGAGACAGAAGGTCAACACCAGTCTCAGAAGCATCAACCTCAAGGATAAACGGTAACATAGGATCAAGATGTGCCAACACAGGGGCAGAAACAAAGGCAGCC
Organism: Lithobates clamitans; assembly: GCA_037952925.1. Classification (NCBI taxonomy): domain Eukaryota; kingdom Metazoa; phylum Chordata; class Amphibia; order Anura; family Ranidae; genus Lithobates; species Lithobates clamitans. Next base: position 1,560,268 of record JBBGZY010000071.1, read on the forward strand.
TTGAGACTCTCAAAGGTCCTAATGGACTCCGGAGACCAACTCTGTGGGTTACCGCCCTTTCTGGTTATATTAGTCCGGGGCTTGACCAGAGATGAGAAGTTACGAATAAACTTCCGATAATAGTTAGGCAATAGGCAAAGCCCAGGAAACACTGCAGAGGACGTAAACCCATGGGTCGGGGCCACTGTAGGACTGCAGAAAGTTTCTCTGGGTCCATCGAAAAAACCAGCTGTGGAATTTCACCTGTTCATGATGGAACTCGCACTTCTCCAGTTTACAATAGAGATTGTTCTCTCTTAGTTTCTGAAGCACATGACAGACATCTGTGCGGTGTCTCTCCAGGGACTTGGAAAATATGAGGATATCATCGAGATAAACCACCACACATACATGCAACAAATCTTGGAGGACATAGTTAATAAATTCCTGGAAAACTGCCGGGCATTACAAAGGCCAAAAGGCATTACAAGGTACTCATAATGGCCTGTTCTGGTATTAAACACAATTTTCCACTCGTCGCCCTCCTTAATCCTCACAAGATTGTATTCCCCTCTCAAATCAAGCTTTGTGAAAAATGTTGCCCCCTTGAGGCGGTCAAATAACTCCGTAATCAATGGAATTGGATAGGCATTCTTAATTGTGAAACGATTGAGACCCCTATAATCAATACATGGTCTCAATTCACCACTCTTCTTCTTCACAAAGAAGAAACCAGCACCGGCAGGAGATGAGGATTTGCGGATGAAACCTTGAGAAAGTGCATCTGCAACATACTCCTCCATGGCCTTATCCTCCAAGACCGACACAGGGTAAACTCGGACACGAGGGGGTATGGCACCAGGTTGAAGGTCAATTGCGCAATAATACGGCCGGTGTGGAGGCAAACTACTGGCTGAAGAGGGGCACAGGAAGAGGGGCACAGCACCTTGGCTACGTTCTGGAAGTGTATCTCACTGCATTGTGGTGACCAGGAGAGAACCTCAGCACGGAGCCAATCAAAAGAGGGGTTGTGCCTCTGTAACCAAGGATAACCAATAACCAGAGGAAAGTTAGGTGAGGAAATAACTTGGAATTGGATTATCTCATGGTGAAGAGCCCCTACGGCCATGGACAACGGGACCATCTCACGAGTCACATGGGCAGTCTGTAGAGGTTTCCCATCAAGAGCCTCAGTGGCAAGTGAAGTGTCACGCAGCTGCAGGGGAATCGAGTGCTTCAATATAAAGGCATCATCAATGAACAGGCCTTCAGCTTTAGAGTAGATTATAGCCTGTATCTCGACGGATGACTCAGCCCAAGAAAGGGTGACCAAAACTGGGGACTTATCCTTCTGGATAACTGGAGATGAAACCACGCCACCTAAGGTCTGTCTGTGACAGGACCTCAAGGTTCGGGCGTTCCCTGGATGGGTAGGACAAGACTTAAAAAAGTGACCTGCCTGGCCACAATAAAGGCACAATCTCTCCCTCCTCCTAAAGGTTCTCTCATCCACAGAGACACGAGTGAAACCCAAGTGCATAGGTTCACCTTCACTGCACGACTCGGTACCAGGAGGCATGAGAGTTGAGGGAGGCACGGGTGGGACTGCAAAGCTCAGAGACAAATGTACAGCAGGCTTCCGCAAGCGCTCCTTAAAAGAAAGCCTTTCTTTGAGTCTGGAGGCAATGAGGATGGCAAACGTGATCAACTTCTCCAGCTCAGTGGGTATATCTTGGGGTGCTATCTCATCCTTGATGGTATCCAAGAGACCATGTGAAAAGCAGCCATAAGGGCCTCATTGTTCCACGCAACCTCTGCTGCCAGAGTACGGAATTCAATGGCGTGGTCGGCAACAGTTCTCGTACTCTGTTCGATGGACATGAGGCACTTGGCAGTAGAAGCGGAGCGTGCAGTAACACCAAATACCCTTTTAAAGGAGGCCACAAACTCATGGTAACACAAGACAACAGGGTTTTGCATCTCACATAGAGGGTTTGCCCAGGCCAAGGCTCTCTCGGAAAGCAAAGATATCAGAAACCCTACTTTGCTTCTGTCCATGGAAAACGCCTGGGGCAGCTTCTCAAAGTATATCTCAGCCTGGTTGAGAAACCCTCAGCATTGGACTGGATCACCACCAAATCACTGGGGAAGGGAAGCGGAACCAGACATACCTCTTAAAGGGATAATACTCAAGGTGGGTGCCTGCACAGAGTCTGGAACAGCAGCAGGGTCGGCCTGTAACATAGGTTTTATCAGGGTGGCCACAGTGGGAGATTCGAGGTGAGCCGTGCGACTCAGGAGCGTATGTAACGCCATTGGCAAACTGATCCATGTGGTGATCCAGTTCATCCAATCTGGAAAAAATATTACCAACAAGTGGATTGACTGCATCTTCTGAATTCATGGCCTTCCCCTACTGTCAGAAACCATGAAATCAGACCGAGACAGAAGTACAGTTAAATCACACTTGTTTAATAATAAAAGTAAAAAGAACAAACATAGTCAAAACATAGCCAAAGTTCAGTAACCGGAATGGATAATCAGCCAAGCCAGAAGTCAGGGATCAAAGTAGTGGAACAGCAAGCAGTTCCGGAGCCAGAAGGGATGTCAGCAAAGCCAGTCTTTAAACAGGAATGCAGGAGATGTTTCTTGTGATGTTGACCAAGGTGAAGGCAGAGCTCCTATGGACTGGATGGCTTAAGTAGGCAGGACTGACGAGCAGGATATCAACAACAGCTGAGTAACTGTGGAGAGAGATGGGAGCTGGCAACTAGCCGACAGCTGAGCGGCCAGCTCAGAGAAGGAAGGGCTGAGCCTAGCCCTTGACAGCACCTTACCAGTGTAACAAAATGACTTTCAATTTGTACAACTACTCCACACTCAATTTTTTTTTTACATTTTTTCAAAATATTTCCATTTATATAGACCCAAAGGGCCTGGTATGGACAGGGATACCCATACCGTTTTTTCATAATTCTGTCATACGGCTCCCCTTAACCACTTCAATACACTATATTATATTTTGTACACTATAATATTTTGTACACTGCACTATATACCCTGCACTGTATTATATATACTACACTGACTGCACTATATACTCTGAACTGCAGTATTTATATTATACAGACTGCACTATTTACTCTGAACTGCAGTATAGATACTATACAGACTGCACTATATACTCTGCTGAAAAATTGGTCCTTAGATGTTGGTGGTGGCAGAACACAGAAACCCTCACAGTTACTGTTGATGGGCGCAGGAATGGGCCCTGCTGGTAAATATTATTTCAAAAAAGCTCCTGCTTTTCTCTGTCTTTAGATATCCCTAATTGCTTTGAGAAACTTGTAACTAGGGTGCAGTCGTCTTAAATTTTTAACTAAAAGGAAAATAATTCTATATATGTTCACTCTTGGCAGATTCTTACATGTGCCTTCATTTGCTGCTGGCGCCAACACCAATAAACATACTAAAATTATAGGTACAGAAACTTTACATAGTTAATAATATGCAATTAATGGTCTCCCACAGCTCAGACTGTGCACACAAAAATTGATAGCATTTCCTGATTCTACCATTTTTTGAGGATATTTTCTGCTTTGTTTGTGAATACGATCCAATAAAGTGTAACCAAGGACCACTATGTTCTCTAATAAATAGTGTTAACCTGAATCACTAAATTATATACCTCTTGAAGAAATACCAGTACTTACAAAATACCCCTGTGGTAGATTACCTAATCTCTAATGCAGGTAAATATTATTTTTAAAAATCGTAATTACATGCCCCTGTTAAACAGGGGCAGAAACATTGGGCCCTAGGTGTTGGTGGTGCCAGAACACTGTAATCCCTCACAGTTAAGAGGCCATAGAGGAAGAAGAAGAGAGGAGCATCCAGATATTGTGGCAGAAACACCACTAGCTTTTTGGAGGCATGGTGGCGGAACAAGCTCCAACACTGAATCCTGTCCTGCATCCTTCCCAGCTGCCAGCAGAGTTACCCAGTGCACCGTGAAGGTAAGGTAACATCCCTGCCCATGCCTGCTGGACCCTGAGTCATCGGTAATATGAACCTTACTGCCGACCGCCTCGTCCAACGAGGCCAACACATTGCCTTCCACATGACAATAGAGAGCCGGAATGGCCTTCAGTGAAAAGAAATAGTGTTTTGGAACCTGCCACTGTGGTACAGCACATTACACAAATTCACAAAAGGGGGCTGAGTCTACCAGCTGAAAAGACAGCAGTTGCATTGCTAGCAAATTGGCCAAGCTAGCATTTAGACGCTGAGCATGCAGATGACTGGAACTGAATTTCTTTTTGCAGTTCAGCATCTGGGGTAGGGAAATTTGCCTGCTGAAATCAGCTGGTGGTGTACTGCTAGCAGATTGGCTGCAAGAACTTGTGACACCTATTGCTATACCTTCATTCCTCTCAGTGCAGGTTTTTGAGAAGACTGGAGGTATAGTAGGGTGTTAGATCCCAGATGTGGAGCAAGAAGAAGTCTATCTTTTTCTATGATGTGGGTCTTTCAGGTGCTGCTGCCATCGAACTGCATGGCAGGACTTCACATGTCTCGTCAAGCATGTCGTGCCCAAGCGGCTGCTGTTCTGGCCACGCTTGATCTGCTTCAGACATATGATCGAACAATAAGACTAAAATCATAAAATACGTGAACCAAGTCTCTGATTTGTTGTGCTTATTGTAGCAGCGCTGAGTGTCCGATATTATAAAACACTATATATAAAGCAAATGATGAAGAGACAGAAAAGTTCAAAATAAAGATGTGGTCTGTGGGTATAAAGATATGCGTAGAAATCCTTCCACCAATTGATCACCGCGTGTGGGGGTCACCCCCCGTGAGATTGCACTCACCACAATATCAGTAACCACAAGCCTTTGAATAATGGTCTTTGAAACTTTCCGTCTCCTTAGTTCAACCACCAGGTGGTGCAATACCCTAAGTATAACTATATTTCAGGAAATGATCTACTGAAAACTTATTGATGTCATCACTTTTGCCCTTATCTTGTAATTCTTTGTTCTTTGTAGTTCTTTTCCTGATAGCACTATGTAATTGCTTGTGTTATTTGGGGTATCCCACAGAGAGATATGTGGTTTGTAGAGGTTACTACTAATGGAAAATACTCCCAGGCATTGCTCCAGGCTTTCAGCTCATCTGTGAACCAGTAGCAAGGTGAGGGCAGGTAGGTATATGCTATATCCTAAACGAGTACACATTATGGGCATAATGAGTGTAAATCTATCCAGCCCTCAACACCAACACCAGTCAACCTGCTTCTGCAACAAGGGACAGATCCTCTTCAGCCCTGAAGGAACCACTATATAGTTAACTGCCAGAAGAGGCAGATCAAGAGATCTCTACAGTAATCATAGTGGTCTGGGGGTAACTGGTGTGTCGGCCAAAATGCAAAATAAAGTTGCAGGCCAGAGGCAGTGACAAATGGACAGAGACTGAGAAAGTCTACAGTCACTAATGGTTTCAGACATAGGTTGCAAACAACAACGGTGCGATCTGCTGCACACGTGTCTAAAAAGGCCCACACCAAGGAACTTTTAAAAGTCAGCGGGGAGTTAGCAGCACCCTGCACCTGCAGAGCTCTGGGTTATGATGCTATAGGGTGGCTGCCCTTAAGCTGACCTCTGAAGGACATCCTGCCTCATTGGAGTTGTGCCTTCTCCTCCTCACTTTCCTTCTCTTTTCCCTCAGGCACCCAAGTACAGTCAGTGACCTCATCATCCCCTCCCTCCTCATCACTCAAGCAAATTTGGCAGTATGCTGCAGCTTGTGGAACATGACTGCCAGTTTCTTGTCTTTCTGTGGCATCCCCTCTCTCTAGGCTCATGTTACTCCCTTCCTCCACCTGGGAAGCAACATCGGAGCCTTCAAATTGCTGTGCATCCTCCAACAGCATGTAACCGACATTGTGATAAATAATTCCGGGAACTCCTCTTTGCATGATGGTGGGGCTACAGAAGGAGTTACTGTGGACAAGGAGCCGGTGGAATAGGCCGCTTTGGCAGCTGCGTTGGAAGGCAAACTATTATTAAACTGGGTGACAGAGGATGAGGACGGCTTCATTATCCACTCCACCAACTCTTCTGCATGTTGTGGCTCAATAACACGGCCAGCAGCAGAAAAAAAGACAAGCGTGCCCCGCGGCCACCTGCAGAGGATGCACTATGTCCACGACCACCACCGTTGAATGTAGACACAGAGGCTGCTTGCTCTCTTTTAGTGGCCTGTGAGCATCTGCCTCTCCTTCCGAACATGATGGGAATTTCTTTTTTTTCACAGCACACTACACTGTACACGGACGCGTTTCCTTGATAAATCGGACTCATCAGGAGCGCATGCTGCATAGTCTATAAAGAAAATATATATAAGATAAAAGTAAAAAAGATATCTGTAATGGTCTAGTTGGAATGATCTAGATGGAAAAACAACCGCTCCTGATGAGCCGGATTTATCGACAAAACCATTCGAGCTTTACAGGATGCATCCTCCACCCCACACTACCATATTTCATTTCCATCTACTATGGTTATCCTACCATACCTACCTATAGTGCATATGTGGTTTTTGACATGATATATACTGTCCTATATGGTCCTTTTTTATATGTACTTATATTTCATCTTGCTAATTTGCTAATTTGTTCCTATTTGTTTATCTGTGTGTGTGTGTATATATATATATATATACTAGACTGTACATATATATATATATATATATACACACCGCCTGAAGTGTATTATATAATGTATACCGCCGAATGAACTGTATGAATGCATATATATATATAGAGTATATATATATATATATATATATATATATATACATATATATATTTGAATACAAGTTTATGAAGTTTATTATTATCATGTACCTGGTGCTGGAGGCCAATGGAGAGAGGGCTTCCCTTGCGGCTAAGTTCCATACTCCCCTGAAAGTGAGAACAGGAGTAGTCATGCACAAAGTAGCACAGGTCACCAGTGATTTTGTTTGCAGAGGAGTTCAGAAGGCTTTCTGATGTGCTCAGTAGTTGCTGCAGACAGGTGGTGCCTGTGAGACGTGGCAGGTCTGTAGTAGCACTGAGATAATGGAAAGTCAGTTCAAACTAGAGTTCAGAGCAAGGAGGATAACAGAGCAGGCAGTGTCAGAGGGGAAGTCGAAGTCAGACACAGGAGACAGTAGAGAATATCCATGGACAAGCCAAGGTCAGGTCAGGAGACAAGGAGGAGAGTAGTCAAGGACAAGCCGGGTTGGTAGCAAAGGATTTTCAGGAACAAGGATCACAGGAACACAGTACAAGCTGAAGATCAATCAGCAGCTTTGAACACTAACACACTTCCTTATAAAGACTAATGTGATGTGCTGGTAGAGATGCTGGGTCCTAGAGCCCTTCACCTGTGGTTGGTGTCTTGACGGCTGCTGGGTCCTAGAGCCCTTCTCCTACCATTGGTTGCCTGACAATTATATAATGTACACCACCGAATGAACTGTATATATATGCTACACTGAATGCAGAATATATATACACTGTATATATATGTATATATATATATATATATATATACACACAGTGGGGACGGAAAGTATTCAGACCCCCTTAAATGTTTCACTCTTTGTTATATTGCAGCTATTTGCTAAAATCATTTAAGTTTATTTTTTTCCTCATTAATGTACACATAGCACCCCATATTGACAGAAAAACACAGAATTGTTGACATTTTTGCAGATTTAAAAAAAAAAGAAAAACTGAAATATCACATGGTCCTAAGTATTCAGACCCTTTGCTGTGACACTCATATATTTAACTCAGGTGATGTCCATTTCTTCTGATCATCCTTGAGATGGTTCTACACCTTCATTTGAGTCCAGCTGTGTTTGATTATACTGATTGGACTTGATTAGGAAAGCCACACACCTGTCTATATAAGACCTTACAGCTCACAGTGCATGTCAGAGCAAATGAGAATCATGAGGTCAAAGGAACTGTCTGAAGAGCTCAGAGACAGAATTGTGGCAAGGCACAGATCTGACCAAGGTTACAAAAAAATTTCTGCTGCACTTAAGGTTCCTAAGAGCACAAAGGCCTCCATAATCCTTAAATGGAAGACATTTGGGATGACCAGAACCCTTCCTAGAGCTGGCCGTCCAGCCAAACTGAGCTATCGGGGGAGAAGAGCCTTGGTGAGAGAGGTAAAGAAGAACCCAAAGATCACTGTGGCTGAGCTCCAGAGATGCAGTCGAGAGATGGGAGAAAGTTGTAGAAAGTCAACCATCATTGCAGCCCTCCACCAGTCAGCGCTTTATGGCAGAGTGGCCCGACGGAAGCCTCTCCTCAGTGCAAGACACATGAAAGCCCGCATGGAGTTTGCTAAAAAACACCTGCAGGACTCCAAGATGGTAAGAAATAAGATTCTTTGGTCTGATGAGACCAAGATAGAACTTTTTGGCCTTAATTCTAAGCGATATGTGTGGAGAAAAATAGGCACTGCTCATCACCTGTCCAATACAGTCCCAACAGTGAAGCATGGTGGTGGCAACATCATGCTGTGGGGGTGTTTTTCAGCTGCAGGGACGGGACGACTGGTTGCAATCGAGGGAAAGATGAATGAAGCCAAATACAGGGATATCCTGGACGAAAACCTTCTCCAGAGTGCTCAGGACCTCAGACTGGGCTGAAGGTTTACCTTCCAACAAGACAATGACCCTAAGCACACAGCTAAAATAACAAAGGAATGGCTTCACAACAACTCCGTGAGTGTTCTAAAATGGCCCAGCCAGAGCCCTGGCTTAAACCCAATTGAGCATCTCTGGAGAGACCTAAAAATGGCTGTCCACCAACGTTCACCATCCAACCTGACAGAAATGGAGAGGATGTGCAAGGAGGAATGGCAGGGGATCCTAAAATCCAGGTGTGAAAAACTTGTTGCATCTTTCCCCAAAAGACTCATGGCTGTATTAGATCAAAAGGGTTCTTCTACTAAATACTGAGCAAAGGGTCTGAATACTTAGGACCATGTGATATTTCAGTTTTTCTTTTTTAATAGATCTGCAAAAATGTGAACAATTCTGTGTTTTTCTGTCAATATGGGGTGCTGTGTGTACATTAATGAGGAAAAACATGATTTCTAGCAAATGGCTGCAATATAACAATATAACAAAGAGTGAAAAATGTAATGGGGTCTGAATACTTTCTGTCCCCACTGTATATATATACTATATATATATATATATATATATATATATATACATACATATCAAATGCACTGCTGCCTGAGTATAGAGTATACACTGAATATATAGTCTGCACTAAATGCAGAGTATAGATATATAGATATATATAGATATATATATCTATATATATCTATATATATACTAGACTGACTGTATATATATCACATACACTGCAACTAACTAACCTGCCTGCCTAATCTAGCTCAATCTATCTCCGTTCACAGTCACATACTATACACGGCTGCTATGTAAGCAGCCTTATATAGTGTGGGGCGTGGACTTAGTCTCCCTGAGGCATGATTGGTCAAAGACACCCTGCCTTTGGCCAATCATGGCTCTCTCTGCAGAGTGCGCTGTGATTGCCAAAGCATGCAGGTCAGGTGCATGCTTTGGCCAGTCATCAGATACTAATGCAGTGCATTATGGGGCGTTCCGCGGAGCTCGAATTTACTGCAAACGCCACATATTTTTTGTCATTCGGTGAACGGGCGAACACCCGATGTTCGAGACGAACTTACGTTCGATCGAGCTCATCCCTATTTGGCAACAGAGTTGAGTGAAAGGTTAGGGCTGAGCAAAAGCTCAGCCCGAACATTGCCTGTTTGCCCATTCAGCGTACACATGGATTTGCACAGTGTTGGGCGCAGTGAGCAGCTGGTTGTTAAGGAGCCCGGAAGCCGCGGTGTCCTTAACAACTGATGGGTCATCAGCTGTCAATGGGCTTCCCCTCCCTGAAAAAGTAAAACAAAGCGAGTCTGGTATGGATTTTATGGATTATCGATTTTAGGGGTAACCCACACCAAAAATTTTTAAAAAGGTGAGCATGCAGCCCGGCAGGCCAGCGAGCACCCCCCTCCTGAACCATACCAGACCACATGCCATCAACACAGGGGGAGCTTTGGGGCAGGGGGGATCTGCACCTTGTCCCCATGTTGAGGGGGCTTCCAGATTCTGATAAGTGTTTCCAAAAATAGTTGCCACTCATCCCTAGTTTCAGGCCTTTTAAAACTGATATGTTTTTGTTCATTTTTTCAAGCTGGATCTAATATGTAATGCCCATCCTGCTCCTTACAGCTCATCTTTCTGTACAATACTGTATTTGTGTACAGAAAATTAACATCATAAGGAAATCAATTCTTTACTATTTTTTAAGTAGGACTTACTGGTAGTTACCAATGGTTGTGAGCCACCATCTATATATTCTAGACATATGCGGTTTGTTTTGTTCTGAATCGAAATTCAAATTATTCATTATTCGTAAATTTGGATATATATCAGAATTTCAATAGTAGCAAATTTAAACGAAATCCAAAACAAAATAAAACGAAACAAAACTTCGGACAAAATTTTATTCAAATTCGAATAGTTTTTGAATCGTTTTTGAATTTGATTTAAATTAGAATTTCTGAATACAATAAAATAGAATAGAAAATAAAGGAATAGAAAAAAAAATAGTAAAAAGAGAACAAAAAGGAATAGAAAATAAAAGAATAGAATAGAAGCAAATATAATCCTCTTCTGAAATTCAAATTAAAAATTGACTCAATTCTCATTGGAGAAGAATAGAAAGCATATATTAGAAAATAATTAGAATATAATGGAAAAAAAGCTATAAATGCTACTACTACTAACACTGTACAAAAACATCTGTACAACTAGTGTCCCATTAACATCTGTCTCAGTGTGTACCAGTGCACACCAAAACATCTGTCACAGTGTACCATTGCACAAAACCTCTGTAATACTAGTGTCCCAGCAACATCTGATGTGAAAGATGAAAAATGGCCCAGGCAGAAAAGAATTGTCCAGTATTCAGGTGTTTAAATTAAACATATGTGCATTGTACAAGGTCTGCCTGAGATGACGGAAATAACAATCCAATATTCCAATTGTTACCAATTCCAATCGATTGGAATTAAATAAAAAATCTAAATGAGTACATTATATTCCTGCTGATGAAAAAAATGATGGTCACTCTTCTAAAATGTTTTCTAATGCGGTTGAAATGTTTTCTAATGCGGTTGAAATGTTTTCTAATGCGGTTTAAATGTTTTTGAATGTAGTTGAAATATTTTCTGATGTGGTTAAAATGTTTATTATTGCGGTTGAAATAATTTCTTATGCGTTTGAAATATCTTCTAATGTGGTGTAAATGTTTTCTAATGCGGTCAAAATGTTTATTATTGTGGTTAAAATGTTTTCTAATGCCGCTGAACTGTTTTCTAATGCAGTTGAAATGTTTTCTAATATGGTTGAAATATTTTCTAATGTGGTTAAAATGTTTTCTAATGCAGTTGAAATGTTTCTTATGCATTTGAATTGTTTTTCTAATGTGGTTTAAATGTTTTCTAGTGTGGTAAAAATGTTATTAATGACAGTTGAAATGTTTATGCGATTGAAATGTTTTCTAACGCGGTTGAAATGTTTATTAATGTGGTTGAAATTTTTATTAATGCGGTTGAAATATTTTCTAATGTGTTTGAAATGTTTATTAAAGCGGTTGAAATGTTTTGTAATGCAGTTGAAATGTTTATTAATGCAGTTGAAATGTTTATTAATGCGGTTGAAATGTTTTCTAATGCAGTTTAAATGTTTTCTAATACAGTTGAAATGTTTATTAATGTGATTGAAATGTTTTCTAATGTGGTTGAAATGTTTTCTAATGCAGTTGAAATGTTTTCTAATATGGTAGAAATGTTTATTAATGTAGTTAAAATGTTTTCTAATGCAGTTGAAATGTTTTCTAATGCGGTTGAAATGTTTAATTATGTGGTTGAAATGTTTTCTAATGCAGTTGAAATGTTTTTCAAATGTGGTTGAAATATTTTCTAATGTGGTTGAAATGTTTTCTAATGTGGTTAAAATGTTTAACAATGCGGTTGGAATGCTTTTTAGTGTGGTTGAAATGAATTCTAATGTGATTGAAATGTTTATTAATGCAATTAAAATGTTTTTTTTAATGCGGTTGAAATGTTTATTAACGTGGTTGAAATGTTTTCTAATGCAGTTGAAATGTTTATTAATGCGATTGAAATGTTTTATAATGTGTTTGAAATGTTATTAACGCGGTTGAAATGTTTATTAATGCGGTTGAAATGATTTGTAATTCAGGTAAAATGTTTATGAATGTGGTTGCAATGTTTTCTAATGCAGTTGAAATGTTTTCTAATGTGGTTGAAATTTTTATAATGAAGTTGAAATGTTTATTAATGTGGTTGAAATGTTTTCTAATGCGGTTGAAATGTTTTTTAATGCGATTGAATTTTTTTTAATGTGGTTGAAATGTTTATTAATGTGGTTAAAATGTTTTGTAATGTGGTTGAAATTTTATTAATGCGGTTGAAATTTTTATTAATGTGGTTGACATGATTTCTAATGCAGTTGAAATGTTTATTAATGCAGTTGCAATGTTTTCTAATGTAGTTGAAATGTTTTCTAATGTGGTTAAAATGTTTTATAATGAAGTTGAAATGTTTATTAAAACCAGTTCCTGACTGGCCTATAGCAGAATGATGGCTGGGCGGTGGTTCAGTTATCCTGACTGGGCGTCATATGACGTCCAGCTTTGTGGCGATCGGTGGTGCGTTGTGACAGTTTGATCTCAGTAAAGAGCCTCTGATGGAGGCTCTTTACCATGTGATTAGCCGTGTCCAATCATGGCTGATAATAATGTAAATAGGAAGAGCCGTTGCGTCTGACAGATCGGAGTAGAGGAGAGCCAATCGGCTGCTCTCCTGACAGGGAGGGTCTGTGCTAATTGTTTATCAGTGAAGCCCCCCTTGGATGCCCACCCAGGACCACCAGCATGCCATCAGGGCCACCAGGGATTGCCACCACACTGGACCACCAGGTATGCCACCCTAGACCACCAGGGAAATGCCAATCAGTGCCCAGGCAACTGCCAATCAGTCTCCATCCCCAATGCCTGCCAGTGCCAGTGCCATCAGTGATGCCTATCAGTGCCATCTATAAGTGCCGCATATCAGTGCCCATCAGTGCCAAATATCAGTGTCCAGCAGTGCCACCTATCAGTGCTCAGCAGTGCCGCCTATCAGTGCCACCCATAAGTACCCATCAGTGCAGCCTTTCAGTACCCATCAGTGCCCTCCAGTGTCACCCATGAATGCCCATCAGTGCCACCTATCAATGCCCATCAGTGCTGCATATCAGTGCCACCCATCAGTGCCGCCTACCAGTGCCCATCGTCAGTGCCCGCCAGTGCCCATCAGTGCCACCTCATTGGTGTCACCTTATTAGTGCCCATCAGTGAAGGAAGGAGAAAACTTACTTATTTACAAAATTTTATAACAGAAACAAAAGAAAGGAACAGTTGTTCCTTGGTGTCGCTGGTTAGCCCTCCAGGAAGGAGGTTGGAGGAACTTCCACAGAGCTCCCTGCGGGACATACCCTGAGGTCTACATATTTCTACTGAGCCTGTTTTGACCCCCCTGAATAAGGGCGGTCGCAGGCTGTCTGGAATCAACAATAGATCATACTACTTAATACCTGAAGAAAGGAAGTGTATCCCTGGTATCGTAACAACTATGGTGAAGTGACTGCAGGGGGTGCAACTATATGCGCATTGCCCCTGCGGGGGTGAGTGGATTCGGTGAGTGGGGACCCTGGAGGGGGAGCACAGAGTCACCAGAAGATTTTGAGAGCACTTAAGTCACCATTTCGTGTCCTATGTCACATTGTCTGAAGACAACTATATGCACAGTTTATAGACTATTATTTGCACGTTTACCTATGAACTCTTTTTATATCCACCACGGCTAGTGGAGTCACGGAAGTAGAGTGTGCCCGCTCTATGCAGTCATATTATTCATAACAGTCACTTTTGTTTTTGTTTCTATTTATATTTCGTTATATTTTAGGTGTCACTGATATATATGTGGTTTACAACCTACAGGTTACCTTTTCATCATCTGGTTTTTAGGTGGTAATAGGTACTACCTGAGAGCCTGTAGCACGATTTTGCTTATTTGTTCACTTCTGTATTAGATGTGGTACCAATACGTACATTTTTCAGTCATATTTCTATTTATCACATCAGAGGTTCAACACCATTGCCAGCCACGTATATTTATTCATAATCACGGTGAAATAGTTTTCATCTTTAGGTAGCGCCAATCACCTCATTTAACAGTTTTTTTCTCATTTACTATACTGCAGTTTGCCAAATCTTAGATGTTGTGGCTGCATGTTTTGCATTCTTTTTTTTTAGGATTTTTTTTTCCTCTGTTTTAACCTGGTGATTTTTCCAGTAACACAGCTCCTGTATTAGAGTGCCCGCACTTTGGATGAAGTGGAGATACCTATGGGAAGTGGAGAAACCTGTGCACAGTAGCATTGCTAATCTGGGGGGAAAGGAGTGGTAAATGTACTAGCAGGTTTAAAAGCACTAATAAATTGAAGCCAAACTCCAGCTAACACTTTTTAAGCAGTTACAGCATTTATTTCCCTGTTGGGATAAAGGATTTACATACATAAACAAAGGATAAACTGCTACATCTGCATGACAGTTTATTAAGTTAAAAAACAACAGACTTACTGGCAGGATCATCAGATAAAAATAAAGGAAAGAAAGCCTAAAAAAATGCAGCAGCCACATTTAAGATTTGGCACGATACTATATAATAAATAAAAATATATAAGGATCACGCTAAATATCAAATTGTAAAGTCCATGTGAATAAACTGATCTGAGCAAACAAAGTCCGTAAGTAATGTGATAGTCAAATCTCCTTAGTAATAGTATCCATCCTTCACCAAAATTGGAGTGAATCCAACCCAGGTCCCCTGGGACGACGTCATTTGTAATAAAACACGTAGGGCGGAGTGACGTGTTGATGTCACCATCTCCCTCGTGTACCAACGGACAGGTTTGTTTGGTTGTGTGCCGGCTGACACACCAAACTTAAGGTGTTTTACTTACTGTTGTAAGTGTTTTTATTTAGTAAACCATGACTCCAAGGATCTTAAGTACATGGAGTATATAAGATCACTGGGTGTAAAGGTGATGACATACACCAATATAGCCACAGGCTGATATGAATACAATTAAAGATGGTTTTGCTGAATGCAGCATGCAAACAAGCATCAGGGCTAGGGAGAAGGCTGCAGATGGAACATTAATTACAGGTGTTGTAACAGTCCAAATGGAAGCATCTTATATTGGACTGTAGTGTTCTGTCATGTCTGTAGTGTACCAGTGCGGTGTGCAAGTAATTTTTTTTTTTCAATTTTTCCAAATAAACGTTGTACTTTTGTATTACACTAATGCCCCGTACACACGGTCGGACTTTGTTCGGACATTCCGACAACAAAATCCTCGGATTTTTTCCGACGGATGTTGGCTCAAACTTGTTTTGCCTACACACGGTCGCACAAAGTTGTCGGAATTTCCGATCGACAACCACGCGGTGACGTCAAGCACGTACGACGAGACTAGAAAAGGCCGGTTCAGAACCAAGCGAGGCACCCTTTGGGCTCCTTTTGCTAATCTCGTGTTAGTAAAAGTTTGGTGAGAGACGATTCGCGCTTTTTCAGACTCGTGGCTTTCAGATCGTTTTCTGCCGTTCAGTTTGTGCTTGTGGGTTTGTATCTGCTCTTCAGTGCGTGCAGTCAGTTCGTATTGGAGTTTTCTGTGCGATCTTGTCCGCTCGTTGCTGTTTTTCAGGTCGCTCTTCACAGGCCTTGCTGTTCTTCAGTGCGTTCTGTTACTTCGTTCTGAGCAGCCGACCGTTTTCTAGCCATGTTGCGTATGCGTACTCCTCGTAGAGTTCGTGCTGTGCGGGGGCTTGGTGTTGGGGTCCTGACCTTGACACAAGTCCAGTCCATGAACAGGGTGGGGAGGAGTTCATGGACCAAGAATTGGTTGCTTCAGCGTGACCAGTTCTGTCATATGCCTTTGCTCCGTGAGATCCGTGAGAATAATCCTGATGATTTCAGGAACTTTCTCCGGATGACGGACCCCGTATTTCACCGTTTGCTGGCTTCGCTGACCCCCTATATCAGCAGGCAGGATACCTGCATGAGGCAAGCCATCACTCCGGAGCAGAGGTTGGTCGCTACCTTGCGGTATTTGGCCACAGGGAGAAGCCTGCAGGACCTCAAGTTCTCGACAGGCATCTCCCCCCAGGCTCTGGGGATCATTATCCCAGAGACCTGTTCTGCCATCATACAGGTCCTACAGAAGGAGTATATGAAGGTAAGATTTTTATCCTTTTATATCACATTTTATTGTATTGAATGTTTGATAATATATTGTATTTCTTTCCTCATTCCCTAATTAGCATGATTGTAATATGCTGTGAATGTCCCCTTTGTCCTCATGCATGCTGGATTTTTATGTAATTATTATTTTAGGTCCTTCATACATATTTGCCCTTCAATAACCTCCCCAGCATGGTGTCTCCTGCCCTATATTCACCTCATGTAGTCACTTAACAATGTATTTTATCAGCTCCATAGTAGTGCTTTACCCCAAACACCCCCTAAAATGTTTGGAAATGTTATTTTTGATTTAAATTCAGGCAGAGTGCCAGAGGCTTTTTTTTGTGGTGTCCCCAAATTTTTTGTAACCCTCCCTCCCCCAACTGCTAAGTCAGCTGATCCCAATTCTCTATCCTCAATCATCTATCTGCTGACTTTACCAAACCCATACACACTATACCCATCTCTTTAGTGCTCAGATTTATGGATGAATTCCCCAAAGCATGTAGTGCAAGGGCCTGCCTGTATACTTTCCAATGGTACTGTTTAAAGTTCTTGTATCCTATTATGATCTTGATAGGTAATAGCAGAATGTCCAAATGTGGTCAAATGTGTACAGTGTGTATTTATATCTTTGTATTATGAAACTTCTTACCTGTCCAGTGGGCTGCCAATAGTGTAACTAAGGAGGGGCTGTTCCAAGTAATACCCTGTATTTAGGCATTCATCTCTCAATGAAGTGAAGAGGGTTACCTGTCCAAGAGTTCCCCCCCCTATAATGTTAGAAATGGCCCATGAGAGGGGGGGGGGAATATGATAGGTGTACCTTATACTTTGTTGTTGTTAAATTCCCCTTAATAAATGCTATCTGGAGGTTGACCCATAATGTTTGTGTCTAATCTGCTTGCCAGGTTTCTGTGAAAAAATAGTAATGTTTATTGTTTTTTCCTCAACAGTTTCCTTCCACACCACAGGAATGGCAGACTGTGGCCTCCCACTTTGCCCAGCGGTGGGACTTTCCTAACTGCGGAGGGGCAATTGATGGGAAACACGTCCACATTGTCCCACCACCCAACTCGGGGTCGTACTATTATAATTACAAGGGGTTTAATAGTATAGTGATGTTGGCGGTGGTGTCGGCTAATTACGACTTCTTGTATGTGGACATGGGGAAGAATGGCCGGATGTCCGATGGTGGAGTGATCGCCCAGACGGAGTTCTACAGGCGTCTCCAGAATGGCAGCTTGGACTTGCCACCTCCAGAGGACAATGTTGAAGGTCTCCCATTTGTGTTCATTGCTGATGAAGCATTTGCGCTGGGGGACCACCTGATGCGCCCATTCCCAATGAGGACCCTCACCCCGGAACAGAGGGTTTTTAATTACCGGCTGGCCAGAGCCCGAAGAGTGGTGGAGAACACATTTGGAATCCTGGCCAGCCGGTTCCGATTATTTATGACACCCATCCATATGGCGGAGTATAAACTGAACCATATAATACTTGCCTGCTGTGTTCTCCATAATTTTCTACGAAAACATTCAGCCAACTATGCTGGCTCAGTTAGGCCTGAGGCCGGAATCCCAAATACATCAACAATGACGGCACTTGAAAGCGGCCGTCCTGGCTTGCCCTCCCTGAATGCCCGTGATGTCCGGTTACGATACCTGGAGTTCTTTGCGGGTAGGGGGGCTATCAATATGCCAGACAATATGTGACACCTTTTTCAAATAAAAAACAACCAAAAGAAATTCTTGGTGGACATTTACTGCTTGTGTTTGTTTTAGCTGACCCTGACAGAAATGTGTTGAGTGCAGAAAATGTTGTGATTGGGTAACCTTATAAAAAACAGTGTTGGCTGGTACTTCCTAAATGCAAAAACACATTTCACTACAAGTGCACTTGCAACTGCACTGAACCTGCACTTGTAGTGCAAAGAGGATTTGCCCTTAGGAAATAACCCCCATTTGTGCATAAAACAACAATTACATCACCCCAAAAGTGTTGTAGTGTTGAGACAATAATCCACACATTCTTGAGTAAGGCACTTTTTTATACCTGCACAATCACATGCGCATTTACCAAAGGTTTTTAAAACAAACCAACATGTTTGTTGTATAACAATGTTTGCAGTAGCATTATGAAAAATCAAAATATCCATTTCAGATAAAACAGGCCTGTGTAAAACCAACAAGAAAGCCAAAAAACTTGAACTTACAAAGTTCACATTAGGTAAAACCTGAAGGCTATATCAGACATCAGTATTTAGGAACTGGGTTTGATATAGCGTTCAGATGGGGGGAAATCACCCCTGGAAAAGCCAAATTTGGAAGATGCACACCAATTTACAAATGTCCACATGTGCTATCTGCCATCATGGGGGATCAAGGGACGTGTTTGAGGGGAGCAAGCCCTTCCTCAATGCTACTTTATAATTGAGGAAGGGGTTGCCCCCCCAAAACGCGTCCATTGATCTCCCGTGATGGCAGATAGCACATGTTGGCACACTGTGTGCATCCTCCAAATTTGGCTTTTCTAAACATTGAAAAAAGTTTGGTACAATAAAACAGGTGATTTGGTGGGGTTTAAATTCGCCCCAAAACATCAATGATGTTATTATTTTTTTAATAACATCACTGATTTGTTGCTGGATGTTTTGCAATTGGAGATTACACCCCATGATCTCCCCAATCAGTATCTGGGCACTTTCAGATGTAAAGCGTTCTGGATCACGATCACCTAAAAAGAGATAAAGAACAAAAAAAAAGGTCTCAAAAATCTGCCACCATCCATCTCGTTTACCTGAGCCTGTGGTCGCAGACACTCACCTGTTGTGGTGCCAATCTCCACCACATCTTCTTCTTCCTCCTGCTCAGCTTCTTGTGTTGGTATTTCCCCTTCTTCCAGAGGTGGGGGGTCTCTGTTCTCCTGGGATGAGGGGTGTCCTCCGAGTCTTTTCTCCCCTATGTAAAACAAAAATGGTATACTTAGCACACAGATATTTGATGGCAGAACTATAGAAATAGGAAACATTGCTTGGAAGTGGGGTACAATTATCTATTTTAGCCGAGTTCCAAGATGTATTTTTTTTATTGCCCTTTGTCAAGCTGCAATACTTTACCTGTTTAGTACAAGCTTCACAGATGGAGACCCCCCTATAGTATACACTGGAGCACCTGTGTGGCTCCCTAATAAAAATGGTGTTCTTGTGTCCCACACTAGTGCTCCAGTGTCCAGATGTGAAAACAGCTGCTCAGTGTCCTCTCCTTACACACAATCTAGTTTGCATTTCATTCTAGTAACAAACCCATCTACACAAACAAATATTTGGCATCCAAGTAGGCCCCCAAAAATGTGTGAAAATGCATATGGCCTAAACAATGGTGTTCTAGAGGCCGAAAGAAAAATGTTTGATACGAACGAATAATGTGCCCATGAACATTAAAGTTGACCTTTTGAAACGTTACAACTAATAAAAGCATATGGAGCATAACGAACGTAATAAAGACCGAAAGAATAGGAACACAGCACAACTACTTACTTTTTTGCAGCACTCTCCGGATCTTTCGGTACTGCTCTGGCTCTCTCAACTTCAGGTCCGACCACCGCTTCCTGAGCTGATCTTTAGACCTTCGTACCCCGAAATTCAGCTCTAGACTCCTGACCACTTTCGCCATGATCTTGGCCTTTCGGATGTTCGGGTTGGGGTAAGGCCCATATTTTCCGTCATAGTCGGACTTCTTCATGATGTCGACCATCTCCAACATCTCCCCAAATGACATATTTGTGGCCTTAAAACATCTCCTTCTGGATCAGGACGTGCCTGGATCCGGGCTTTCCTCCTCCTCCTCCTCCTCGTTGCTACAATTAGCCCGCACCTGCTGTATGTCCGCCATCATGCTCTTCCCCCACTGCGCCGAACAAAAAGGGGCGGGGAATACACTAGAAAGAACGTCAGGGGCGGGCGGAGTTACACGCATGCGCAGTGTATATAAAGTGTAACACGCGTGCGTATTACGTTTGATTTGTGAGCGGAGGAAGGAGCATTAAGCGCGGCGATCGTAAGAACGAAGGTAAGAGACAAACTTGGGCCTATACTGCTTCTATAGATTGAGGCCTATATTGTAACAAGATTAGGAGAGTTTGGTGTGACATTAGGCTTTGACTTGTGTTGTGTCTTGCAGTGAACATGGATATGGTACTGGAAGATCAGGACTTCATTTCAGTCTTCATAGAGATGCTAAGGGAGCTGCCCTGTCTGTGGGAGATTAAACACCCCCATTACAAGAACCAAGCAAAGAGGAAGGCAGCACTGGAGCAATTGTGTGAAATTGTGAATCAGGTGATCCCCACGGCAGACATCACTTTTTTAAAGATTTTCATTGGTGGCCTGAGGAGCACATATCTGAGGGAGCGCAATAAAGTCCTGGATTCACAGAGATCCGGAGCAGCAGGTGACATCTATGTCCCCAGGATGTTGTATTACGACAGGCTGCACTTTCTGGCAGGCCAGACTGAACCCAGGCCATCCCTCTCAAGTCTTCCTTCCACGCTTCCTTCCCCCCCGGCTGAGGCTTCTGACGCCCAACCTGGGCCTTCCAGGCCGCATGTGGAGGAGCCCAGATTGAGCCAGGTATAGCATTCCTCTAAATATTTCTGTTTGTCCAATCAATGATGTTAACTAGATGTTAGTTGGGAGTACTAATTTAGGATTGTGATTGATGATGCAAAAACTAAAACCATGTCCCTTTTTCATACACAGGGAAGTCTCAGCCAGGAGGTGGCCGGGCCGAGCCGGCTGGCTGATCTGCAGGTCCCTCCACCCCCCCTGGAAACAGAAAGTGGCAGTAGGAGGAGTACCCTAGAGGAGGCGGCTATAAGATTTTTTTGTAGGGCTACAGAGGTCCTGGGAGCACCACACACCAGGCAGGAGAACCTTGCTGCATTCATTGCCTATAAAATGCAGAGGATGGAGGAGGGCCAAAAAGCCATGTGTGAGGCCCTCATATCAGAGGCTCTGGCGAAAGGTGTGAGGGGCCAAATTACACCTCACACACAGCTTTGGGATGGTCCTCCTCCTCCTCCTGCAGGTCCTACTCCTCCTCCAGGTCCTACTCCTCCTCCTGCCACATCTCCAACTGCACAGCCACAGCCCGGAAGGAAGTGTGAAAGGAAGACCAGAGAGTGATTGCCCTGGATCCAGTCTGGTCGGCCAAAAGATGCAGCCTCTTGTGGTACCACAGCCTGGGGACACTGATGTCATCTGCTGCTATCCGAGTCTCTGTGAATCCCGGACCAGACTGCCCTCCCTTACATATGGACTCCTCAGGCCACCAATTTTGAGGTTTAAGAATTGATGTCTGCCGTGGGGGTCCCAGGCTTCACTAATTTCTCCTGTTGATCCAGTGTTGCCTTCCTCTTTGTTTGGTTCTGATCCCTTAATAAAGGATTTTTGTTTTGAATTATACTCTCCTATGTGTTTTCCTTCAAAAATGACAGTTGGTTTGTGAGTGTTCAGGTACATTTCAAATATACAATGTGAAATGAACAAGGGACACCAACACCAAACAATCTCCTGGAGATTAAATAATAAAAGATATCAATGGTGTTGGGGTAACTTGACACACAAAACACACACAAAAATATTCTGGAGTAAAAATAAAAATAACATTGAACAAAGATCAGCCTTGGAAAAAATCCAAACATTAAAGAAAAAAAAAGACTTAAAAACAAAAAAAAAAAACATAAAAAATATAAAACTGTCAGATGTGACAACTAATAACAATATATTGAGGGAATCCCACTAAAAAAACACAAATAAAACTTTGTGAGACGTGTGTGTGAATATGAGCAGCAAAACTACTTAATTCTTGTCACATTATAAAGAAGAAGAGAGTGCGCTGTATTAAACCATTTTTTACATTGCAGCGTGACGAAAGTGCTGTATCCATTGCGAACGCTAAGTTTACCAGAACGAGCTGTCCCGTGTCGGAATTTCTTCTGAGCATGCGTGGCACTTTGTGCGTCGGAACAGGCCACACACGGTCGGAATTGACGCGATCGGATTTTGTTGTCGGAAAATTTTATCTCCTGCTGTCCAACTTTGTGTGTCGGAAAATCCGATGGAAAATGTCCGATGGCGCCCACATACGGTCGGAATTTCCGACAACACGCTCCGATCGGACATTGTCCATCGGAAAATCCGACCGTGTGTACGGGGCATTACTGTTTTTAGTCCATTAAAATCCCAACTTTTGAGGAACCCATTTTTGTTCATTGTCTGTACTAGCAATGTGAGCAATGAACAGTTTTCCAGATAGCTGGCAAATCCATTCTTATTTAATAAACCCACCAAAGAATTTATGCTATGTTGAGCCTCTCATTTCTTTTTGGTACCCAATCGCCATTTAACTCAATGAGTAATATTGGAGGCATGGAGGAACCCTTGTGTTATACAAGGGAATTGCTGCTAATTTTTCTAGGGACATATAGTTATAGCGCAGTTTTTTTATTTGTATTGACTATATTATAAATGTTTGCTTTTGTGTTTAATCCTGCTTTAAGAATTACTGCACTAGCTGGAATCCATTAGTGTTTATATAATATTTTTTGGCGTTTGGGGAACTTTTCTCTCTTAGTTGTCATCTTCCAGAAGCCCACAGAAGATTACATGAACACAATCCTTTTCAAATCTTTATTTAAATTTTCCACAAACCATACAAAACCTAAGAGAGTCGCCGAGGCAACAACATGTACAATAATAAAATTTAGCAGAAACATTACATGATCTCAACGTGCTCTCTCAGTAACCCCTCCCTACCCACCCCACCTAGCCCCTCTACCCTTCCACCCCCAGCAGCCCTCTATTTCCTTTTCCCTTACTCCGAAGTGGTTACTGGAGACCCCCTTAGGGCAGCTCACTTCGAGAGCAATTCAGCATATGAAAGAGAATTCCTAAAGATCAACCACGTTGCCCATTTACTTCTCCTCGATGCATCATCTCTAAGAAGCCCCTCTACATCCCCTTTCTCTAGAGTGTACAGTCCCTGTATTTTAAGCAGCCAATCCCTGACATTAGGACCTTCTATGTTTTGCCAGTTCTTGGGGATTTCGCTTTTTGCGGAGTTTAATAGTACTGGAATTAAAGACATATTGTACTCCCTTTTACCTCCATCTGCACTGTGGAACAGACAAATCCATGGGTCACTTGGTATTGATCTGCCCGTGATTGTTTTAATTATTTGTATTACCTTTACCCAAAATTTCTTGACCACTGGGCAGCTCCACCAAATATGAGCCATGGATCCCGGCATCCCACATCCCCTCCAGCAATTAGGGGACCTATCTGGTTGGTATTTATTAATTTGTACGGGTGTGGAATACCATCTGGATAGGCATTTATAGTTTGACTCTATTGTTTTTATGTCCGAGGCCGTACTGTGTGTGGCTTTTAATATGTTGCCCTTTGCGTTTTCGTCTAATGACACCCCAAGGTCTATCTCCCATTTCTTAACGAATGGTGGCATTTCCAACTCCTCCGCACTCAGTAGTATTTTATATATGGCCGAAATATAACCTTTCAGCTTATTGTTATTGAATAACTTCTCTATTGGCAAGAGATTGTTCTCCTCCCGTATCGGAGCCGGGAGGCTTTTAATAAAGTGCGATAGTTGTGTATACCGCCATCGGTCAAGCCTCATTAACTCTCTATATGTGTTTATGTGCTCATACGTGCCTATTTTCCCTTTCTTCATAATGTGTTTGACTTGTGTCTTGTTATTTATAATCCAGTTACCCCCCACTTCCTCCATCCCTGGGGGAAACAACTCATTATTTTTTAAATAGATCAATGGTGAATTGTATTCCCACCCGTTTAAAGTGTGCATCCAATCCCAAATTTTGAAAGTGTACTGTGTAATAGTGTGTGTATTTGGACCTAGTGTTCTACAACCTGGGGGATTCCAAAGTATTGTGTTCAAACGTGCTCCACTTAGACCTATTTCAAGGTTGACCCATCTTTTAGTGGTCTCTCCCTTAACCCAGTCGACTGCTCGTGCTAGTGCTATTGCATAATGGTATTTTTTAAAGTCCGGGAGGGCCAGTCCCCCGTAGGCTTTCCCTCTACATAATACTTTGTGTGCTACCCTTGGTCTCTTATTTTTCCAAATGAGACCCTTTAATATTTGTGTTAACTTTTTAAAATAAGTTTGAGGTAATGGGATAGGCAACATTTGCATCTTATAAAATAAAAGGTGATATAGGGCGCACAGGACTAGCGTAGTCCAAATAATGTCTCTATTAGGGATCGGCAGTCCAAAAATGAACGGGAGAAGTGTAGGTAGGAAGGGATGGAAGGATGGTGATCTTCAGCAAAAAGGGCTGCAACTTTAAAAGACTTGAAGCAGGGTCTAAAATGACATAAAAACAAACAAAGGCGCCTCTAAGTGCAGAAGATAAACAATTTTAATACCCCAACTGGGTTAAAAACACTTACAAAATAGAAGTAAAAAACAGGCACATCGTGGGTAAGGCTGCATTGGAAGAGGTCACGATCAGAGGAAGCCTTCAGGAGGATGGATGTAGTCACTGTCAGCAGCGATGTAAAACACAGGGAACAGCTGTGAAGCCGGCGTCGTCAGCGTGTGAGGGCACCTAGGCCGCCTAGGGGGCACGCGCGTGCACCCACCGCGTTGCTCAGGACCCGGTGCGTGTGCCCGGTGGCCGCAATGTCTGCCGGGCACCCACGATTGCCCGTTAACCGGGCCGGACCATGGATCTCTTTGCTGGGTACCCAGCAAAGAGATCCATGGTCCGGCCCGGTTAACGGGCAATCGTGGGTGCCCGGCAGACATTGCGGCCACCGGGCACACGCACCGGGTCCTGAGCAACGCGGTGGGTGCACGCGCGTGCCCCCTAGGCGGCCTAGGTGCCCTCACACGCTGACGACGCCGGCTTCACAGCTGTTCCCTGTGTTTTACATCGCTGCTGACAGTGACTACATCCATCCTCCTGAAGGCTTCCTCTGATCGTGACCTCTTCCAATGCAGCCTTACCCACGATGTGCCTGTTTTTTACTTCTATTTTGTAAGTGTTTTTAACCCAGTTGGGGTATTAAAATTGTTTATCTTCTGCACTTAGAGGCGCCTTTGTTTGTTTTTATGGCATCTTATAAAATACCTTTGGGGCCAGCACCATTTTTATTGCATTGATTCGCCCTATCCAAGAGATGGGGTAGTGACTCATCCTCTTCGTCTCTAATCGGACTTCGTCCAACAAGGGCAAAAAATTCAGGGCATACGTCCTTTCCATAGAGTTTGTCAACTTAACCCCCAGGTATTGAATATTATCCCTTACAGGGAAATTAAAAGTGTCCCTGATCCAGATCTCATCCCTCCTGTTCATGCCGACACTCAGAGCCTCCGATTTTCCCAAATTGATCTTGTAGTTTGATAGCTCACTGTATTTCTTGATGATCGCTAATATGTTAGGGATTGAGATCCTCGGGTTTGTGATGTATAGGAGGACGTCGTCGGCATATGCGGCCAATTTGTGTTCCTCTTTCCCTACCATACACCCCTTAATGTCAGGATTTTTACGGAGAGCAGCAAGCAACGGCTCCAGTGTCAACACGAACAGGAGGGGGGACAACGGACAACCCTGTCTAGTGCCGTTTTTCATCTCAAACTGAGCTGAGGGGGAGTTGTTAACCCTGACAAAAGCGGAGGGGTGATGATACAGAACTTTCATCCATTTTAACATTTTTTCTCCCACCCCCATAGCTTCTAACGTTTTGAACATGAAACCCCAGTCTACCCTGTCAAAGGCCTTTTCGGCGTCAATTGACAGGAATAGACCTGGGGTTCCATTGCTCTTGAAGGCCTCCGTCAGGAGCAAGGACCGTACCCCATTGTCTTTGCTTTCTCTCCCGGGGACAAAACCCGCCTGATCCGGGTGGACCAGGTACGCCATCTTATCCCTAAGTCTGGAAGCAAGCACCTTTGCGTACAGTTTAGTATCAGCGTTTATAAGCGCTATAGGTCTATAACTGGAGCAAAGGGTGCGGTCCTTGCCCTCCTTGGGGATCAGGGTCACCGCTGCCAGCAGAGCTCCCTTACTCATCTCGCCCTGGGATCCTAATTCATTCCACAGCCTACACATCCTCGGGATCAGTGTTTTTCCAAATGTTTTAAAAAAGGCCGCTGTAAAGCCATCCGGTCCTGGGCTTCTCCCAGAGGGAGAGGAACCCAGGGCAAGACTAATTTCTTCCTCTGTTATGGGTCTATCAAGTTCTTGTGAGTCTGATTTGGATAGTATATGCAACCCTGCTTCTGTAAGAAAGGCCTCTGCGCTATTGTCGGTCCCTTTGTTCCCTCCTGATTTACTCACTGAATATAGGGCTTTGAAGTAACGCCTAAATTCTTCTCCAATTTCCCCCGAAGCGTATTTAACTACTCCATTTTTGTTTTGTATCTTGTCTATAAAATTTATGTCCCGTTTTCTCCTCAAAGTTTTGGCCAGGTGTTTTCCTGCTTTGTTACCCCACTTGAACCTCTCTCTTGTGAATCTGTTCAATATGTGTTGCGTCTCCTGATCCATTAAGTCCCTCAGTTCATCTCTTTTGGTGGTTAGGTGCATCAGTAGAGTCTTGTCTGGGCCTCTGTGAGCTTTATGTAGCTGCTCTAACCTAAAAATGTCTGCAATGAGGGCGTTTTTTCTTTTTGTTCTTTCTTTCTTCAACCCTGCACCTATCGAGATCAATATCCCTCTTATATATGCTTTGAAGGTTTCCCAGACCGTCATCTCCCCTATTTCGCCCGTATCGTTGGTTAGGAAAAAATCGTCTATCTCCCGCTGAATCCTTTCTACGATTTTGGGGTCTTTGATTAAGTTCTCGTTTAAGCGCCACGTAAACGGGGGTTTGTGCGTCTCTTTTAGTTTTAATTTCATTATAACGGGAGCATGGTCTGATAGGGTTCGAATCCCAATTTTGGTCTCAACTACTGAGTCCACCAGTCTATGATCTACCAGTAGATAGTCTAGTCTAGAATGTGTATTATACACGGGGGAAAAAAAGGAATAATCCTTCACCCCCGCATGCTGAATCCTCCACATATCTAACAGCTGGCTGTCATGTAGTTTAGCGCTTACTCTTCGCAGAGTGCTTTTACTCGTCCCCCGAGTGTTTGATGAACTGTCAAGAGATGGGTCAAAACAAAAATTAAAGTCCCCTGCTACAATCACCTCTCCCTCTCTAAAATCCAATAGCTCATTTAGGACCCTCAACAGAAATTTTGGTGGGTCTCTATTTGGGCAGTAGATGTTCGCGAGGGTGAGAATTCTCACTCCTAGCCTAATCTTTAAAAACAGAAAACGCCCCTCCGAGTCGCTCTTCCTATCTATCAGGCAGAAGTTAACATTTTTCCCGAAACCAATTGCCACCCCTTTTACTCGCTTTGTTGGAGAATCACTATAGAACCAGGATGGGAGATGTTTTGAGTAAAGTTTTATGTTGGCGTTGTGTGAAAGATGGGTTTCTTGTAAAAATACTACCTCAGCTCTGAGGTGGTATAGTTCTTTTAGTAATTTATGTCTCTTGTTAGGGGAGTTTAGGCCCTTAACGTTATATGTTAAGCATAGAAAATCCATTTGACCTAGGCCTTGTGCCATATTAAGAACCTTGTGAAAAAGGAGTGGTCATCTATGGAAAGAAAGTCTGCCCTGGGTGGCCCCCCCTCTTGCCCTCCCCCCCCCCCACATATCCCAATGTCCCCTACCCTCCCCCCAGCACCCTCCCCCCTTCCCTCTCCCCCCCACCCCCCCCCGCCATTCCTAGGCAAGTGGATCGCAGGGTAGACATCTATACACGCCCACTCTGCGACCCATGTGCCCCGGGGTGGATCTCGGTACAGAGGTGGCGTCGGTGATTACTGTCGCCGGATATAACACTTGTTTGATCCCATCTTCGTTATCCATCCTCCTCCCTCCCACCTCCCCAGCCACATCCCCCGCGCCCGCCCCCCCCCCCCTTGAAAAACTTTACGGGAAGACATTTTCAGGAATGACTGGAACCCCAATTTCAAGTTGCCCACAAAAGTCCTGTAAGTCCTCCATTTGTCTCAGGATGCAGGACCTGCCTTCCTTAGTTACTGTCAAGGACAGCGGAAACCCCCATCTGTACTTTAGGTTTGCATCTCTTAATAAATCCAATAGGGGCCTCAGTTGTCTCCTTCTTGCCAATGTACCGGCCGATAAATCAGCATAGATCTGTATCTCTTGATTATTAAATTTGATCGGCCGTGCCCCTCTTAGTCTAGTCCAAATAATGGCTTTGTCCTCGAACTGATGAAATTTCACGATGATGTCTCTAGGTGTGTCGCCTCTTAAATTGTGGGGTTTCCTAATTCTGTGGACACGGTCAATTTTCAGATCGCTATCTGGGTTTTTCCCCATTAGGGGGTTGAAAAGCTCTTTGCAAATTAGGAACAAGTCCTCATCTCTATGTTCTGGTAGTAGTCTGATCCTTAAATTTTGCCGTCTGTTTTGGTTTTCTTGTTCTTCCATTTTAAATAACAGCTCTCTGTGTCCCCTCTGTAGTGTTTTTACTTGTTTTTTTAAAGTGGCTATTTCTCCTCCTTGTTGTTCCACCTCCTTCTCCATCCCCTCCACTCTTGCTAGAAGATGTCCCATATCAGTTCTCACATTCAAGATTTCAGCTTTAATTACTTTTTCTAAGTTCACGAACATATCTTGTATTTCCGTTTTTGTAGGGAACACCTCTCTAGACGGATCTGTTTCCGGATTAAGTATTAAGGGTCCTTCCGTGTATGTCTCGGAGGTAGCGGCCCCCCCCTGGGTTCCTTTACTTTTGGGGACTGCCTTTTTCCTGTCCTTAGTATCCATTGGTTCTTGTTGTTTATTGTCCGAACTGGGGCTTTTAAGGAATTTTTGAATAGTGCTTGAGTTCAGGCTGTCTCTAGATTTATTGGAGTCCGCCGTTCTATGGGGGCGCCCTTTCATGTTCAACCCTGCACCCCTTCTGCAGACTTAGTCTTGAAGGCCCTAGATAGTCACTGGTTAATCCCACCACCAGTTTACTGGCTAAATCAAGGCTCCTCTTCAGCCCGTGGGGGGACTCTGACCCCGGGAGGGTACCCCGCCTGCACCCCTCACGTAAGGGGGGACCCGCTGTAGCACCCTGTATGTTTGTCTAAGTTGACTTTAACTGGTACAGCCCGACTTTTTGTCACAGTTCTATCCTAGAGGGGAGAGCCAAAATATCAGCCAGCCACAGTCTCCGCTTGGGCCCAGCTTGAGACTGCCTTATGGGGGCGTATGCTCAGGTTGGGTCCTTTAAGGGGGTGCTTATGTAATCACGTCGCTCGGTTAACCGAGCGCCTTTTGCTGATTCAGATATGTGGCAATACCCCCTATTTAAATGCCCGTTCTAAACACAGCGGTAATGTATGCTGGCTCTTCTATCTGTGCCCAGCTCAAAGTTATTTAGCAGAGAGAACATGCCTTTCCTTCCGTCAGTGTGAATATCATGGCAGTTGCCCTGGCAAGATTCAAATCCAAAAGGCACTAATATCAGCCAGGCTGATCCTACCTGACTCCAGGCGTACTCCAGGGGGACTCCTTCAGGGGCTGTGTCCACGCGTCGATGGAGGGGAGGGGAGGCGGGAGGGTCAGTCCACACTCGGCTCAACTCTCCTCTCCAGCCGATTTAGTCGGGCAGCCCAGGTCACGCTGCTGTAATCCCGCCACTTGTCTCAGCGCAGGGGGTGTAGCGGAGGGAGAGGAGTCCGGGGGGTTCTATGGCGACTGCCTCGCAGGGGGGGGGCGGCCGAAAGTACCAAGGGCCAGTGCGGGAGCTCCTCCTTCCAACCGCTGCATCCAAGATCCAGGTGCGGTTCCGGACCCCGGTGTTCATGGGTGGCTCTCTCGCCCGCTCGATCAGCCGGGCGGCAAGCACTTTCTGCGCCGGGGGGGGGGGGGGAGAAGGGAGAAATGCTTAAGCAGCCACGGTCTCCCACTCCCGGCTGTAGGGATACGGACGTGCAGCACACGCCGTCGCACACACCGCTCTCATCCCTCTGACACCAAGGCCCTCCCCCAGCTCACGGCACGTTACGTCATGCCTCCTCCCCTCTGATCCAATTTTGTGAAAATGCATGAACACAATCCTAAACAGATTTCATCCAATAAGAAAAACAATATCCAAAGACAAAATCTGTAGTTAAATGAGAACAGGTAGAGTTAAGAATTTGGCAGAACTTACACTATTATTAGCTGGTTAGAAAGTTCAGAATGTAGAGCATAAAGACTAACCAGTGTACCGTACTGTATATGGGAAGTGGATCATACTGTATGTCCCATTAGTTTTGCAAAGGGACTAGATATACCAGGGAATGAGCAGAAAACTACCAATCTAAGTACTAATCTAATCTGATGGAATAGATTCTAATTTTTAATGATTATAATGTGACTATTATTGTAAGATTGCATAATTCTGCTTTGTTTTAATTGGTTTAACAGAAACAAATTATTAGCAATATAAGCCCTGGCTTAGGGTGTAAAGGCTGCCAGGTTGGCCCTCAGCTATCCAATCCATAATAAGAGGTTCCAGACTGCCACCCTCTTTTGAATTATCTTTCAGTTGAGTTCCTACTGTTGCTGCCCCTTCATAGTTTGTGCATTTTTGTTTGTGAAAGCTCCAGTTACAGTGTATCGGGAGACCAGAAGTATAAACCCATACACATCAAAAATCTCACCCCTGGTAACACATTTGATGTTTAATGCAAAATTCCAACTATAGTACCTGACATTATTCTGCCTTCTATAACATAAAGTTAGTGGCATTGTTCTATCTTTTGTATATTGCACCTCCAGTAATTGTTCATCATTCTGTATTTCACAGCATAGCTATGAAACTGGTTAGGGGTTTTGCCCCATAAAACAGCAAATATGAAAAATAAGGTTTTCAACATTTCTGGGGACTTTCTATGCAGGGGTTACCTGGTTTGTCACTATAGTAAATGTTTTCTTAATCAGAACTGAAAATTGTAATAAAGCAATATCCAAGAGCTGATGAATAGGATGTATTTACATTTTAGAGTAGAATACAGCGCTAACAGAGTAAAAATGGAGTGCAAACCTCCAAAACAGCACAAAAATCTTTTTCATAGAAATGCAGAATTATGTTTGATTGGAGAAGTTATGGAGATGGCTGTATACAACTTAATAACGGATCACAATACAAGCTACAAAATGTGAGCTTAGAAACTTTGGTGTTACAAAACTGTACTGCCTAAGAGCACATCCTTTTTAAGATGCCATTACTGTGTTTCCTTCCACTATGTGCAGTGCTACTTTCTACTACAAGGTGCCGCATGGTGCTTTTGGCCTTTCTCAGGAAATGCTAGTCACTTGCTATTGTTTTCCTAAAACAGAAATTGTTCCCAAGATTACCAAGCTATGGGCATGAATATGTATCCTTTGCCACCTGATTACTCTTATAATTCAGTTGGTTCTAAGGAGGTTGTATTATAAGTACACATTCAACCAGGTCAGCTTAAAGAGGCTCTTCCAAAAATGTTACTGTCTGCATAAATTATTTCCTGGCATACATGCATGCCATTATACAGAGCAACAGTATATAAAAAAAGGCCAAATTTTATCAATAAAAACAGTTTTTAAGATCCAGTACATTTACTTTGCCTGGGCTTGGCTGACAGCTAATCACGTGGGATCAGCCCCTTACTCCGATCTGTGATCATCTGAGTCTCATTGACTTGATGATCACAGAGCATGCGCACGCCCTGCAGGGGGCACACGGGGAGTGTGCAAAGGGGAGGATGTCTATTGATGGCCTCCCAGCAATATAGGATCATGCTGTAGCTGTCATTTGGCTATAGAGCGGACGGGAAGAGGTTAAGTAAAGCCAACTCAATTTTTTCCAGTTTATAGACCATAGGGTCAAGTAAAGCCAACTCAATTTTTCCAGTTTACAGAAAAGTTTAAGTTAGGAACACATACATTAACTTATTTATTTCAAGTACTTATATAGCACCGTCAATTTACAACGTGCTTTACATATACATTGTATATTCACATCAGCCCTTGCCCTCAAGAAGCTTTCAATCTAAGATCCCTAACTCACATTCATACATACACATACATGCTAGGGCCAATTACCTTACCAGCATGTTTTTGGAGTGTGGGAGGAAACCTATGCAGGCACAGGGTAGAACATGCAAACTGCAGGCAGGGAGTGTTGTGGTCGGGATTTGAACCACCAAGCCTTTTGCTGTTAGATGAAAGTGCTAACCACTGTGCTGCCCTATTACTTAGTTACTATGTTTTAAGTAATATTAACTTGTAACTTACTCAGTTTTTTAAGTTGGTAAAACTTATTTTCCAAATGTATTTGATATATGTTTGAAGGTTTTTATATAAAAATAATACAATAATATGTTTTAAAAAAAGGAATAGTCTCATGAAACAAGCTAAAACAAACTAACATTTATTATTTATAACGTATTACAAATGTAATATTATTAAAGCAGCATCAAATGTAAATGTAAACATTAAAAAAAGAAAAGAAAAAAATGCCTCTTTCTCAGCTAACAAATCAAACTGAAAAACACACGTATATACAGTATATCTGTAAACAACATAGAATACAGAATGTATTATTTTTTTTATGTCTTTTAGGAAAGTAATTTGCACTTTAACCATGGAAGGATTTGCCCCCTTAATGACCAGGCCATTTTTTGTGATATGGCGCTGCGCCGCTTTAACTGACATCTGCGCGGTCCTGTGATGCTGTACCCAAACAAAATTGATGTCCTTTTTTCCCACAAATAGAGCTTTATTTATGTGGTATTTGATCACCTCTGCGGTTTTTTTTTTTTTGCACTATAAACAAAAAAGACAGACAATTTTGAAAAAAATATTATTTTTTTTTCTGCTATAATACATATCACCAAAAAATATAAAAACACAAATTTATTTATCAGTTTAGGCCGATATATATTCTTCTACATATTTTTGGTAAAAAAAATCATAATAGGCTTATCTTGATTGGTTTGCGCAAAAGTTATTGTATCTACAGACTATGGGATAGGTTTAGGGACTTTTATTTATTTTTTATTGTTTTTACTGGTAATGACGGTGATCTGGGATTTTTAGAGGGACTGCAACATTGCGCCAGACAAATCTGACCCCAAATGACACTTTTTGAGGACCAGTGACATTATTACATTGATCAGTGCTACCAAAATGCACCGGTTAATGTATAAATGACACTGGCAGGGAGGGGGTTAACACTAGGGGACGATCTAGGGGTTAAGTGCGTTCCCCGGGTGTGTTCTAACTGTAGGGTGGTGGGCTACCAGAGACATAACATAACAGAGATCACTGTTACTGATCACTGGGAACAGAAGATCTCTGACATTTCATTTGGCAGAATGGCAAATCGCCTTGTTTACAGTTCCCCCGTCCTGCCTCTGTACAGCACGATCGTGGGTCGCCGCCGGACATCGAATCCGCCAGACCCGCAGGCACGCTCCCGATATCTCCTGTGCAAAGACTGACATACACCTACAGTGGTTTGCGCAGGAGAGATGACCTGCAGCAGTATAATGATGGTGGTCATCAAGCGGTTAAAGTGTGAACTTTTGAAGATAGGTTCTATATATCTAGCTCTAAAAAGAGCTAGTGGTTTTCAGGGTAGCCCAGGCTAAAAGCATAAATGAGTCCCATAAAAAAAATTTCTGATACAAAATGAGAGTGCTATATGAAAAAATACACTATACCAATATGCTTGTTTTTCCTGCCAATGCAGCATAAATATGGTATATTTGTTTTTGAAATATAATAACATAGTGCATTGTGGGCGCGGCTTTAGGTTACATAATCTAACGTTGATTGTCCAATATCTCAAAAACCAAACAAACAGAAAGTTTGGTGTTTTTTGGTACAAATCAGGACAAACACAGCACAAACAATTTGTATAATTGTTTTTAAAATGTAATAACGTGGCACAAAGTGGGAGAGGTTTCATCAACTATAATGCTCAATATCTCTGAAACCAAACCAAGACATACAGTGGAGACAAAAAGTATCCAGACCCCCTTACATTTTTCACTCTTTGTTATATTGCAGCCATTTGCTAATGTAGCAATAACTCTCGATGGAGCTGCTGGTTTAAGCGGGCTTGTTACCTTCACTCTCCTTCCCTCTGGTTCTAGGGTTCCGTTGAGTTTACCTCTGGATGATACACGCACCAACACTTGAGTACGTTTTCAATGCTTTATTAAACAATTTACTAAGGAAGTAGCAGGAAAGAGGCAGAAAGGAAACTGCAGAAGAAACTCAAATATCTTCTTGTAAAATTCTTGATAAATGCCCTGGTAGAATTTGGATATTACAATAGAATGTGCTCCCCTCGTGGGACACACTCCTTGCACGCCTGGATAGGCCTCTCTCACTTGCCTAGCAGCCAGTACGTAGCACAAACAAAAGTCTCTGCCACAGACTTGTTTGGGATAAACCTGTACAATCCTCTGCCACAGGATGTATTGTTTTTCTGCAATGAATGTCAGTCACAGTGCTTGAACCTTTACGCCAACCCGGCAACACTATGCTGTATAGTTACTTTAGGATACGTCCTCCAACCGTGTCACCAGGCCCCTCTCCAGACCAGCACACCGCATGATCCTTCCATGAGGGGTCCTCCCCTGGGATCTCCTCGGTTGTCCAGCTTCTACACTCTGGATAGACAGCTCAGGACCATTCTTCGGCTGCTGTGGTAGGCCCCAGACAAGCTTCTGGGCCCACCCCTGAGCCGCAGTGTCGTGGGCCTCCGGAACGCATACCTGTCAGCCAGGAGGGCCAGCATGTGGCTGTAAAACGAACTCCACAATATGGCATCTGTCCCATAAATACCCTCGCCCAGAATGCATCTCGGGGGACCACCTCCACCGAGTTGTCTCCGGGACAGAAGAGCATCCATACGCTTTGACACATTGCCTTTCCAACACTGACCAGTGATAACAGCGACACCCACCGGTCAGTATGGAAACACACACAACGTCAGCCAAGCTGAAACAGAGGCAAATCTAACCTTCCTAATGAACGAGTAACTAAATTTACCTAACATATGGTAGATCGCAAATCTACCAGCGCTACACTAAAATCATTGACAGAAAAACACAGAATTGTTGACATTTTTGCAGATTTATTAAAAAAGAAAAACTGAAATATCACATGGTCCTAAGTATTCATACCCTTTGCTTAGTATTTAGTAGAAGCACCCTTTTGATCTAATACAGTCATGAGTCTTTTTGGGAAAGATGCAACAAGTTTTTCACACCTGGATTTGGGGATCCTTTGCCATTCCTCCTTGCAGATGCTCTCCAGTTCTGTCAGGTTGAATGGTAAATGTTGGTGGACGGCCACTTTTAGGTCTCTCCAGAGATGCTCAATTGGGTTTAAGTCAGGGCTCTGGCTGGGGCATTCAAGAACAGTCACTGAGTTGTTGTGAAGCCACTCCTTCGTTATTTTAGCTGTGTGCTTAGGGTCATTGTCTTGTTGGAAGGTAAACCTTCGGCCCAGTCTGAGGTCCTGTGCACTCTGGAGAAGGTTTTCGTCCAGGATATCCCTGTCCTTGGCTGCATTCATCTTTCCCTTGATTGCAACCAGTCGTCCTGTCCCTGCAGCTGAAAAACACCCCCACAGCATGATGCTGCCACCACCATGCTTCATTGTTGGGACTGTTTTGGACAGATGATGAGCACTGCCTGGTTTTCTTCACACATACCGCTTAGAATTAAGGCCAAAAAGTTTTATCTTGGTCTCATCAGATCAGAGAATCTTATTTCTCACCATCTTGGAGTCCTTCAGGTGCTTTTTTTAGCAAACTTCATGCGGGCTTTCATGTGCCTTGCACTGAGGAGAGGCTTCCGTCGGGCCATTTTGCCATAAAGCCCCGACTGGTGGAGGGCTGCAGTGATGGTTGACTTTCTACAATTTTCTCCCATCTCCCGACTGCATCTCTGGAGCTCAGCCACAGTGATCTTTGGGTTCTTCTTTACCTCTCTCACCAAGGCTCTTCTCCCCTGATAGCTCAGTTTGGCTGGACGGCCAGCTCTAGGAAGGGTTCTGGTCGTCCCAAATGTCTTCCATTTAAGGATTATGGAGGCCGTTGTGCTCTTAGGAACCTTAAGTGCAGCAGAAATTTTTTTGTAACCTTGGCCAGATCTGTGCCTTGCCACAATTCTGTCTCTGAGCTCTTCAGGCAGTTCCTTTGACCTCATGATTCTCATTTGCTCTGACATGCACTGTGTGCTGTAAGGTCTTATATAGACAGGTGAGTGGCTTTCCTAATCAAGTCCAATCAGTATAATCAAACACAGCTGGACTCAAATAAAGGCGTAGAACCATCTCAAGGATGATCAGAAGAAATGGACAGCACCTAAGTTAAATATATGAGTGTCACAGCAAAGGGTCTGAATACTTAGGACCATGTGATATTTCAGTTTTTCTTTTTTAATAAATCTGCAAAAATGTCAACAATTCTGTGTTTTTCTGTCAATATGGGGTGTTGTGTGTACATTAATGAGGAAAAACGTGAACTTAAATTATTTTAGCAAATGGCTGCACTATAACAAAGAGTAATAAATTTGAAGAGGGTCTGAATACTTTCCGTCCCCACTGTATGTTCATATTTGCAGCAGAAATCGACCCAGATGCAGTACAAACTAATGCTATCTTTGTTTTTCAAATAATTTGCATCATTGGGTGCAAAATTGGGTTGGGCTTGATGTTACATAATCTGAATTTGAATTCCAATATCTCAAAAACTGAACTGGCTGAAACACTCATTTTTGTGGCACAAAATAGTTTGTAAGCTTAACAGCTGGTGGTCCCTCACCCTGCATCTAGGTTGCGTTCTGCAGAATGCAGTAAGCGCAAACTTTACAAGTGAGTTGTCTCAAGAGGTGTATGTCCATTTATTATAAATATTTTAATCTGCAAATAAAATAAACATTTTGAATGGTATGTTAAGCAACATTTAAAGCGTGTGATAATTTGTTCAATATTCATTCTTACCTTTCAATGGCATTGCATGGCTCTGTAGTGACTTGTAAAAATTCTTGTCACTGGTGGTGCTCTTTTGTCCAGATGGGCCTCAAATGTATGGGAACTGTCTTGTGCAGGTTTTCAAAATTCCAAATGACGTCAAAACTCTTTATAATATACAGCATCAAAACTCATGTGCTTGCACGTTTGGCAAACATTTGCGTCCCACAATTTCAGTCAAATGAAAAGATAATTTTTTTAAGTAAATGTAACTCAATTAGAATATGGAAATGCACATACCTTAAAAGGTTGTCTAGATTACTTAATATTATACAATATTTAAGTAAATGTAAAAGGTGTGTTTTAAGAACTAATGAAAATTAAGTAAGGTACTTAAAATATCAAAGTAAATTAATTAATATTTATTTTTATAATGAAAATTATAACATTTTTATGTTAAAATTACAAGCCAACAGAATCATTTTTATCAGTGCAGATGTTTCATCAGATTAGGTGACCTGCGTAACGGAAGTGACGTTTTGTCTCCGTCATCTTGCTACACCCTGCACTCCTCCACAGTAAGGATACACTGAGAAGGGGGCAAGCGGACATCTTGTTACACCAACCGGAGTTTTGCATTTTACACTTATTTATAACAGTAAACTGAGGTTATATAGTGAAATATATACTCAGTTTACTGTTAAAAAACGTGTAAATGCTAAACTCTGGTGGGTATACCAAGATGTCTGCTTTCCTCCTTCTCAGTGTATCCTTACTGTGGAGGAGTGCGGGCTGTAGCAAGATGGCGGCGACAAAACGTCACTTACTTTACACATTCTGAGGGGTTGCCTAATCTGATGAAACACAGGCATTTGAATTTACATGATTTTTTCACTGAGTAGGGATGATCCGTACACCCCCCTGTTCGGTTCGCACCAGAACATGGAAAAAAGTTTGTTCGAACACGCGAACACCGTTAAAGTCTATGGGACACGAACATGAATAATCAAAAGTGCTAATTTTAAAGGCTTATATGCAGGTTATTGCCATAAAAAGTGTTTGGGGACCTGGGTCCTGCCCCAGGGGACATGGATCAATGGAAAAAAAAGTTTTAAAAACGGCCGTTTTTTCAGGAGCAGTGATTTTAATAATGCTTAAAGTCAAACAACAAAAGTGTAATATCCCTTTAAATTTTGTAGCTGGGGGGTGTCTATAGTATGCCTGTAAAGGGGCGTATGTTTCCCGTGTTTAGAACAGTCTGACAGCAAAATGACATTTCAAAGAAAAAAAGTAATTTAAAACTACTCACGGCTATTGCATTGCCGGTCCGACAATACACATAAAAGTTCATTGATAAAAACGGCATGGAAATTCCCCACAGGGGAACCCCGAACCAAAGTTTAAAAAAAAAAATGATGTGGGGGTCCCACTAAATTCCATAACAGGCCCTTCAGGTCTGGTATGGATTTTAAGGGGAACCCTGCGCCAAAATTAAAGAAAAAAAACGGCCTGGGGTCCCCCCAAAAATCCATACCAATCCCTTATCCGAGCACCCAACCTGGCAGGCCGCAGGAAAAGAGGGGGGACGAGAGAGCACCCCCCCTCCTGAACCGTACCAGGCCACATGCCCTCAACATTGGGAGGGTGCTTTGGGGTAGCCCATCAAAACACCTTGTCCCCATGTTGATGAGGACAAGGGCCTCATCCCCACAACCCTGGCCGATGGTTGTGGGGGTCTGCTGGCTGGGGGCTTATCGGAATCTGGAAGCTCCCTTTAACAAGGGGACCCCCAGATCCCGCCCCCCCCCGTGTGAAATGGTAAGGGGGTACGAAAGTACCCCTACCATTTCACAAAAAAACTGTCAAAAATGACAAGAGACAGTTTTTGACAATTTCTTTATTTAAATGCTTCTTCTTTCTTCTATCTTCCTTCATATTCTTCTTCTGGTTCTTCTGGCTCTTCTGGTTCTTCCTCCTGTGTTCTCGTCCAGCATCCAGGGTCTGGTATGGGTTTTTGGGGAGACCCCACGCCGTTTTTTTTTTAAATTTTGGCGTGGGGTTCCCCTTAAAATCCATACCAGACCTGAATGCCCCCACATGATTTTTTTTTAATTTTGGCCGGAGTTCCCCTAATATCCATACCAGACCTAAAGGACCTGGTATGGAATTTAGGGGGACCCCCACGTCATTTTTTTTTTAAATTTTGGTTCGGGGTTCCCCTGTGGGGAATTCCCATGCCGTTTTTTATCAATGAACTGCTATGTGTATTGTCGGACCGGCAATGCAATAGCCGCGAGTAGTTTTAAATGACTTTTTTCCTTTGAAATGTAATTTTGCTGTCAGACTGTTCTAAACACGGGAAACATGCGCCCCTTTACAGGCATACTATAGACATCCCCCAGCTACGAAATTTAAAGGGATATTACAGGTTTATTGTTTGACTTTAAGCATTATTAAAATCACTGCTCCTGAAAAAACGGCTGTTTTTAAAACTTTTTTTTTGCATTGATCCATGTCCCCTGGGGCAGGACCCAGGTCCCCAAACACTTTTTATGACAATAACTTGCATATAAGCCTTTAAAATGAGCACTTTTGATTTCTCCCATAGACTTTTAAAGGGTGTTCCGCGGCATTCGAATTTGCCGCGAACACCCCAAATTGTTCGCTGTTCAACGAACTTGCGAACAGCCGATGTTCGAGTCGAACATGAGTTCGACTCGAACTCAAAGCTCATCCCTACTTCTGAGCCAGCTTATCAGATCAATGAGAAGATGATGATTTTGAACAAAGATGACTCCCTCCTTCTGCATTGTAAGAGGGAGCACTGCAAAAGGTTTAAAAAAGTGTGCAAATTATGTAGCATGCATGTACTTCACATGAAAAATGTGGCCTCTGATGCTAGGCTCTATAGTTATTGACAATATTTATTATTTTTTTGTGATTTCTGTTGCAAATTTGGCAATCACCTTGTCACCAGACCATTCATTTCAAGAACAATATCCCCATAAGATTCTTTGTGCATGTTACTTTAAAAAAGCTTCTCTTGTGTAGACATTCACAAGGACTGAGATTGCTGCTGTGTGGCACTGTCTTGGAGGCATAGGCGTCACTAGGGGGTGGCTATTGGGGCTACAGCCCCGAGTCTGAGACCCATAGCCCCGAGTCTCTTGTCCCAGTCCAGAATGCAGGGGACAGGGGCGGACTGAGCCATGGTAGTGCTGGCTCTGGCTCCAGCTTCGCACCCTCCTACACCTGACTCTACTCTTGGTCACTGGTTACTAGAGCCGCCTAGCGGCTAGCAATCAGTGATGTCACGGCCGCAACTTCCTTCCTGCCCACTGTGCCCACACTGCCCATCATTCAAAGTGAAGGAGGATTGCACTTCCTCTTCCTCCGCTCTAGTACTCGTTGGGCCTGGCCTGCAACTCCTGGACTGGAGCATCCCGCCGCTGGTCAGGTGGCGGCGTGGAGTGTAGAGCAGCAGGATCAAACAGGGATGAGCCCAGGAGGGAGAGAGAGAGAGAAGACACTGCCACCGCCACCCTGAGCAGCATCCCCGGCGCCTCCCAGAGCTTGCACTCCTCCAACCTCAGTCCTCTCCCAACCTGCTGTGACTGGAACAGGAAGAAGGCTCCAGAAGAAAGCTCCAGAAGGTGGGAATTACAATTTGGCCTCCGTGCGGGTGGCTCTCCTCCTCTCCTCTGGCTGCCTTGCACACCAGCACCATGGCTGAGCT
Organism: Lithobates clamitans; assembly: GCA_037952925.1. Lineage (NCBI taxonomy): Eukaryota > Metazoa > Chordata > Amphibia > Anura > Ranidae > Lithobates > Lithobates clamitans. The sequence goes on from JBBGZY010000071.1 coordinate 1,601,548, forward strand.
GCTGTTGCAGGACCTGGACACATGAAGTCTGTCTCCTCCTGGTCAGGTAGGTCAGTCAGTGTGTGTATGTCAGGTAGGTCAGTGTATGTATGTCAGGTAGGTAGGTCAGTGTGTGTATGTCAGGTAGGTCAGTGTATGTATGTCAGGTAGGTCAGTGTGTGTCAGGTAGGTCAGTGTATGTATGTCAGGTAGGTCAGTGTATGTCAGGTAGGTCAGTGTAGGTCAATGTGTGTTAGGTAGGTCAGTGTATGTCAGGTAGCTAGGTCAGTGTGTGTATGTCAGGAAGCTAGGTCAGTGTGTGTATGTCAGGTAGGTAGGTCAATTTAGTGGTCAGCATTGATGGGCACTGGTAAGCCAAGCAGCAACCAGCAAGTGAGCTTACCCACCGCCACACAACCCCACCGCCCAGCCAAAAAACCCCCACGCCATTAGAACCACCCGACCACCCCCCCCGGCCTTGGACTTTGGGCTGAAGCCCCTGGTCTTTTTGCCACCTAGCAACGCCCCTGCTTGGAGGTGATATCAGCAAATCGAAGTGGAACTCTATAGAATACCCATTTCCTCCTCTCCAACACCTATTGTACATAAAATATTGTGCAGGGAGGTGAGAGTGACTGGGCCAGTACAGACAGTAGGTAGACACTGCCGGAGGAGGAGAGGGCTATGACATTCAAGGATGGAGGGAGCTGTGCTAAGGAATTGACTCTTTCTGAAAAATTCTTATTTTAAACCAAATTCAAAGACACACTGCAAGTGAATACAAACCATTTGTGAAAAAAATAAATAAATTGAGTTGATGATATCGCCTCCTTAAAGCAGGGTGTAATTAGTTAGGCTTGAATGCAGATGATTATGTGGGTAGATTCAAAGTTTCTGTACATCTTTGTTACCCATTTAATTGTCTTTTTTATATATTTAATACAGTAAATATATCCCTTTTATAATTTTTATTAATGTAATCGCCTATTCTTTTTGAAGTATTGTACCGTCCAAGTTGAATTATTACCTAGCGTTATAGGTCTGTTTAAAGTACAGTCAAATAAGTGCCTAATAATACCCATAACATTTTGTCAGCAGCATTTATGACATTTGTCAGTAGAAATGATAGACACAAAGGTGTTCATTAGCCACAAAGAGAGCATAGTAATATGACCATAAAAAGGAAAATAGTTGGTGTTGTGTGCAGGGCTGACTATAAAGACTAACTCACCTAGTGTAGCTGTAAAATGACCTTATTATACATGACCAGTTTATGAGGATTAAGGGGTTTTATTTCACCAATTTCTTATTTTATATAATACCTGCTGGCCTCGTATATTGTGAGTCTTTATTTCTGTTTTATTTCTGCTACCACAGAGTCCTTTATCCGATGGAATCAAAAAGCAGTGAACCAGAATTGCCCTCTTTCATTTTAAGCCAACCCAGCTGTGCTGGGCCAGCATTGCTTTAGCAGTCATGAAGTTTTTTTGCACATAACGTAGAGAGAATATATGGACACAATCACAATTTTAGACAGATATATACATAGTTATTTAGCAATAAGCAGAAATCAGTTTGAGAAATGTATAACAAACCACAAGAACCTTCAGTTAAGCTCACCATATTGGTGAATTAATCCTAATATATGCATCTTATCTGAGATAAGATGCAGTCACTAGGATTAATTTACCAGTATACTGTATGAGGATTTTTAGATCCACAAAATCAAGTCATTTTGATATTACAGTAAAACATGACTCAATTTTATTGCTCTCAAATGCATTTTATCCCAATGCCTCAATTAGATAGTGATCCCCATCCAAAACCAATTAGCTATATGAAACTTTTTAAATGACTGTACAAACATGAACATTTCTAGATAAGCATTATTAAGATTACGTATTCTCCAAATAGCCTATGGACTGGAGTTTACTGTATGAGGATTTTTAGATCCACAAAATCAAGTCCTTTTGATAATATTACAGTAAATCATGATTCAATTTCATTGCTCTCAAATGCATTTGATCCCAATGCCTCAATTAGATATTGACCCCCATCCAAAATCAATTAGCTATATGTATTAAACTTCTTAAATGACTGTAAAAACGTGAAAATTTCTAGATAAGTATTATTAAGATTACATATTCTCCAAATAGCCTATAGACTGCAGTTTACTGTATGAGGATTTTTAGATCCACAAAATCAAGTCCTTTTGATAATATTACAGTAAAACATGATTCAATTTCATTGCTCTCAAATGCATTTGATCCCAATGCCTCAATTAGATATTGACCCCCATCCAAAACCAATTAGCTATATGTATTAAACTTCTTAAATGACTGTAAAAACATGAACATTTCTAGATAAGTATTATTAAGATTACATATTCTCCAAATAGCCTATGGACTAGAGAAACTAGAGACTAGAGAAACCGTAACTCTCCTAATCTTGTCCCAATATAGGCCTCAATCTATAAGCAGTATAGGCCACTAAAAACTGATGCCCCAAGTTACAATTGTACCTGTGTTTGAATGATCAGCGCAAACGATCCTCTGTCCTCCACTCACAGATCGTACGTACGTCGCCCGCGTGTTATGCTTTATATACACTGCGCATGTGTGAAACTCCACCCCGTCTTTCTTTCTAGTGTATTCCCCACCTCTTCTATTTCCGGGCAGTGGGAGAGCTCATGGCGGAGACACAGCAGGTGTGTGCTGTTATCAGCAACAACGAGGAAAGCCCGGAGCAAGGCAATTTCAGATCCAAGAGGAGATATAAAGCCTCAAATATGTCCTTTGAAGATAGCAGACATCTTGAAGAGGGCAGACTATGATGGGAATCATGGATCATACAGAAACCCAAATGTGAGAAAGGCCAAGATCATGACTAAAGTTGTGAGAAGTCTGCACAGGACTTTTGGGGTACGACAATCCAAGGAGCAATTGAGGAAACACTGATCAGACCTGAAATTGAGAGAGCAGGATCAGTATAGAAGGATCAAGAAAGTGCTGCAAAAAAGTAAGTATTTGTCATGTGTTCCTATTATTATTATTATTATTACTTTCATGCTGATACATGTGCTTTTCTTTATTGTTGTACAGTTTAAAATGCCAAGTTTGAGGTTCGTGGGCACAGGAATCGTTCATATTAAACATTGTTCGTTCGACCACTAATACAACGTTTTGGGCAGATGCAGGTTAACTACATCTGTTCATGCCTATTTTGATTAAAAGAAGTTTATTACATTGTTGTCTAGATGTGTTTGAAACTAGAATTAAATGACAACTTGATTCAGTGTAAGGAGCAGCTGTTAACACATCTGGATGCAGGAGCAACCTTTTTATGGTGTCCCACGCAGGTGCTCCAGTGAATACTAGGGGTCTCTCCATGGGTGAAACTTGCACAAAACAGGTAAATATTCCAATTTTTGTAAGGGAAAAAAATAATTTCTTCAGCTTGGAACTCTGCCAAAACAGACAATTGGACGACAATTCCAAGCAACATTTCATATTACTATTTCTAGTCTCAAATGTCTGCTAAGTATACCATTTTTGTATTCACATAGGGGAGAAAAGAATCGTGACATCTGAGGACACCAGGAACCCCACACCTCCTAAAGAAGGGGAACTCAGCACACAACCTGAGGATGTGGATGCAGAGGTTCAGGAAGTGGTCGAAATGGTGTCCACAACAGTACAGTGTCTGAGACGACAGATTCAGGGAATAGATGTATGCCTGCATACTTATAATACATGGTGTGTTTTTTTTTATTTTTAGGTGATGTGGATGTTGTGAAAGAAGAAACTCACTTCAACAGTGCAAGTGCACAAGTACTCATCAGTGAGATAATGGTGTGCAATCGGGATTTAGAAAAGGTCAAGCAAAATATCAATGATGTTCAAAAAAGACTGACCAACATCACTGATGTTTTAGGCAAACTCTAAAACCCCAAAAAATGTAAATTTTGTCATTATTGTTGTACGTTTTTTAAAAGTTTTAAAGTAATTGCAAAGCTAAATTTTGAAGATGCACACAGTGTGTCAACATGTGGTATCTGCCATCATAGGATATCAATGTACTCATTTTGTGGGTGCAACCCCTTCCTCAAAACTAAAGTAGGCGAGAGGAAGGGGTTGCACCTCCGAAACACGTCCATTGATCCCCATTGTGGGAGCTAGCACATGTTGACACACTGTGGCTTATTTCCAAAAAGCAAAACCACTTTGCCCTACAAGTGCACTTGTAGGGCAAAGTGGATTGTCCTTTCTGAAATAAGGCCCAGTGTGTCAAAATGTGCAAGGGGGATCAACTGACGTGTTTCAGGGTAGAACCCCTTCCTTTCACCTACTTTCATTTGGAGGAAGGGGTTGCACCCACAAAACTCGTACATTGATATCCCATGATGGCAGATAGCACATGTTGACATGTTGTGTGTTTTGTGGCTTTATCAGATAAATAGATGTAGTGAAAAGACACACATTGTAGGCATGGTATCACGAGGGAAATGTACATTTTGAGTCCCAATTTTTGTGCATCTTAAAAATTTGGCTTTTACAGGGGGAGATCACCCCATCTGATGAAGGCAATATCACCACAGTTTTGACATACTAATGTTTCATATGGCCTTCACTTTATCAAAGTAGAAATTTGTAAGTTCTTGAGTTGGGGATGTGTATGTTATGTTTTTATACATGCCTGTTTAGCTACAAAAAAGGCTATATACTGTCAAACATGCATGTTATACACCAAAATGTTGGTTTGTTAAAAAACTTTTTTATAACGCACACGTGAATGTGTTTGAAATAAAATGTTTTATACTCAACAATGTGTGGCTTCTTCTTTCAATACTCAATACCAGTTTTTTTCAGTAAGTTGGTGTAGTTACAGTGACAATGAGGGGTATTTACTAAAGGCAAATCCACTTTGCACTACAAGTGCACTGCAATTGCACTTGCAGTGCACTTGTGGTGCAAAGTGGATTAGCCTCTAGTAAATAACCCCCACTGTGCTGTAAAATTTGCCAAAATCAGGCCATTTTAGGGACTACAAGCAATTAATTCATGGAGTTGAAAAGCATGATTACTTTTATCATTAATGCATTACATTCAGATTCTCTGGTAAATCAATTGCCCCCCTGCCCACAAAGTACTCCACATACTTTTGTCGTACTTCGTGGCCGCTTTGGGGGGCAAGCCAGGACAGCCAGTTTCAAGCGCTGTCATTGTTTGTGCCAGTGAGTCGGCCTCAGTCGTAACTGAGGCCAGATAGTTGGCTGCATCCTTCCTTAGGAAATTATGAAGAATGCAGCAGCTCATAATGATATGGCTAAGTTTGTATTCGGCCATATTGATGGCCGCTTGGAAAAGCTGGAACCGGCTGGCCATTATGCCAAGGGCATTTTCGACCACTCTTCTGGCACGGCCAGACGAAAATTAAAAACTATCTGCTCCGGGGTCAGGGTCCTCATGGGGAACGACCTCATCAAATGCTCCCCTAGCGCAAAGGCTTCATCCGCCACAAAAACAAACGGGAGGCCCGTCACGTTATCCGCTGGAGGTGGCAGCCCCAAGCTGCCATTCTGGAGACACCTGTAAAATTCTGTCTGGGCGATGACTCCTTCATCAGACATACAGTCATTCTTCCCCACGTCCAGATAGAGGAACTCATAAGTTGCCAAAACCACCGCCAACATCACAATACTACTGTACCCCTTGTAATTGAAGTAGTATGACAATGAGTTGGGGGGTGGGATGATCCGGACGTGCTTCCCATCTATCGCACCACCGCAGTTGGGAAAGTGCCACTGCTGGGGGGAATTGGGAGGCCACAGTCTACCATTCCTGTGGTTTGGAAGGAAACTATGGAGTCAAACAAGAAAAAAAAATAGTACTTTTGCACATAACATTGCAAGCAGATTAGACACAAACATTCTTGGCCAACATAAGTATAACATTTATGGAAATTAGTATTTAAAGACAAAAGTATAAGGTCCACTTATCAGATTCCTCACCCCCTCTGATGGCCCATTGTAAACATTTTATGGTGGGGGGATGTTTTGGACAGGTAACCCTCTCCACCTAATTGGGAGCTGAATGCATAAATAATGTGTGTTACTTTGGCCAGCCCCTCCTCACGTACACTATTGGCAGCCCACTGGACAGGTAAGATGTGTCATAATCCAAAAATAGGAATAAACACACATTTTATAAATGCACATTTTTACATTCTGCAATTACCTATCAAGATAATAGGAGAACAAAACTTTAAACAGTACCATTTGAAAGTATTCAGGCAGGCCCTTGCACTACATGCTTTGGTGAATTCATCCATAAATCTGACCACAAAAGAGGTAGGTATAGTGTGTATGGGTTTGGAAAAGTCATCAGATGGAGTATGTATTAGTATCAGTTGACTTAACGGTTGGGGGGGAGGGAGGGTTCCAAATTAGTTTAGGCACCAAAAAAAAGCCTCTTGCACTCTGCCTGATTTTAAGGACAAAAATACCAATTGGCCACATTTTAGGGGTTGATTAGGGTAAGCACTACAATGGAGCTGACAAAATACATTGTTAAGTGACTAGGCCAGGTGTGTATGGGCCCAGGATAGTATGCCGGGGGTTAGTAAAGGCAAATATGCATGAAGGACAAAAAAGGAACATTGAAAGCTTACAGCATGCATGAGGACAAAGAGGCCATGCACAGCATATTACAATCATGGTAATTATGGAATGATGAAATAAATTCAATACATTAGCAAATATTAAATGCATAGAATTTGATGTTAAAAGATAAAACTTACCTTACTATAGTCCTTCTGCAGGACCTGGATGATGGCAGAACAGGTCTCTGGAATAATGACTCCCAGAGCCTGGGGGGAGATGCCTGTTGTGAACTTGATATCCTGGAGACTTCTCCCCGTTGTCAAGTACTGCAAGGTGGCGACGAGCCTTTGTTTGGGAGTGATGGCTTGCCGCATGCAGGTGTCCTGCTTGGTAATATAGGGGGATAGCTTGCCAAAAGACAGTGAAAGATGGGGTCAGTCATCCGGAGATATTTCCTGAAATCATCAGGATTATTCTCCTGGAGCTCCCGCAACAAAGGCATATGAGAGAATTGGTCACGATTAGGTAACCAATTCTTGGTCCAAGAACTCCTCCCCCCCATTCATGGACTAGACTTGGGTCAAAGCAATAACTCCAACACCAAGCCCAACAACAGCACAAACTCTACGACGAGTACGTAACCGCAACATGGCTAGAAAACTAACGGCTGCTCAGAACAAACTGACAGAATGCACTGAAAATCAGAAAGGACATGAGAAGAATATGCTGAAAATTCAGAAACGAGCGGACAAGAACGCACTGAAAATCAGAAGTGAACTATAAATAGAACGCACTGAAAGACAGGGACAAACTGACAACACGCACTGAAGAACAGATACGAACCGACAAGCACAAACTGAAAAGCAGGAATGAACTGAAAAGCATGAGGCTGAAAAGCACAAATCGTCTCTCACCAAACTTCTACTAACACGAGATAAACGCAAGATTAGCAGAAGGAGCCCAAAGGATGGTGCACTGGCTATTGAACTTCCTTTTTATTGGCTCATCATAAGTCTTGTACATCATCGCGCTCCCACATTCGTAATTGTTGGCCAACATTTGTGTGACCGTGTGTATGCAAGACAAGTTTGAGCCAATAACCTTCGAACAAAAATCCACGGTCTTGTTGGCAGAGAGTCTGATCATGTGTACGGGCATTAGAGCTCGATCATTCACACACGACCATAAAAACAAAATGTAAAACCATAGTGCTTTCTGCTACAAATCATTTATTAAAACCGACCATTGGGATTAAAAACGCCCACATAAAAAAATTAATTCCAAGCATATCATCAGCTCACCGTGCTGATACAAAAATACAAAACATCCTGGATAACAGCTCCTCCCACCTGTACGTGTTATGCCACCTCTAGGGCTATAGCAGACTGGGTAGAGTGGGCAGACCAAAGCAGGAGAAGCTAGCGATGTTCAAGGTGGTGTGTAGCATGGGAACAATATAGCGGGAGCTGAGTGGAGACTGCAGAGAAGAGGATCAGCAAACCAGAGGATCAGCAGAGTTAGAGGTTAGTACTAAGTGGGGGATCAGCAGAGCTGGGGGTTACTACTGAGCGGGGCATCAGCAGAGCTGGGGGTACTATTGAGAGGGGCATCAGCAGAGCTGGGAGTACTACTGACCAGGGGATCTGGTGAATGAGGATAGTATTAGGCTGGGGATATGCTGAAAAAGGTACCAATGAGCTAGGGATCTGCTGAACTTTTTAAAAACTTTTTAATAAAGGATTTGTCAAAAAAATGGGGAATGTCTTTATTCACTTTTTACACTTTTTTGGTGAATGGGTAGGGGTACTATGTACTCCATACTCATTCACATAGGAGAGGCAGGGGGGATCTGGGGGCTTCCAGATTCTGATAACCCCCTAAAGACCCCCACAACCACAGCCCAGGGTTGTGGGGTAGAGGCCCTTGTCCCCATAAACAAGTGGACAAGGTGCTTTGGGGTGGAGGGACCGAGCCCCCCTGTCTCAAAGCACCCCCCATGTTGAGGGTATATGGCCTGGTATCAGGAGGGGGGGCACTTGCTCATCTTCCCCCCTGCCGGGCAGCATGCTCGGATGAGGGTCTGGTATGGATTTTGGGGGAGACGCATGTGGCTTTTTTTTTAATTTTAGCATGGGGCTCCACTTAGAATCCATAACAGACTTGAAGGGCCTGGTATTTTTTTTTCAGAATTTTCTATTGTTTTGTTTACATTTCAGCTGTCAGTGGGGAAGCCCGCTGGCGGCTGATGAGTCATCGCTTGTTAAGGACGCAGCGGCCTGCTTCCCAGCCCACTGCATAACAACCAGATATTCTTCACATGGAATTCGAATTGGTCGATAATTTTTTGACCGATCCGAATTTGAATCATTTTGAAAATTTGGAATTCATTAGAAAATTAATAAACAAAACAAAATTTTTACAAAGATTAAACAAAACAAAACTAAATGAATTATGAAACTAAACTAAATGAGAAAGATAACAAATCTATCCAAAATGAAACAAAACTAATTTTTCTGTTCTGCACATGTCCACTTATAATGAATCAGCTAACTAATAGACTTGCATTGTATTAAGGATTAATAATGCAGAACCATTTGGTAGCATTGCAAAGCAAGAAGCAGGGCCTGCATATGCAATGAAAAAACATGGCTACTCTTTGTAGTGTAATATGGAGAGCCTGGGATCACCAGCCAGCCACTTGTAAAAGTTGTTTTCAAAGTCAAACAAACAAAACAGCTTTGTTCAGCCAAAAGAAAACACAAACCATCTACAATTCTGGTGTATTCAAAACAACACAGTGGCTCACTGCCAATACAAGTCCCACACCAAGGTTTAAGGTTCCTGTCTACATTGGGGATGAATCTCAGCAAAACTGTATCTCAGTTTTCAGATAGTCCACACTTTCTCACAGCTGGAAACCACTCTACACTACCTCACTTTCTTATTTTAAATCATTTAAAACTTATATAAGCAGTGACTCTATCATGTACCTGGTAGCAGAGCCTGATATGATGAGGAAGGCCTCTCTTGGAACAGGAAGCAAATAAAAAGATTTTTTCATAAAAAGAGACGGGGAGAACTGATCTTAGAACCTGGTGATCAGGTATGGTTGGCCATGACAAATCTGAAACTGACCTTCCCTTTAAGGAAATGTCATTAGTTTGCAGTATGATGGTGCCATCAGTGACCTGGGGAAAAAGGACATTCTACAGGATTTAATACTGATCCCTGCTAACACCTGGAACAGTGCTGGTCTTGATGCTATTATCATTTATTTACAGGAAGCATTTCCAAGGCTAGATTTATAGTATTTGCCAAAAAAAGGTTGTGAAGATTCCCCGTGGGTTTTTTTTAGCAGCAATCATCGAAATGAAAGATTTTTTTGTAAGAAATGTTTTTATTTATATCACCTTATTATAAGTATTCATATCTCACCTTTCTCACCTTCACTATGCGGTGTATTTCATACACTGATCATCATCCATTGCACCATTTTTTTCTCACTCCATGCAGTGTTGTTTAATTTCACATTTTTCTTTTTCACTCACTCCCAGGTTGTGGTGGTGGTTCTGCACTTTGTGCACTACTAATCCTCTTAACAATAGGATTTATTTATTCACGTCCATGTTTTTGCCATTTTAATAATAAATAATTTTACACTATATTTCACTCTAAACACTTTCTCCCTTCTCCTCTCTTCTGGGCACATTGCACTTTTTACTACAAATTTCTCAATACAGCAGCATTATGGTGTATAGTGGTTTAAATATAGCTATAGTAGGGTCCAACATTTCTGCTAATAAACATTTAAATATTCTTGGTGATATATACGGGCTACCTGGCTCTATATTTCCATACGAATATAGATTCTTAGATACCTAATATCTTGCTATCACATTAACCTCTCCCTATACTCAAGTGAACTAATTTACATATGTGATATATAGCTTTTTGAAAGACGGACAAGATACTAAGAAACTTTTCTCATTATGATAAATTTATAGGTGTCCTGTTTCTTCCTGCCTCCCCCTCCATCTGCGGAGGAGAGCCACACATCTGTGATCGTTCGTAAGCCCCACGGGTTGGCTTTGTTCTCCTTTGAGGCGCAGGCAGGGACAACGGTATAACGGAATCCAGCACCAGGAATGGGAGATTTCTGATTCTTTCAGTGTTTTTAAGATATCTCCGGTTAAACGAGCATATACGGTACTAAGGGTAAATATCAAGTAAATATCGAGTGATTATCATAAAATATTTACATCTAATGATAAGAATATATGATCACTTTTTCTTTGATGCTTCTACAGAGCTTAAAGGACCCCCTGAGGAAGACAATGACCTTAAAAACGTTGAAATGCATTGGGGTCTCCTCTATTACTGGCAAGCATTATCATAATTACCAATGACATTGTTTGGAGCGGTAGTACTTACACACTACCTGTAACCTACTATGCAACAAATTATTTGTTTGAGTGGCACATGCACCCAATATGTCTTGCCATGTGTAAAACCGGAGCTCATATTTTAAATTTCTGTGACCATGACCATGGGTTCTTGTTTTTTTGTTCTAGTTAAGCATGAAAAATTACAAATTACTCCCTGAATCTACACAAAGCTTTTGGTTCCCTTTCTTGGGACTACCTCCTCTATGTCCTCCAAACACACGCATCACGAGAACACAGCAAATTTACGAATCAAGGCTTAAAGTTCCACAGGTATATATAGGTAGGGGCATGTACCCAGGATGTCCCTTGACCCCGATATTATTTATCCTGACCTTAGAGCCATTAGCCATCAGAATTTGAGAGAATAAAGACATCTAAGACATACCTTGTGGGGGCGCTGGTCCATAAATGCGCTCTGTTCGCAGACAACGTACTGTTATTTCTCTCCTCTCCTGCTACCTCTATAGCCAATTTATACTAAGACTTGCAACTCTTCTCCTCTATATCCGGACTTAGAGTTAACCAAAACAAACCACAGGCTATGAATATATCATTGAAGCAGTAAACAGTTCTCCGGCTCTCCAAAACACTTTCCCTTTCAAGTGGTAAACTATGGCCCTGCCATATCTGGATATCCACCTGACTCCAAACCTTCAAACTTTATACCACCAGAATTACCTCCCCCCTCACCACTATATAAAATACTCTCAGATGACTTACAACAATGGGCTAAGAATCCCCCGTCATGGTTTAGCAAGCTGCACTCTCTTAAAATGAATGTTTTGCCAAGATTGTTGTATCTCTTTCATACACTCCCAGTGTCTTTAAATATGTCTGATCTAAATAAATTTCTGCGAAAACTACTAATGTATATTTGGGGAGACAAGGGATCCAGGGTGAATAGAAAGATACTTTATACTCCTAGAGACTAACTTTACGAGATCAGTTAGTCACCTGTTATGGTTACCAGCCAAAGTTCGACCTTCTATCCTATGCCCCACACTTTTCTTTTCTGTAGGATTGTGGGACAGGCTATCCTCCAAACATAATTTTAGATCAACCCATGCTCCTCTTGCTCCATTATTGGCAAATCCTGCAATCATACCAGGTCTCCCCCCTTCTGATTTTACATGGTGCCATTGAACATATAGACTGGAAGCTTTAAAAGGAAGTATATCTAAAACCAAAATGTTTTTTTGGTTTTGAATATAGTAGGGAATGGTTAAACCTTTTGTCAGATTTTTGTTACCAACTGTGTCCCAATGAGGAGATTTATTTTCACTTCCTGTCCAGCATGAGCTAGTATGCGGCGCTCACACATCACTGAGACAATTCCCCGGTATTTCTTTCGAGTTTTGCGGGCTCCAGCGCTGTAAATGGCCAGAGACACGAATGCGCACGGGAGCCACCACTTACAGCACAGGCACTGAAGGTCAGGCATGGTAAGCCGTCATCGGCTGCATGCACTCTGAATATCTCCTAAACTGTGCAAGTTTAGGAGATATTCACAGTACCTACAGGTAAGCCTTATTATAGGCTTACCTGTAGGTACAAGTAAAAATAAGACTTTACTTCCTCTTTAACCACTTCTGGACCAGCCGCCGCATTTATACTGCGGCAGGTTGGCTCCCCTGCGCGATCCGTCCTAGCTGTACGTCGGCTCAATAAAGATGCCTCCAGTGGTGCACGCGCCCGAAGCTTGTCCCTGGAGCAGATGCAAGTGACCGGTGGGCGCGATGACTGCCGGTCACCCACGATTGCTTGTTACAGAGCAAGACCGGGGATGTGTGTGTGTAAACACACACATCCCGGTTCTTTCAGGGGAGTAGAGACAAATCGTGTGTTCAAACTAAGTATGAACACTGATCTCTCTCTTCCCCTAGTCAGTCCCATCCCCCCTACAGCTAGAACACACCTAGGGAACGCATTTAACCCCTTGCTCGCCCTCTAGTGTTAACCCCTTCCCTGCCAGTGTCATTTATATAGTAATCAGTGCATTTTTATAGCACTGATTGCTGTATAAATGTCATGGGTCCCAAAAATATGTCAAAAGTGTCTGATTTGTCGCAGATCACCACCATCACTAGTAAAAAAATGCCATAAATCTATCCCCTATTTTTTAGACGCTATAACTTTTGCGCAAACCAATCAATATACGCTTCTTGCGATTTTTTTTTACCAAAAATATGTAGAATACATATCGGCCTTAACTGAGGAAAAAATTAGTTTTTTAAAAAAAATTTGGGATATTTATTATAGCAAAAAGTAAAAGATATTGTTTTTTTTTTTCAAAATTGTCACTCTTCTTTTGTTTATAGCGCAAAAAATAAAACCGCAGAGGTGATCAAATACCACCAAAAGAAAGCTTTATTTGTGGGAAAAAAAGGATGTCAATTTTGTTTGGGTACAGTGTCACACGACCGCGCACTTGTCAGGTAAAGCGACACATTGCCTGGTCATTGAGCAGCCAAATCTTCCGGGGCTGAAGAGGTTAAGTAAGATTCCCTTTATGACAGTTGTCTTTTAAACAAATGTCCCTATTGAAAGATATTTTCTCTATGCCTGTTCCAATAAAACCTGAAATTTTCAGACACCAGGACAAATAGGGAAGGTGTATCTCTCCAGCGAGGACACAGACAGGAATAAAAACCTATAAAAGGGAAAGACTCATAAATGCATAGGGTATCTCAAAACTACATTTATAATCAACAATAAACATTGTTATTTCTTTTATTAAATATCCTTAATTATAGGCACACAGACACATTAAAGTTTAGAGAAAATTAAAAGTATACAGCCACACTATTAAAACAGCCTTCAGTGGTTAGATAATCATCCAATATCTGAAGAGAACAGTCACTGTATATCAGAGGAACCTCCAAGGTGGCCAGCCACGATAAGCATAATCCAAGTACATGAATAATAATAACCAAGCAATTCCTTGATCTAAACCATGTTCAAAAGAATAGCAACTGGTGGCAAATATTAGTTGTTCAATTGGTGGTGTATATAGCCTTTTCAATGGCATTAATTCCCAATTAGCTTCTTATGCATGATATGCAAATAGTATAGTAGTTTTTATTGTATGTGATAGGCTCTTCACTGTAGCAATCTGAAATTGCCAATCTAATAGTGAGTCCACAAAATATAACAATGTACATATGGTCACCACTGATAATTCATCAAAATAGTAGGAAATCAGGTGTCAATGATAAATAAATATTGACTCCTGCTTTAACATATAGCCACCAACATACATCCCGAAGACAGTCATGAAAAGTTTAATGTGGTCACTGTAAGCCCTAGAAGTAATATCAATATAGAATATGTATCCACATTCTGGCAGAGAGACCTTCAGGGATGACTGAAGGAATACTGTAAAGCAATCCCAGGGTATCCTGTTGCATCATGCATATACAGTATATTCATACACCTTTATGCTGTATTCAATCATACATCATTTGTTCATCAACCAGTGTTCAGTGTGCATTCAAAGTCCCAAGAATAATGTATATATACATGTACATGCACAACTTTTGGACAAATTAACTGTCAGAGATGACTGAAGAAAAACTTTAAAGCAATCTTAGGGTGTTCAGGTCATCAAGACACCACAGAGCAGATCCAGATTACTTCCGTATGATAGAGTAGGTATGTATAAAAAAATTTTAACTGCAGATTTCAAAAGATTGAAAACAACTTTTGAATTTAAATTAGCATTTTGTTTTATTAAATGTTAGTGATTAAGTTTTCATCTTTTTTAAAACCAAGGGGAAGTCAATCACTGACTAGTTCCAAATCCCTGCAATAAATGTTTGGTTGCTTTGTATTACAGTAAAAGTAAAAGCGTTATTTCAGGAGAACTAGGTCTATTTACATCTGTTATAGAATAGATTAAGTTAAACGTTCTGATCTAGAACCTTTTCACTTTGAGGCATTGCCATCAAACTAAAACATTGATTTAATTCCAAAAGTTGTTTTTAACATGTTGAAATCTGTTTTCTTTAAAACAAAAATCACCTGGTGCTGCTGTCATGAAAGTCTTTGCTTTGGCACTTTCTGTTAAGGACAATGGTGTTCATCATAAAATTTGTATACAGATAATACAGAAGTAATCTGGACATTGTAAGCCTTTAACAAAAGCTCTTATAAAATGGGAAATCCAGTTGTCTTGCCCCCTAGCTGTGCAGTAGTGCTGAGATTACTACCACACAGCAGTTTGGTTTGGAAACACATTAATTCTCATGGTTGGGTTGAGTAACACTGGTGGAAACAGAGCAGCTCTTCTGTTAGTAGAAGTCTGTTAAAAGCTAACAAACAGTAAATAAACAGTGGATCAAATTGAAAACTTTTTTTAGCAGTGACAATGGCAGGGTATGTCAGAAGGTTTTCCAGTTTCTGCCTGCAAAGACATTTTTAAAAGTTTATCTTCTCTACTTTCTTGCTTATATTTTCTATTTTCAAAGAGTCTGAAAGCTCAAATTAAATATCATTTTATCATGCTATGCTTTAGCGCAGTGTTTCTCAACTCCAGTCCTCAAGGCGCACCAGCAGGTCATGTTTTCAGGATTTCCACTATTTTGCACAGGTGATTTGATCAGTTTCACTGCCTTAGTAATTACCACAGCCGTTTCATCTGAGGGAAATCCTGAAAACATGACCTGTTGGTGCGCCTTGAGGACTGGAGTTGAGAAACACTGCTTTAGCGTAATGAAAGTTGATCTCTACATCTCTAACAGTGCCTATTCCTGCCATAGAGCAGAACTGTTATTGCACTTAAGGATTGATACCACTATGAGCATGTGTTATTTACAGCCATAACCATTTCATCTTCTTTTCGTTGTTGTGTGCCTACCAATATCTCTCAAGAATTGTAGTTATTACTGTACTCAGCTGTAATATTTTATGTCATGTTTCGTATAACTTTTTATGAGTTGCTGTAGAACAGGAAAGAGCAGTTCAAAGTGAAAGAAACTTCATATGAGAGGGAAGAAAAAAACCTGCTTAAAGAAAAGAACAAAAAAAGAGAATGATAAAGAATGAAAAGGATGAAATAGACACAGAGATAAAGACAACCATCATACTGAAGTCCTTAGTTACTGGTTTTCATAATCTCACTATTTGCCTCGGTCTGAATCTTTGAATAAAATCTAAATTTCAACTTTCATCCCGTAAAGTTAAAGTAGTGTTCCTAAACTCACAACATTAAAATCAGTCTTTATATGCAGAATAGTATGCTTGTTATACTCACTGTGAAATCTAAGGGGTTAATCCTCCACATTGAGTAAAAAGGCTGTTTGATGATGTGTGCACAGATCCTCCCCATCCTGCACTGTCCTCATCCTCATCTTTATCTTGGTCACACCTGGAACCCCACTTCCACTTTGCTAACACCCAACCTCCTGTCATCCTCATCCTTATCTTCATCACACCTGGCTCCCCACTGCCACCTTACTAACACCCTACGTCCTGTCATCCTCATTCTCATCACACCTGGCCACTGCCACCTTACTAACACCCTACCTTCTGTCATCCTCATCCTCATCACACCTGGCACCCCACTGCCACCTTGATAACACCCTAACTCCTATCATCCTCATCCTCATCTTTTTCACACCTTGCACCCCACTGCCACTTTGATAACACCCTAACCCAGGTCATCCTCATCCTCATTACACCTGGCACCCCACTGCCACCTTGATAACACCCTAACTCATGTCATATTCATCATCATCACACCTTGCACCCCACTGCCACCTTACTGACACCCTACTTCATGTCATTCTTATCTTCATCACACCTGGCACCCCACTGCCTCCTTTATTGTTAACGGAGAAACACTACGTTAACAATAAAGATGCCACCCAGGTGAATTATTAAGTGTCACTAAACCCACAATAGTAAAATCAGTCTGTATATGCAGTTAAGCATGCTTGGTATACTCACTGTGGAACCTAAGGGTTTAATCCTCTGCATTGTGTAAAAAGGCTGTGTGATCCTGTCTTCTCTGATCCTCCCCTTCTTCCACAGACTCCAAAAAATAACCTGATATTTACATAGTCTATGGAATCAGGCTGCACATGCTCAGTTTGGTGTATATTATTAGAGAGGTTTTTTTTTTGTCTTGGGAGGATGCATGTGATCGGTACAGGGCCAATCAGCAATGTCCAGACAGAGGGTCAGGGGTCTTGAAGCCTGATAGGACAATAGGACAATTGCGGGAAGAACTACTCCTACAAGCTTTCAGCACACAGTGATATAAGTCACAAGCCTGCTCTAACTGCTATATACTGCTGATGAGAAAAAGGTATTTAGCATTTTATATTTACTAAAATAATTGCATTTCCATGTTCTTGGTATTGTAGGAGACCAAATATAGTGAATGCAGGTTCTGGGTATAGTAACACTTTAACACCTCTATTCTTTTGTCTAACCTCTCTGTGTTGCCCAAACTCCTCTTTCACTCAATGTTAATGTACTGTATGTAATATGAAACTGACAGAACTGTAAGAATTCACATATGATTTTTTTTTTGTTATTATTATTATTATTCAGGATTTATATAGCGCCAACAGTTTACGCAGCGCTTACACAGTACTCGAGTAACCTTAGGGCATGCATGAAAACATCTAAAAATGTGGGGGGGGGATGGAGGGGTGGGGGGGAGTGAATCCAGTTCGAGTGTGAAAAGTTTGGGCTACTAGGAATCTCAAGTAGTCTAACAAATATGCTTAGAACATGTGAAGGCAATTTGACAAGAGGTGTGACCTGGAACCTGACACTTGTGACCTTCTGAGAGGTGCCTTTGTTTCTGCTTTGCTGCATTTATATACTCGGAAGGTAATAGATGGCATCTATGTAATCACTAGGATTGGAGTTCAGTGGGGGTGGATGTAAAGGCTGTCTTTATGACTGTGTGTCCTTAAATGTGGCCTTGCCGTGGATCCGGGGAGGGTCTATGTTGGAAGGGGATGCAGCTGGTTACGTGTTAAATCCATGAGAGCCTGGCGGTCTGTCATTGAGAGCACTTTATCCATAAATATCCCATTTATGGTGAAATTGGGGAGACTTTTGGAGGTTGGAGAGGGTCATGTCCAATAACTCTATTCTGGGACGTAGGTAGGCCTTTAAATCTTGATAGTAGTAGGAGGAAGAGAGGCTGTCCATTTCTTGAGGATTGCTTTTCTGGCTGCCATGTAGCAAGTAATACGCCAAGCCTTATTATGTTGTAGGATTCTGGATTGTGTTTTAGGTCATTCTCTCTTGGGGTCTTCCAGGGATCCAAACAGAAGTAGGAAAATCTTCTTGTGCGGGCAAAGCCCTGTAACAGACGCCACCAATAGCTCCACTTGGTTCCAGTACTGTAGGATATGGGGGGCAAGACCAGAGTCTGTGCAGTAGAGAGGGCTTGTAGCAGCCACATACTGTAGAAGACATTTAGCTCAATTTGGGAATCCTTTGGAGATCAGATGAGGGATATATAGGGATATAATAAAAAATACCGCGCTGGAGCAATAAAATAAAGCAGCAGTAAACAGTGTGACAACACAAAATATCAATAATAAAAATAAACTGCGCTAAGTGTCCTTTAGTGGATATTGACATAAGTATGAAGTATAAAATGGTATAGTCCAAATATTGCTTAGAGTAAGAGAAGGCACCCCAGATCATCCAAATGGTACAACATGCATAGGAATGATTAATAATCCAAAAGATCACGACTATGAATTGCCCTTACCAGAACGCAAATTATATTAGGCAGACGGCTTAAACCCAGCCGGGGCATTTAGGGATAAGGACCGATCAGATCTGTCAGAGTTCAGGCATAGTTCCCTCAGTTCATCACCGAAAGAAAAACAAAAATGCTTGCCATAGTATAATATTGTTTCGCAACCAAGTTGAGCATGCACCTGAAACCAACACCCTATTGTGCATATGGGACAAAGGTGATAACCCACCACCACAGCTGTAGATTGTGCTTACCAACTCTCAGGCTTTAGTATTCATTAGGCTCTATATGACTGGGAGATTGGTGGCTGTGTTAGGAAATCCTTATCCATAGTATACGACCCAAAAATGAGATAAATAGACCATAGTGTAATACATTCAGATAACCCTTTAATGAATAAAGTAATACACTTACAAACAGACGATCAGATATCGCATGGAGTGGATAAAACGCCGGCTTGCATAACAATCACGAAGCGGAGCTCGTCCTCCTTCCTCATTCACGTGGTGACGTCACTGCGTGCGTGCCCAGACGCGTTTCATCATCAAGCGGACGTTTTCAATCGGTATGTTTTGTGCGGGCAAAGCCCTGTATCAGACGCCACCAATAGCTCCACTTGGTTCCAGTACTGTAGGATATGGGGGGCAAGACCAGAGTCTGTGCAGTAGAGAGGGCTTGTAGCAGCCACATAGAAGACATTTAGCTCAATTTGGGAATCCTTTGGAGATCAGATGAGGGATATATAGGGATACTTAAGCCGTCCAGCCCAGATGATCTCTGCCTTCGCCTTGGTCACATCTCTAGAGACACTCTCCTGTCTTCCTGTTAAAGACTTGCTTGGTTGACATTCCTTCTGGCTCCAGATCCTGCTTGCTGTTCTACTACGCTCATCTCTGGCTCCCTGACATTTTGGCTTGTCTGACTAACCGTTCCAGTTCCTGAACTCTGGCTATGTTTTGACTATGTTTACTCTGTTTACCCTTTTTATTATTATTAAATAGTGAGATTTAACTTCTGTCTCAGTCTGATTCATGGTTTCTGACACTCTGCCCACAGATCAAATTGGTCCTTGTCACTTTGCCATAATTCCCTATGTTTTTGTGAATTATTTTGCGCTAAATTTGCTTGAGCCAAGAATAAAGCTTTACTTGCCTCATAGTCATTTCTGTAGACGCTTTTCTTATATACTGAGGCATAGGAAATAATTCTTCCCCGTAAAACTGCCTTTCCAGTTTCCAAAAATAGATTAGAGTTGTCATGATGTGCTGAGTTGGTGGAGAGAATTCCTTCCAGGTATCTCTGGAAATCTATTGTAGGATTTTATCGTGTGCTAAGTATGATGGAAGGCACCAGATCCTAGCAGAGCTCTGCATTGCTAGCCTGGTCAGATTAACTGAGATAGGTGCATGATCTGAAATGGCTATATCATGAATGCAGGGATCCGATGCGTGTTCAAGGAGTAGAGAATTCATAAAGTGTAGTCTATGCTAGACAATGAGTTATGGGGAGGTGAAAAGAATGTATATTCCCTTCCTTCGGGGTGCGTTAGCCTCCAGATGTCTGCTAGGTGAAGGCCGTCATCAAAATTGGTTAATTGTGTAGGGGAGTTTGAAGCGGTTGGGGGGGTGTGGCGGTTATCGATTGATTTATTATCCTGGGGGTCGAGTTGAAGTCCCCAGCTAGCAGTAGGGGGAGATGGAGATGTGGAGAGAGATCGTGGGCAGATCTTGAAAAAAATGCTTTGAAGGAGAGTTTGGGGCATAGAAATTGGTTATTACCCATTCACGGACGGAAGTTTTGAGTCGCACTATGAAGGTCCTACCCTCGTTGTGTTATTGGACTAAGACCACTTCACAGGGGAGGTTTTTGTGTATTAGAAGGAGAACACCTGCTTTGCCTTTCACTGCCAGTGACCCAAACACCTGGCCCACCCAAAGTTTGTGCATACGAGTAAAGTCGGCTTTAGTTAAATGGGTTTCCTGAAACAGAGCTATGTCAGCTTTTAAGCGTTTCAGGTAGCGAAGAACCGCCATTCGCTTATTGGGCAAACGTATTCCTTTAACATTCCAGGAGATCATTTTCATGAACTAACTATGGCTGGGGGGGTCTGTTTAGCATGATGAGATTCATTAGAAGGGATGTTTGACGCTGGGGTATAGCTGCAACTGGGATATCACTATAAAACCAAAGGAGGGGTGAAATGTAGTGGAGTCTTGGAGAGGGGGTTTGAAGGGGAGAACATGACTGAGGTAAAACAAGTAATCAAAAATAAAGTAACATTCCCAGTGGAGCCTGTACTTTTTTCCACATGTGTAACCAACATGAATGAACAGTGTTACGGGGGAGTCTGGAGCTCATTCCCACAGATTGCATATCAACCCTTCAGCCGATAGATGATAGAAGGGCGGGTGGACAGTGCAGGTAGTTGCGTAGAGAATGAGTTGCTCCAAGGGTAAGCATTGTAAGCATTGTAGGTCGTCCCTCGGTAAGGTTGCGCGTGCCTATTAAAACATCATTAAAGAAACTTGAACAAACAGGAATGAACTATAATAATTAGTAACAGTAAACAGGGCATATGGTGGTTTGGGCTGTTGGCTTTGGATATATTTACCCATGAGGCCTCAGCTAGTAGTAAGAGGGGAAAATGTTTCTGTAACTTAGGCTAGCACATTTTGTGATGAGTCAGAGAGGCGGAGCGGGAACTGGTGGGGGGGTGCAGAGGTATCCATCAGAATGTGCAGACATGCTTGGAGGTAGTGCATCCCTTCCTCTGGGTGAGAAAAGGACTCAGGATCACCCATTGGGTCAGTGACGCAAAGTATTGCAGGATAGGCGAGAGTAAACTTGATCCCCTTTTGATAGAGTGCAGCATACATGGGTTGGAATGCTTTGCGTTTTCGGGACAACTCTTGTGAGTAATTTGTGAACAGAAGCAGCTTGTGGTCATCCAGTTGCAAAGATTTTGAATTCCTTAATGATTTCAGGATATTAAGCCTGTTATAGGGCGTACACACGGTCGAACTTTGTTCGGACATTCCGACAACAAAATCCTAGGATGTTGGCTCAAACTTGTTTTGCCTACACACGGTCGCACAAAGTTGTCGGAATTTCCGATCGCCAACCACGCGGTCACGTACACCACGTACGACGAGACTAGAAAAGGCCAGTTCAGAACCAAGTGCGGCACCCTTTGGGCTCCTTTTGCTAATCTCGTGTTAGTAAAAGTTTGGTGAGAGACGATTCGCGCTTTTTCAGACTCGTGGCTTTCAGATCGTTTTCTGCCGTTCAGTTTGTGTTTGTGGGTTTGTATCTGCTCTTCAGTGCATGCAGTCAGTTCGTATCAGAGTTTTCTGTGTGATCCTGCCTGCTCGTTGCTGTTTTTCAGGTCACTCTTCACAGGCCTTGCTGTTCTTCAGTGCATTCTGTTACTTTGTTCTGAGCAGCCGACCGTTTTCTAGCCATGTTTCGTATGCGTACTCCTCGTAGAGTTCGTGCTGTGCGGGGGCTTGGTGTTGGGGTCCTGACCTTGACACAAGTCCAGTCCATGAACAGGGTGGGGAGGAGTTCATGGACCAAGAATTGGTTGCTTCAGCGTGACCAGTTCTCTCATATGCCTTTGCTCTGTGAGATCCGTGAGAATAATCCTGATGATTTCAGGAACTTTCTCAGGATGACGGGCCCCGTGTTTCACCGTTTGTTGGCTTCGCTGACCCCCTATATCAGCAGGCAGGATACCTGCATGAGGCAAGCCATCACTCCGGAGCAGAGGTTGGTCGCTACCTTGCGGTATTTGGCCACAGGGAGAAGTCTGCAGGACTTGAAGTTCTCGACAGGAATCCCCCCCCAGGCTCTGGGGATCATTATCCCAGAGACCTGTTCTGCCATCATACAGGTCCTGCAGAAGGAGTATATGAAGGTAAGATTTTAATCCTTTTATATCACATTTTATTGTCTTTAATGTTTGATAATATCTTGTATTTCTTTCCTCATTCCCTAATTACCATGATTGTAATATGCTGTGAATGTCCCCTTTGTCCTCATGCATGCTGGATTTTTATGTAATTATTATTTTAGGTCCTTCATACATATTTGCCCTTCAATAACCTCCCCAGCATGGTGTCTCCTGCCCTATATTCACCTCATGTAGTCACTTAACAATGTATTTTATCTGCTCCATAGTAGTGCTTTACCCCAAACACCCCCTAAAATGTTTGGTAATGTAATTTTTGATTTAAATTCAGGCAGAGTGCCAGAGGCTTTTTTTTTGTGGTGTCCCAAAATAATTTTTAGTAACCCTCCCTCCCCCAACTGCTAAGTCAGCTGATCCCAATTCTCTATCTATCCTCAATCATCTATCTGCTGACTTTGCCAAACCCATAAACACTATACCCACCTCTTTACTGGTCAGATTTATGGATGAATTGCCCAAAGCATGTAGTGCAAGGGCCTGCCTGTATACTTTCCAATGGTACTGTTTAAAGTTTTTGTATCCTATTATTATCTTGATAGGTAATAGTAGAATGTCCAAACGTCCTCAAATGTGTACAGTGTGTATTTATATCTTTGTATTATGACACTTCTTACCTGTCCAGTGGACTGCCAATAGTGTAACTAAGGAGGGGCTGTTCAAAGTAATACCCATTATTTAGGCATTCATCTCTCAATGAACTGAAGAGGGTTACCTGTCCAAGATTTCCACACACCCTATAATGTTAGAAATGGCCCATGAGAGGGGGGGAGGGGGAATATGATAGGTGTACCTTATACTTTGGCCTTGTTAAATTCCCCTTAATAAATGCTATCTGGAGGTTGCCCCATAATGTTTGTGTCTAATCTGCTTGCCATGTTTCAGAGTAAAAATAGTAATGTTTATTGTTTTTTCCTCAACAGTTTCCTTCCACGCCACAGGAATGGCAGACTGTGGCCTCCCACTTTGCCCAGCGGTGGGACTTTCCTAACTGCGGAGGGGCAATTGATGGGAAACACGTCCACATCGTCCCACCACCCAACTCGGGGTCGTACTATTATAATTACAAGGGGTTTAATAGTATAGTGATGTTGGCGGTGGTGTCGGCTAATTACGACTTCTTGTATGTGGACGTGGGGAAGAATGGCCGGATGTCCGATGGTGGAGTCATCACCCAGACGGAGTTCTACAGGCGTCTCCAGAATGGCAGCTTGGACTTGCCAGCTCCAGAGGACAATGTGGAAGGACTCCCATTTGTGTTCGTTGGTGATGAAGCATTTGCGCTGGGGGACCACCTGATGCGGCCATTCCCAATGAGGACCCTCACCCCGGAACAGAGGGTTTTTAATTACCGGCTGGCCAGAGCCCGAAGAGTGGTGGAGAACATATTTGGAATCCTGGCCAGCCGGTTCCGCCTATTTCTGACACCTATCCATATGGCGGAGTATAAACTGAACCATATAATACTTGCGTGCTGTGTTCTCCATAACTTTTTACGGAAACATTCGGCCAACTATGCTGGCTCAGTTAGGCCTGAGGCTGGAATCCTACATAAAACCACACTGACGGCGCTTGAAAGTGGCCGTCCTGGCTTGCCCTCCCTGAGTGCCCGTGATGTCCGGTTACGCTACCTGGAGTTCTTTGCGGGTAGGGGGGCTATCAATATGCCAGACAATCTGTGAAGCCTTTGTATAATAAAAAAAAAAGAAATTCTTGGTGGACATTTACTGCTTGTGTTTGTTTTAGCTGACCCTGACAGAAATGTGTTGAGTCCAGAAAATGTTGTGATTGTGTAACCTTATACAAAGCACTGTTGGCTGTTATTTCCTAAATGCAAAAACACATTTCAGTACAAGTGCACTTGCAACTGCACTGAAACTGCACTTGTAGTGCAAAAAGGATTTGCCCTTAGGAAATAACCCCCACTTTTGCATCAAACAGCTATTACATCACCCCAAAAGTGTTGTAGTGTTGAGAGAATAATCAACACATTCTTGAGTAAGCCACTTTTTTATACCTGCACAATCACATGTGCATTTACCCAAGGTTTTTAAAACAAACCAACATGTTTGTTGTATAACAATTTTTGCAGTAGCATTAGCAAAATTCGAAATGTCCATTTCAGATAAAACAGGCCTGTGTAAAACCAACAAGAAAGCCAAAAAACTTGAACTTACAAAGTTCACATTAGGTAAAACCTGAAGGCTATATCAGACATCAGTATTTAGGAACTGGGTTTGATATAGGGTTCAGATGGGGGGAAATCACCCCTGGAAAAGCCAAAATGCACACCAATTTCCCAATGTCAACATGTGCTATCTGCCATCAGGGGGGATCAAGGGACGTGTTTTGGGGGAGCAAGCCCTTCCTCAACACTACTTTATAATTGAGGAAGGGGTTGCACCCCCAAAACGCGTCCATTGATCTCCCGTGATGGCAGATAGCACATGTTGGCACACTGTGTGCATCCTCCAAATTTGGCTTTTCAAAACATTGCAAAAAAATATAAAAGATTGGACCACAATACAAAAAGTGATTTTGTGGGGTTTAAATTCGCCCCAAAACATCAATGATGTTATTATTTTTTTTAATAACATCATGGATTTTTTGCTGGATGTTTTGCAATTCGGCATTACACCCCATGATCTCCCCGATCAGGATCTGGGCACTTTCTGAAGTAAAGCGTTCTCTATCCCTCACATCACGATCACCCATCTTCCACCATCCATCTCTTTTACCTGAGCCTGTGGTCGCAGACACTCACCTGTTGTGGTGCCAATCTCCACCACATCTTCTTCTTCCTCCTGCTCTTCTTGTGTTGGTGTAAGTTCCCCTTCTTCCAGAGGTGGGGGGTCTCTGGTCTCCTCGGATGAGGGGTGTCCCCTGAGTCTTTTCTCCCCTATGTAAAACAAAAATGTTATAATTAGCACACAGATATTTGATGGCAGAACTAGAAATAGGAAACATTGCTTGGAAGTGGGGTACAATTGTCTATTTTAGCCGAGTTCCAAGATGTATTTTTTTTATTGGCCTTTGTCAAGCTGCAATACTTTACCTGTTTGGTACAAGCTTCACAGATGTAGCCCCCCCTATAGTATACACTGGAGCACCTGTGAGGGGCCCCCTAATAAAAATGGTGTTCTGGTGTCCCACGCTAGTGCTCCAGTGTCCAGATGTGAAAACAGCTGCTCAGTGTCCTCTCCTTACACACAATCTAGTTTGCATTTCATTCTAGTAACAAACCCATCTACACAAACAAATATTTGGCATCCAAGTAGGCCCAAAAAAATGTGGGAAAATGCATATGGCCTAAACAATGGTGTTCTAGAGGCCGAAAGAAAAATGTTTGATACGAACGAATAATGGGCCCATGAACATTAAAGTTGCCCTTTTAAACGTTACAATTAAGAAAAGCATATGGAGCAGCACGAACGGAATAAAGACAGAAAGAATAGGAACACAGCACAACTACTTACTTTTTTGCAGCACTCTCCGGATCTTTCGGTACTGCTCTGGCTCTCTCAACTTCAGGTCCGACCACCGCTTCCTGAGCTGATCTTTAGATCTTCCTTCCCCCGAAATTCCTGTGAAGGCTTTTGATCACTTTCGCCATGATCTTGGCCTTTCTGATGTTGGGGTTGGGGTAAGGGCTATACTTCCCATCATAGTCGGACTTCCTCATGATGTTGACCATCTCCAACATCTCCCCAAAGGACATATTTGTGGCCTTAAAATGTCTCCTTCTAGATCGGGACGTGCCTGGATCCGGGATTTCCTCCTGCTCCTCCTCGTTGCTATAATTAGCACACACCTGCTCGAACTCCGCCATCATGCTCTTCACCCACTGCGCCAAATGAAAAGGGGCGGGGAATAGACTAGAAAGAACGTCAGGGGCGGGCGGAGTTACACGCATGCGCAGTGTGTATAAAGCGTAACACGCGTGCGTATTACGTACGATCTGTGAGCGGAGGAAGGAGCATTGGACGCGCCGATCGTAAGAACGAAGGTAAGAGACAAACTTGTGCCTATACTGCTTCTAGATTGAGGCCTATATTGTAACAAGATTAGGAGAGTTTTGTCTGACATTAGGCTTTGTCTTGTGTTGTGTCTTGCAGTGAACATGGATATGCTACTCAAAGATAATGACTTCATGTCAGTATTCCTAAAGATGCTAAGGGAGCTGCCATGTCTGTGGGAGATTAAACACCCCCATTTCAAGAACCAAGCAAAGAGGAAGGCAGCACTGGAGCAATTGTGTGAAATTGTGAAGCAGGTGATCCCCACGGCAGACATCACTTATTTAAAGATATTAATTGGTTGCCTGAGGAGCACATATCTGAGGGAGCGCAAGAAAGTCCTGGATTCACAGAGATCCGGAGCAGCAGATGACATCTATGTCCCCAGGATGTTGCACTACGACAGGCTGCACTTTCTGGCAGGCCAGACTGAACCCAGGCCATCCCTCTCCAGTCTTCCTTCCACGCTTCCTTCCCCCCCGGCTGAGGCTTCTGACGCCCAACCTGGGCCTTCCAGGCGATATGTGGAGGAGCCCAGATTGAGCCAGGTATAGCATTCCTCTAAATATTTCTGCTTGTCCAATCAATGATGTTAACTAGATGTTAGTTGGGAGTACTAATTTAGGATTGTGATTGATGATGCAAAAACTAAAACCATGTCCCTTTTTCATACACAGGGAAGTCTCAGCCAGGAGGTGGCCAGGCCGAGCTGGCTGGCTGATCTGCAGGTCCCTCCACCCCCCCTGAAAAGAGAAAGTGGCAGTAGGAGGAGTGCCCTAGAGGAGGCTGCTATAGGATTCTTTTGGAGGGCTACAGAGGTCCTGGGAGCACCCCACATCATGGAGGAGAACATTGCTGCCTTCATTGCATATAAAATGCAGAGGATGGAGAAGGGCCAACAAGTCATGTGTGAGGCCCTCATATTGGAGGCTCTTGAGAAAGGTATGAGGGGCCAAATGACACCTCAGACACACCTTTGTGATGGTCCTCCTCCTCCTCCTGCAGGTCCTCCTCCTCCCTCTCCTCCAGGTCCCCCCAGTCCTCCTCCAGGTCCCCCCAGTCCTCCTCCAGGTCCTCCCAGTCCTCCTCCTCCTCCAGGTCCTACTCCTCCTCCTGCCACATCTCCAACTGCACAGCCACAGCCCGGAAGGAAGCGTGGAAGGAAGACCAGACAGTGATTGCCCTGTGTTCAGTCTGGTCGGCCAAAAGATGCAGCCTCTTGTGGTACCACAGCCTGGGGACACAGATGTCATCTGCTGCTATCCGAATCTCTGCGAATTCTGGACCAGACTGCCCTCCCTTACATATGGACTCCTCAGGCCACCAATTTTGATGTTGAAGAATTGATGTCTGCCGTGGGGGTCCCAGGCTTCGCTAATTTCTCCTGTTGATCCAGTGTTGCCTTCCTCTTTGTTTGGTTCTGATCCCTTAATAAAGGAGTTTTGTTTTGAATTATACTCTCCTATGTGTTTTACTTCAAAAATGACAGTTTGTTTGTGAGGATTCAGGTACATTTCTAATATACAATGTGAAATGAACAAGGGACACCAACACCAAACAATCTCCTTGAGATTAAATAATAAAAGATATCAATGGTGTTGGGGTAACTTGACACACAAAACACACCCAAAAATATTCTGGAGTAAAAATAAAAATAACATTGAACAAAGATCAGCCTTGTAAAAAATCCAAACATTAAAGAAAAAAAAAGGCTGAAAATCCAAAAAAAAAAAATAATATAAAACTGTCAGATGTGACAACTAATAACAATATATTCAGGGAATCCCACTAAAAAAACACAAATAAAAGTTTGTGAGAAGTGTGTGTGAATATGAGCAGCAAAATGACTTAATTTTTGTCACATTATAAAGAAGAAGAGAGTGTGCTGTATTAAACCATTTTTAACATTGCAGCGTGACGAAAGTGCTGTATCCATTGCAAACGCTAAGTTTACCAGAACGAGCTGTCCCGTCTCGGAATTTCTTCTGAGCATGCATGGCACTTTGTGCGTCGGAACAGGCCACACACGGTCGGAATTGACGCGATCGGATTTTGTTGTCGGAAAATTTTATCTCCTGCTGTCCAACTTTGTGTGTCAGAAAATCCGATGGAAAATGTCCGATGGAGCCCACACACGGTCGGAATTTCCGACAACACGCTCCGATCGGACATTTTCCATCGGAAAATCCGACCGTGTGTACGGGGCATTAGAGTAATTTAGGTATCTTACAATGACAGGTCTTGGTGTGCGCCTGTCGTTGGATGGCGCTCCTAGGCAGTGAGCCCTCTCGACTATGCATGTTGCTATATTTCCAAGGACACCCGGGATGTATGTGGCGCAGATGTCGTTTAGTGATTCTGAGTTGATGGATTCTAGGAGACCAATAACTTGCAGGTTATTGCAATGAGAGTGGTTTTCCAGGTCGTCCAGCTTGTCAAATATATATTTTCGAGGTTGCTTTGATTGTTGCTCAGAGGTAAAGGAGGTTTGAAGCTTGTCTTCTAAGTCTGACATGCGGTGTTCCAGCTCAGAGAGCCTTTTGGCATGGTCACCCAGTTCCTTCCTGAGCTCTGTTACCCCTGCAGAATTTGCCCTGTCCACCACTGCTGTTATGGTGGGGGACAGGAGAGCTGCAACAGCTTGTGCCAGCCCAGCATACTGATCTTCGGGCAGGTGAGGGGTTGTGGCTGTGAGGTGTACAGGAACAGTGTTAGGCGCTGGCATATCTGAGTTGTCTCATCCGTCCGCCATATTAGATGTGTGGGGGCGGGCTGAGAGAGCTCCGGTCGGATGGCTGCAGGAGCGAAGGTAGAGCTGTGGACGACAAATACCTCCACCGTGATCTCTGGGATAGCATGAGGGGGGCCGAGAGCCGCTTACCATCCGGGGGCACGAGAATCAGGATTTATAGGTAGGTTATTCCCAGAGCCGCCATTCCTCACTACTTCAAATGTGGCGCCTGAACCGGAAGTTTACATATGATTTTAATACCTAATGCCTATCTCTCCCTTCTTTTTTATTTTACCAGTTACTGTAGGCACTCCTGGTGTCAGTATGATTTGCAAATGTATTACTACTTAGGATGGTATTGATTAATACAAAATACATTTTGGATACACTAGCAGCTCTCTCCCCCAATTTCTTCACTGATTGACTCAAAGGCAAAGCATGCATTTTATCAGGTGTTAGATCGCACAGGAAAAATGTATTTGTTTGTATAAAGTGTTAAAGTGGTTGTAAACGCAGATATTTGCCCCCTTTGTTCATCATCAGCAATACATTTATATAGTAAATGTTTACAAAATAGTCTTACAAAATACTCTTTTTTCTCATTTCCTGAGTCACATGTCTGTGTTTCTGTTATACAGCCCTGCAATGTCCAATTCTGGGGCTGGGCTAAGCCACAGCAAGTCAGAGTAGAGTGCACTGTCAGTCAAGCATTTAAACCACCTATCTGGTAGATGAAATGCTTGACTGACAGTACACTACTCTGAATAGCCTGGAAGTGAGGGTGTATAATAGCTGAAGCAACATCACAGAACATGTGATGCGCTGTGGCTTAGCGCAGCCTCTGGCTTGGACATTGCTGGACTGTACAAAGAACTACAGTGTCACTTAGGCAGTAAGCCTATCCAGTGTAGCCTGTTCAGTAAGTAATACATGGCTTACCTACCTAAATGGGAATATGCACACTGTGGTTGGGAGCTATAGGGGGATTTGCTAAAACTGGAGCACACAGAATCTGGTGCAGCTGTGCAAAGTAGCCAATAAACTCCTAACTTTAGCTTGTTCAATTAAGCTTCA
Source organism: Lithobates clamitans (assembly GCA_037952925.1). Lineage (NCBI taxonomy): Eukaryota > Metazoa > Chordata > Amphibia > Anura > Ranidae > Lithobates > Lithobates clamitans. The sequence goes on from JBBGZY010000071.1 coordinate 1,632,090, forward strand.
ACAAAAAAACCTAGAAGGTGATTGGTTACTATTAGGGGTGAGCTTTGTGTTCAAGTCGAACGCATGCTCGACTCGAACATCATGTGTTCGGTCGTTTACCGAATTACGAACGTTATGGGCCGTTCGCGCCAAATTTGAGTGGCGCGTCATGGCCCATAATTGACTGAGGCATCGCAGTGCATTGCTGGCTGATGATTGGCCAAGCATGCACTATGACCCGCATGCTTGGCCAATAACAGCGCCGTGTGTACAGAGAGCCATAATTGGCCAAAGCCAGGGAGGCTTTGGCCAATTATGGCTCAGGGGGTTTATTACACGCCCCACACTATATAAGGCCGCCTGAACATCAGCCCTGTGTAGTGTGTTGTGGTGGATAGAGATAGACAGAGAGACAGTGTCATTTGATTTAAGTTAGATAGAGTAGGCAGGTCGAGTTAGTTAGCTGCACTTGCAGTGTATTGTGTGTGTATATGCAGCCCAGATGTTGTGTGTATATATATCTATATATATATAGATATATATAGATATATATATCTATATATATATACTGTATTCAGTTTAGCTAGATCCGGTTCTTCTCTTCCTAATATACTGACAGGCAGGCAGGTGTTTTTACAGCACTTCCAGTTACTGTACTGTGTACCCTGCACAGTTGTACCTACAGTATAACTACCTGAAGTCAGGTGCTTGTGTAGGCTCTTGATGTATTTCCTGTTACTGTACTGTGTACCCTGCACAGTTGCACCTACAGTATAGCTACCTGAAGCCAGGTGCTTGTGTAGGCTCTTGACATTTTTCCAGTTACTGTACTGTGTACCCTGCACAGTTGAACCTACAGTATAACTACCTGAAGCCAGGTGCTTGTGTAGGCTCTTGACGTATTTCCAGTTACTGTACTGTGTACCCTGCACAGTTGCACCTACAGTATAACTACCTGAAGCCAGGTGCTTGTGTAGGCTCTTGACATATTTCCAGTTACTGTACTGTGTACCCTGCACAGTTGAACCTACAGTATAACTACCTGAAGCCAGGTGCTTGTGTAGGCTCCTGACGTATTTCCAGTTACTGTACTGTGTACCCTGCACAGTTGCACCTATAGTATAACTACCTGAAGCCAGGTGCTTGTGTAGGCTCTTGACATATTTCCAGTTACTGTACTGTGTACCCTGCACAGTTGCACCTACAGTAGAGCTACCTAAAGACAAGTGCAGGTGTTCTCATACTAATAATACTACAGGCAGGCAGTTGATTCTGCTAGCTGCAGTATAATCAGTATATATATATACATCCCAGTTTTGTGCAGCTACATCTCACTGCAGGCCAATAGTATGTCTGGAAGGCCAACAAGGAGAGGCAGACAGTCAGAAGCCAATAAAAGAGGGCAAGCAGGCTCTGTGTCTAGAGGCAACAGTGCTGGTCATGGACACGGTGCATCCTCATCAGCATGTGGCCGTGGGACACGCTTGGCCTTTTTTTCGGCAGCTGGCCATGTTGAGCCGCAACATGCGGAAGACTTGGCCGAGTGGATGACCAAGCCGTCCTCATCCTCCTCATCCTCTCTCACCTAGGCTCAGGGTACTTTGTCTGGCAAAGCAGCTGCCAACACGGTCTCTTCCCTCGGCTCAATGGCATCAGTGACTTGTTCCCTAGCCCCACCATGTTCTCCTGAGGAGCCCCCCGAACTGTTTGACCACAGTGTTGGGTACATGCTCCAGGAGGATGCCCAGCATTTTGAAGGCTCCAATGATGGTACTCAGCTAGAGAAATGCAGTAACATGAGCCCAGACAGAGGGGGTGCCCAAGAAGGACAGCAATCTGGCAATCATGTTCCCCCTGCTGCAGCATACTGCCAGGTTTGCTCCAGTGATGAGGAGGGAGAGGATGATGAGGTCACTGACTCCACGTGGGTGCCTGATAGGAGAAAAGAGGAGGAGGCACATCACCAACAAGGCAGGATGCCCTCCAGGGGCCAGCCTCAGGGCAGCACACTGACTGCATCACACCGCAGAGCTCCGCATGTGCAGGGTGCTGCTGTCTCTGCACGTTATTCCAAAAGTTCTTTGGTGTGGGCCTTTTTTGAGATGAGTGCATCAGATCCCACCGCTGCTATTTGCAACATATGTCTCAAGCGTATCTCGCGTGGCCAAAACATCTCCAGCTTGTACACCACATGCTCGACCAGACATTAGTTGACCTGCCATGCAGTTTATTGGCAAGCATACCTAAAAGACCCACACCAAATAACAAAGAGGACCTCTCCTTGCTCCTCATCAGCTGGGATCTCCAATCCCACTATACCTTCAGTCCTCTCTGAGACCTGCACTGAGAGGAATGAAGGTGTAGAATTAGGTGTATCACAGCCAAGTACTTTCGGGCAATCTGCTGTCGGTACACCAATATCAAATTGTACCAGACAAATTTCCCTGCCCCAGCTGCTGCACCGCAGAAAGAAGTTCGCTCCCAGCCATCCACATGCCCAGCGGTTGAATGCTAGCTTGGCAAAATTGCTAGCACTTCAACTGCTACCTTTTCAGTTGGTAGACTCTGCCCCCTTCCGGCTTTCTACTGGCATGTGAAAGGCAATGTCTTGGCCTCGCTGGACAGGGCGGTCAGCGGTAAGGTGCATATTACCACTGACTTATGGTCCAGCAGGCATGGACAGGGACGTTACCTAACTTTCACGGTGCATTGGGTGACTCTGCTGGCAGCTGGGAAGGATGCAGGACAAGGTGCAGTAGTGTTGGAGGTTGTTCCGCCACCACGCCTCAAAAATGCCACTACTGGTGATTCTGACACAACTCTCTCCTCCACCCCCTCCTCTTCTTCTTCCTCCTTGGCCTCTTCCTGTGCTTTGTCCTCTGAACCAGCGGTGCTCCGTAGACGTTTAAGGGGCTACGCAAGTACGCAGGCCAAAAGATGCCATGTGGTGCTTGAGCTGGTGTGTTTGGGGGACAGGAGCCACACTGGGGCAAAGATTCTGTCAGCTCTGCAGGGGCAGGTTCAGAGGTGACTGACGCCATGCCAACATAACCCAGGAATGGTGGTTTGCGACAATGGCACTAACCTACTCTCCACCCTCCGACAGGGACAACTGACCCATGTGCCCTGTTTGGCTCATGTCCTTAACTTGGTGGTGCAGCAGTTCTTGGGCAGGTACCAGGGCTTACAGGATGTCCTGAGGCAGGCAAGGAAAGTCTGTGTGCATTTCCACCGGTCATATAATGCCAGTGCTCGACTGGCAGACCTCCAAAATGAATTTTACCTGCCCAAGAACCGCCTAATCTGTGACATGCCCACCAGGTGGAACTCAACATTGGCCATGCTGCAGCGGCTGCACACGCAGCAGAGGGCCATCAATGAGTACCTGTGCGACTATGGCACCAGGACAGGGTCAGGGGAGCTTGTTTTTTTTCCCACGCCAGTGGGCCATGATCAGGGATGCATTCACTGTCACCATTTGAGGAGGCCATGAGGATGGTGAGCAGTGACAGTGCATGCATCAGTGACACTGTCCCTCTTGTCCACCTGTTGGAGCACACGCTGCGTGGAATAATGGACAGGGCACTTGAGGCAGAACAGAGGCAGGAAGAGGAGGACTTCCTTAGCTCTGAAGGCCCCCTTATTCAGACAGTGTTTCTGCGTGCCTGTCGATCACACAGGAAGAGGACGAGGAGGAGGAGGATTGTGTCAGCATAGAGGTGGAGCCTGGCACTCAGCATCAGCAGCAGTCTTTAATGGATCATTAACAGTCCCAAGAAACCCATGGACTTGTACGTGGCTGGGAGGAGGTGGCTGCGGATCATGTCGTCCTTAGTGACCCAGAGGACTCCAGACCGAATGCCTAAGCAAACCTACGCTGCATGGCCTCCCTGATCCTGCAAAGCCTGCGGAAAGATCCTCATATTCGTGATATCAAGGAGAGGGATCAATACTGGCTTGCAACCCTCCTTGATCCACGTTACAAGAGTAAGGTTGCAGACCTTATCTTGCTGTCGCAGAGGATGAAACATCTTCGGGAGGCCTTGCAGAAAGGTCTGTGCAACGCGTTCCCAGAGACTGGGAGGTTACAAAATCCTGTTCCTGGATAACTTGTTGCCGAGGCTTCAGTCAGTCAAAGAAGGAACGGTGGAAAAGGTGGCCGTCTGACCGATGCGTTCAGGCAATTTTTTAGTCCGCAGCCCCAAGGTATGATCGGTTCCAGCAACCATCGCCAGCATCTGTTTTACATGGTGCAGGAATACCTAGGGGCAAGATATGACTTTCCCACCGAAAATTCTCTGGGTTACTTGGTCTTGAAGATGGATCACTGGCCAGAGCTTGCACAGTATGCAATTGAGCTACTGGCCCGTCCTGCATCCAGCGTTCTTTCGGAATGTACATTCAGTGCTGCTGGAGGCTTTGTAACCGATCACAGGGTGCGCTGTCAGTACTAGGATCCCTTTAGGACCCAGCACAACTCACCTGACACAGCCTTTACCTGGGAAACAACAATGATTGGCCAGCTCACCTTTAAATAACTTGCATCAGCATTCAATCATTGCTCGTGTTAGAGTTTACCTTGTGTTTGATCCAGTTGATATCTGCTCTGTGTATTTCGTGTATGACCCGGCTCATTTGACCCTGTTTGCTTGCTTCTGATTCGGTACCGTTTGGACTCTTATATTCCTGTGTATGACCCAGCTTGCCTAGACTACGTTTTGCCTGATTCTACTAGTACCTTCATCTGCAGCAGTGAACTACAAGCCCCAGACATCTTTCCTCACCTGCAGTGGTGAACTACAAACACCAGACACCATCTATCCTTATCTGCAGCGGTGAACTACAAGGTCCAGCAAACATCTACCTACATCTACAGCGGTAAACTACAAGTCCCAGCTGACCTGCTCTGCTCAGACCTGCTCATGGAATGTGCTCTTGTTCTTTGAACTCTTTGCATAATCAGAACACCTGAACTGTTACCTGTTATATGCTCTAGCCTGACATTAACACGAGCCATACATAATAAAGGAAACCTATCATGGATCCTGAGCAGGCTCAGTTGTTTGCACAGGAACTTTGCCGCTTATCCCATCAAGTTCAGGAAATGGCCACAGAGCTCACCAAGGTGCAATCTCCTTCTATTACCACTGCTACAAAAACTCCATCTGAACAAAAAATTCCTTTGCCTGACCGGTTTTCTGGTGACCGTAAAGGGTTTTGCAACTTTAAAAACAGCTGCAAATTATATTTCAAGTTAAGGCCATCCTCGTCTGGCCCTGAAACTCAGAGGGTTCAAATCATTATCTCTCTACTACAGGGTGACCCCCAGGCTTGGGCCTTTAACCTGGAACCAAACCGTCCAGCCTTGCTAACAGTAGATGCCTTCTTTGAAGCCCTAGGGTTGCTTTATGATGATCCAGATCGTGCTGCTACTGCAGAATCAACCCTGCGTAACTTAAAGCAAGCAACTACCACAGCTGAAATGTATTGCTCAGAGTTTCGCAGGTGGGCCCCGGAATCTGGCTGGAATGATGCAGCACTCCCCAGCCAGTTTAGAATGGGCCTTTCAGATGCAATTAAGGATGCTCTGGTCAACTTCTCCTACCCAGCCTCACTGGAGGAGGCTATGAGTCTAGCCAATAGAATTGACCGCCGCCAGCGAGAGAGGAGACAAGAACAAACTACAGCTGTGGCAAACAATATACCTCCCTTGCTGCCTGACTATTCCACCTCCAGTGCCAAATCTGAGGAAGAACCTATGCAGTTAGGCTCCACCCGGTTTTCTGCCCAGGAACACACGTGCCGGCATAACATGGGACTCTGCTTGTATTGTGGCCTCAAGGGTCATATGCTCCGTTCGTGCCCTACACGTCCGGGAAACTCCAGGACCTAGGTAATTGCGGGGAGGTTACCTTAGGTCTGCTCTCATCTCCCCAGGGGGACAATCGTATTCTTTTACCCGCTGTCATTCACTTTGGGACAGGGGCTCATGAACTGCTGGCCTTGGTAGATTCTGGAGCCGCTGAGAATTTTATTGATAAGACTCTGATTACCTCTTTGTCCTTGGAAACTCATGCTCTAGATTGCCCAGTCCGCCTGATTTCCGTGGATAATCGGCCTCTCTCACAAGATCTAGTGCTCCAAGCCACCAACCCTTTCCAGTTACAATTGGGGGCTTAGCATTGGGAGAAGATTTCATGTCTTATCATTGACTCTCCATCCACTCCTTTGATCTTAGGCCTTCCTTGGCTTCAGAAGCACAATCCTGTAATTGACTGGCGAACAGGAAATATTCTGGCTTGGTCCAATCAGTGTAAAAAGAACTGCATCCAGCACCCTGTTCGACTTGCTACCTGTCAAGTGGGAATGGAGCAGATTCCACTTTGTTATAAGGACTTTTGGGATGTGTTTTCTAAAGGGATTGCTGACACTTTACCACCTCATCGCAGTTATGATTGTCCCATTGACCTCTTGCCTGACACTACACCTCCTCGAGGGAGAGTCTTTCCACTGTCTGAGCCAGAGAATCTTGCCTTGCAAGAATACATCCAGGAAAACCTAGCTAAGGGTTTCATTCGTCCCTCCACTTCTCCCGCAGGAGCAGGATGCTTCTTTGTCCCAAAGAAGGATGGGGGACTGAGACTTTGTGTTGATTACAGAGGTCTAAATAAAATAACTGTTCCCAATCGGTATCCTCTTCCTCTCATCACAGAATTGTTCTCTCAAATCCAGGGAGCCAAAATCTTCTCAAAACTGGACTTAAGGGGAGCCTATAATCTGGTGCGCATACGTGCAGGCGACGAGTGGAAGACAGCCTTTAACACCAAGGATGGTCATTCTGAATGTCTTGTCATGCCTTTCGGTCTCAGAAATGCACCAGCTGTCTTTCAGAACTTTATGAATGACATTTTCCGTGACATGTTGGGTCACTTCATGCTTGTATATTTAGACAACATTTTGATATATTCTCCCAATCTTGAAACACATCAGAAACATGTCTGCTCAGTATTGGCCCGATTAAAGACTCACTCCCTTTTTGTAAAGCCTGAGAAATGTTCATTCCATGTTAAACAAGTACCTTTCCTAGGCTACCTAATTTCTGACACAGGCCTCACCATGGATCCAGCCAAGATTCAAGCCATTTTAGACTGGGCACCACCTTCAGACCTGAAGGCAGTTCAGCGCTTCCTGGGCTTTGCAAATTTCTATCGAAAATTCATTAAGAACTTTGCCACCATTGCATATCCCATCACCTCTCTCACCAGGAAGACTCCGACTACCTTTAAATGGACTACTGAAGCCCAGGCAGCCTTCACTCAGTTAAAGAAAGCCTTTACATCTGCACCAATCCTACGCCATTCTGTTCCTGAGCTACCTTTTATTGTGGAGGTAGATGCATCTGAAGTAGGGGTGGGGGCGCTTTTGTCACAGAAGGATCCTGTAAATGCTGCCATCCACCCCTGTGCCTTCTTGTCTCGTAAATATTCCCCAGCAGAGCGCAATTATGATATAGGCAACAGAGAACTTCTAGCCATAAAGCTCGCTTTGGAGGAATGGAGACATTGGCTGGAGGGAGCTCGCTATCCATTCATAGTTCTGACTGACCACAAAAACCTTGAATACATCCGTTCTGCTAAAAGACTGAACTCACGTCAAGCCAGGTGGTCATTGTTCTTCTCCAGATTTGACTTCACAATTTCATATTTACCAGGACCAAGAAACATTAAGGCTGACGCCTTGTCTCGCAGCTTTTTATCAGAGTCTCCTCCTCCGCTTCCTCCACAACCCATTATCTCTGAGGATCGGATTTTGGCTTTCACCCAGACTGACATCTCTGAGGCCTTGTTACCTGCACAGGCTGAAGCCCCTCCCTCCACTCCCTCCGGTATGCTTTTTGTGCCCCTGGCTCTTCGTTTGCAGGTATTGCAGCAGGTACATGCATAAAAATTTGCAGCACATCCGGGGTTTAGACAAACTTTTGAGATTATCTCTCGCAACCTCTGGTGGCCATCGATTAGGCAGGATGTGTTAGCCTTCGTCCAGGCCTGTGAAGTTTGTGCCAGAAGCAAGAGCAGTACCTCTAAGCCGCCTGGTCTCCTATGTCCTCTACCAATACCTACCTGTCCCTGGACCCATTTATCTATGGACTTTATCACTGACTTGCCTGCGTCCCAGGGATGTTCCACGATCTGGGTGGTGGTAGACAGGTTCAGTAATATGGCCCACTTTGTTCTGCTTCCGAAACTTCCATCTGCTAAAGAACTGGCATCTTTATTCATTAAACATGTTTTCAGGCTCCATGGGGCACCAATCAACATTGTCTCAGACCGTGGCTCTCAGTTTATAGCCCAGTTTTGGAAGGCCCTTTGCTCTCAGCTGGGGATAAAGTTATCATATTCTTCAGCATATCATCCTGAGACAAACGGCCAAACAGAAAGGACTAATCAGACTCTAGAGAAGATGGTACGATGTCTGATGGCCAATGATGAGGTGGAGTGGGTCAACGTCCTGCCATGGGCCGAGTTTGCCTTTAATAATTGTGCCAGCACATCTACAGGGACCTCTCCTTTCTTCTGTGTTTACGGGTTGCATCCTCGTGTGTGCTCCTTGGATCTTCCACCCTCTGATGTGCCAGATGTCAACATCACAATTGAAAATTTCTCCAAAATCTGGTCCGATGTTAATCATGCTATTTCTCGCTCTGTGCTGGCTTTTAAGAAAATGGTGAACAAGAGGCGCTCAAAGGCACCAGGATATAAAGTTGGTGACAAAGTGTGGCTATCATCTAGGAATCTGTCCCTGCATGTTCCATCTAAAAAACTTGGCCCAAAATTCATAGGGTCCTATGAAATTTCGGAGATTGTTCATGTTTTATTGTTGAAACCTGTTCATTCCAGCCTCCAAGTAAATGAACCAGAACCTGTGGATGTGTTGGACAGTCAGGAATATGAAGTGGCATTTATTCTTGATTCCAGACGAGTGCGCAATTCCTTACAATATCTCGTTCATTGGAAAGGTTTCGGCCCAGAGGATCGATCTTGGGTCCCAGCTTGTGATCTTCATGCTCACCGACTTAAGAAGAAGTTTCATCTTCGTTATCCAAGTAAGCCTCGGGGTGCAGGAGCAACCCCTCGAGAAAGGGGGGGTACTGTCAGTACCAGGATCCCTTTAGGACCCAGCACAACTCACCTGACACAGCCTTTACCTGGGAAACAACAATGATTTTGGCCAGCTCACCTTTAAATAACTTGCATCAGCATTCAATCATTGCTCGTGTTAGAGTTTACCTTTTTGATCCAGTTGATATCTGCTCTGTGTATTTCGTGTATGACCCGGCTCGTTTGACCCTGTTTGCTTGCTTCTGATTCGGTACCGTTTGGACTCTGATCTTCCTGTGTATGACCCAGCTTGCCTAGACTACGTTTTGCCTGATTCTACTAGTACCTTCATCTGCAGCAGTGAACTACAAGCACCAGACATCTTTCCTCACCTGCAGCGGTGAACTACAAACACCAGACACCATCTATCCTCATCTGCAGCGGTGAACTACAAGGTCCAGCAAACATCTACCTACATCTACAGCGGTGAACTACAAGTCCCAGCTGACCTGCTCTGCTCAGACCTGCTCATGGTATGTGCTCTTGTTCTTTGAACTCTTTGCATAATCAGAACACCTGAACTGTTACCTGTTATATGCTCTAGCCTGACATGCGCCTGTCCACCGACTTGGTCGATCGACTGACCTTCATAAAAATGAATCAGTCTTGGCTCACCACCAGATACCAAGCACCTGATGCTGATGTAACCGAATAAATTTTTTTTGAAATGTCAGATCACTTCAAGACTGCCTGTGCTGATGCTGAGTGACTATTCTATTATGCTCAGTGACTATCCTCTTCCTCCTCAATGATCATGCTGATAGCGTGAAAGAATATTTTTGTTTCTGGGCACCGCCACCAGTGGCTAAGGCCCAATTTTTCAGCCCCTGTTTAACAGGGGCGTGTAATTACAATTTTTGATGCAATTCTTTGCAGCAGGGTTCGTTCCTGCGCTCCAACTAGAGTATCTGTGAGGGGTTGCAGTGTTGTGGCACCAACACCAGTGCCTAAGGCCCAATTTTTCTGTCCCTGTTCAACAGGGACATGTAATTACAATTCTTGATCTAATATTTCACATCAATGCCCGTTCCAGCGCCCACCAAGAGTAACTGTGAGGACTTACAGTGTTGTGGCACCAGCAAAACCACCACCATCAAAGGCCCAATTTTTCTGCCCCTGTTCAACAGGTGCATGTAATTACAATTCTTGATCTAATATTTCACAGCAGGCCCCGTTCCAGCACCCACCAAGAGTAACTGTGAGGACTTACAGTGTTGTGGCACCAGCACCACCACCACCAAAGACCCAATTTTTCTGCCCCTGTTCAACAGGTGCATGTAATTACGATTCTTGATCTAATATTTCACAGCAGGGCTGTTCCAGCGCCCACCAAGAGTAACTGTGAGGACTTACAGTGTTGTGGCACCAGCACCACCACCATCACCAAAGGCCCAATTTTTTTGCCGCTGTTCAACAGGGGCATGTAATTACAATTCTTGATCTAATATTTCACAGTAGGGTCCTGTGAGGGCTTACAGTGTTGTGGCAACACCAACACCTAAGGCCACAATTTCTGCAGAGTATATAGGGCAGGCCCCTACTTTCAAACATCCAACTTACAAACGACTCCTACTTGCAATTGGAAGGAGACAACAGGAAGTGAGATGAAATCTACCCCTAGGAAGGGAAATTCTCTCCTGTAAGAGTTAATATGGGAAAAACGTTTCTCCTTTCCACTGATGCTTTATCACCAATCCTTGTTTAATTAAAAACCCCAAATTTTCTAAAAACATTTGTCATTGTGACAGAAAGTGAGGTGAAATCTTCTGAAGAGGAGCACAGACAGCAAAACAAATGTCATAGGGGTGAACACCCTTCCCTATGTTTTCCAAAAAGCTTAAAAAAAGATTTTTGGGCTGGAGCTACACTTTAAAAAGGTACCAATTCAAAATGACAAACAGATTCTACTATATAGGGCCTGGGGGCCCCACGCCTTTCCTTTTTTTAATTTGGGTGCGTGGTTCCCCTTAATATCCATACAAGACCCAAAGGGCCTGGCAATGGACTGGGGGGGTACCCATGCCGATTGTCTCACTGATTTTCATCCATATTGTCAGGACCCAACATTACATTAAAGCCGCAAGCAGTTTTAAATGACTTTTATACCTTATAAAATGTCATTTTGTGCAGGGACTGTTCTAAGCACGGGAAACATGTGCCACTTTACAGGCATACTATAGACACCCCCCAGGTACGATATTTAAAGGAATATTTCACTTTTTTTTCACTTTAAGCATCATTAAAATAACTGCTCCTGAAAAAACGGCAGTTTTTAAAACTTTTTTTGCATTGATACATGTCTGGGGCAGGACCCGGGTTCCCAAACCCTTTTTAGGAAAATGCCATGCAAATTAGCCTTTAAAATTAGCACTTTTGATTTTGAACGTTCGAGTCCCATAGACTTCAATGGGGTTCTAACGTTCGTGCAAAGTTTAAGTCCGTTTGTAGGTTCTGCTGCGAACCAAACCGTAGGGTGTTCGGCTTATCCCTAGTTACTATGCACAGATGCACCAGATTCTGTGTGCTCCAGTTTTAGTAAATCAACCCTGCCCTCCCATGAGCCTAAAAATGCCACAGAGAAGTAAGAAGTTCCAATGAATAGCAGTATAAAAAGCTTAATATAAAAACTTAGGGCATAGGGTGATGATGAACCACTTTAACCACTTGCTGACTGGCCAACAGTAATTTTACTGCGGGCCAGCAGGTTGAGCAGGCACCACGATGTACCATTATGCCACCCCATTCATGCACAGTAGATTGTGGTGCTTTGTATAAGGCTACTGTGAGCTTACTGTGTGATCACATGATACCTAGTAAACAACAGTCATGGATGGATCCATTCTTCACATCATTGTTTACTACTGTGTGTGATCTGTGATTGGTCACCAATGATCACATGGTACCTGGGCCAATCACCGCACCTTGCACCAAGTGATAGCTGTGGCCAATCACAGCATCACAATACTAAACAATGAGTCATGAGTGGAAGCCATTCATGACAGTCCATACGATTGCTGTTAGCAATCACAGTATAAAAAAAAAAAAGAATGCCTGATCATCCCCCCCAGAGTTGTACAGGGACACTCAACTACTCTGATGAGAGTATGGGAAAAAAATCATGACATTGTACTGCACTGGTGACAGTATGTAAAATCAAATTGTGAAAAATACAAACAAATTTTATTTCACTTCTCCAGTTTCCAAAAAGTGTGACAAAAAATGTAAACTTGCGGGGGGTGGAGCTATCCAGAGACCAAGATGGCCGCAGTTTAACGGAGCTCCGACTGCAGCAAGTTAACAGTGGCACACACCGGGTTCCCAGGACCTCAATAGAACACAAAAACCAGGCATTCTAGCTCGCACGACCCAGGAGAACAAACGGTCATCATGCCAAGACGGAAGGCAGAGGGGTCCCGGCCCCAGAAAGTGATCGAGTTCTTCCCACCAGAGCCTAGGCAAAATGGCGCCGGCGTGACCTCCACGCCAGTATCCAGATACACCCAGAGCTCAACACAGAAGGGGAAATCTCAAAAAAGAAACAGCCCTCCTAAAGGATCACAATCCTCTCCAGCTACACGAACATCTGGAAGCCCAGAGAAATCCTTGGTGAGGATGGATGCAGCAGATGAAGAACATGAGGTGAGCTCTGCCCATGATTCAGGGGATGACACCAGGGAGTTGCCAAACTCCATAGATCACTTCCCTACTACCAATCAGCCGGTCATAGATACTGTTCTTAAAGAAATGCTGGTATCCCTGAGAAGCTCTTTGCATTCTGACATGGTATCCTGTATTCACACAGTTAGTAGAAACTTACAGGAGGTATCAGAAAGAGTGACACATGTGGAAGATAAGATGGGGGAGTTTGCCACTACCATTAATGCATTAGTGGATGCAAACGAAAGTAATGAGGATGACATAGACAGTATAAAAGCCAAAATGGCGGACATGGAGGATAGAGCCAGGAGAAATAATGTCAAAATACGCAGTATTCCAGAATCTGTCTTACAGCAAGACCTGCGTAACTACGTATCTCAGCTCTTTACCACAGTACTACCAGAAATGTCAGCAATAGATTTTACTGTCAACAGGATTCACCGCCTCCCCAAACCTATTCATCTCCCCTCCAGTATACTCCGGGATGTCATTCTGCGACTCCACTTCTACCACACTAAAGAAAAGTTGATGTCAGTGTTCTGCCATAAAGAGCTAATACCACCATACACAGACCTGCAATTTTATGCGGACTTATCTCAATTTACCTTACAAAAACGCAGGAATTTAGGCACCATTACCAAGGCGCTTGGAAACCACAAGCTAATTACAAATGGGGATTTCTCTCTAAACTAATTGTCACCAAGGACGGAAAAGAGCACATAATTGACTCCATAGACAAAGGCATGGGACTGCTAAGCAAATGGGGCATTATACCTGAACTGTCCACATCTTCACGCTACGATAAGGATACCAATCAAGAATCTGAGTGGCGCACTGTTAATCAGAAGAACACACGCTCTCATAAATAACCTGGGCCCAGGTTCGAGGCAAGAACACTAATACTCGCTGAGGAAGAGTCTCTTCCAATTTGAACTGTTCTCCTGTGTTGGTCTTGAAGACCACCTTTATCCCCACTAAATATTGAGTGGCTATGTGCCACACTCCTCCTTTTCCTACTTATGTTAGGCTTACAGCCTTTGTTTTTTCCAAATTCTGTTATCTTTTTTTATTTTTGACAGTCAAGGATAACCTTTGAGGTATCGTACCGACCAGAATTGTACCTGCAAAGCCAATCCAGATGCCAAGAAGCCCTCGAGATCCACTCTTCCATCGAAAAAAAGGCATGACCCTGCTAACAGTAAGTGGTCACTACAAAATACCCACCACACATCACTTTATCAACTTCCAAAATGGCTATTAATTTCCTAACAATCAATGCAAAAGGTCTCAATCATCCAGCAAAGAGAAGATCCCTATGGAAGGAGGCCCTGCAAAACAAAAGCGATATAATGTGTGTCCAAGAAACACACTTTTGTGTATCATCACCACCTAAATGCTCTCACCCCAAGTTCCCATTTATTTTTAATGCCAATGCCCATACTAATCGAAAGGGGGTGATGATAGCAATAAGAGATACTGTAGTATTCAAGACCCACAAAATGATTTGTGATCCACAAGGGAGATTTATTATTTTGATCTGTGACATTAATTCCACCGCTTATACGATTGGCAACATATATGCACCTAATACCAGAAAAATAAAATTCTTCCACAAGGTAATACAAAAAATACACACGGAACAAAAGGAACTATTGGTGATGTGTGAAGATTTCAATGTTACCCCAGATCCGATGATTGACTCGACAGCTAAACCAAAACATTCTCCACCATCTCTGAAGGCTGCACTAAGATCCTACGATCTATATGACACTTGGAGATGTATGAATGCTAACGAACGGGATTACTCATTTTTTTCCCGGTGTCCATAAAACCTATAGCAGAATCGATTTAATTTTCGTGGATAAACAAATGCTATTCAAATGTAAATCAGCTAAAATTAACAATATCACTTGGTCGGATCACTCCTCAGTGTCATTAGCGGTGGGTGACCCCTCCACGCATGGACCTGCCTTTGTGTGGAGGGCTAACTCTAAACTGTTTCAGGATGATCCTACCAAATCTTACATAACGAACTAACTTATAGAATTCTTCGAGTTCAATCAGGATTCAGTCTCTTGCCCTTTTGCCGTATAGAATGCACACAAGGCATTTGCAAGGGGAATCCTGATTCAACAAGGAGCTAGAAACAAAAGGAGGAGGCAGCATCAAGTTGATTCCCTAACATCCCAGATAGATCGCATTGAGAAACAAAACATGATACACACCTCTCATAAATTGACAGAATCATTATCACACCTTCGTAATGATCTGAGACTCCTATTTATGGAGGATTTTGAAAAGGCCACTAGAAGGCTCAAATTATCTTACTACACTAGTGGAAATAAAGCAGGGAAACTTTTAGCTAATAAACTTAAAGGCCAAAGATATAAAACTCAAAGTCCCTTTATAAAACACCCTATTACACATACTAAACATTATCACCCACAGCAAATAGCAGACGCGTTCAGCCAATATTACAGCTCACTCTATAATATCATCAAAGATGACACTACAGCACCACACTGACACCAGAGATCATTACATCATTTCTTAAACACATTTCTCTTCCCAAACTTACCCAAGATCATCTCACAGACCTTAATTCTCCCATTACAAATGAAAAAGTGAAAGAAATTATATCAGCTTTACCGACAAACAAATCTTCTGGACCTGATGGTTCACAAGCGAATATTATAAGACATTTCAAGACATCCTGTCACCACATTTGATGAGGATGTTTGACTCTGCTGCTGCCTCCTCCTCATTTCCCCCTGACATGTTACAGGCTTTGATAGTAGCTTTGCCGAAACCGGGAAAAGAACCTGACTCCCCACAAAACTTCAGGCCTATATCTTTACTGAATAATGACATCAAGATATATGCAAAGCTACTAACAGAACAGTTAATAAATATATTGCCTTCTCTTATTGATATAGACCAGTCTGGGTTTACCACGGGCAGACAGACAGCGGATGCTACGAGGCGCCTGATAGATGTTATCCATGTGGTTGGGGAACGTCGAACGCTTTCTCTGCTCCTCGCGTTGGATGCGGAGAAGGCGTTCGACAGGATACATTGGAAATTTCTAGCATTGGTAATGGAAAAGTTTGGATTTGTAGGTCCTATCTATAGCACCATAATGGCTCTTTATTCCATACCATCGACACGAGTCTACATTTCGGGTGCTCTATCTACACCTTTTACCATTACCAATGGAACCAGACAGGGCTGCCCCCTGTCCCCCTTAATTTTTAATCTTTTAATGGAACCGCTTGCTACATACATATGGTCACACCCACAGATAGCAGGCATACAAATAGGCTCTAGAACTCACACCATAAGCCTTTTCGCCGATGATATAATATTAATGCTTGCTAACCCGAAGGTATCTCTCCCCTCTGTTCATGAAGCACTACTTTTCTTCAACAAAGTATCATATTATAAAATCAACGAAACAAAATCCTACATACTAAACCTAAGTATACCAGATAAAGACAGTCAGGAATTAAAACAAACATTCCCCTATATCTGGAAAAAAGATGGCGTTAAGTACCTAGGTATAACCCTGACACCTAGAACAGAAGACCTAATATCGGCGAATTATACACCCTTCTTACACTCAATGGGGGCCAGATTAGAAAAAATAGACCATAATGAATTATCATGGCTTGGCAGATTGACAGCCTTTAAGATGCAGATACTCCCTCAGCTGCTTTATCTTATCAGAACTTTACCAATCCCACTTCCTAACTCATTTTTTAATTATATACAACCTATCATAAACAAATTCCTGTGGCAGGGGAGAAGAGCTAGATGCGCCTTTAATAGGCTGATCAAACACAGAAAAGTAGGTGGAATAGGGCATGTGCATTTACAGGACTACTATTTTGCAACGATTCTCACACAGATTCAACACTGGATACGAGCAGATTCCAACACAACATGGAAGGATATTGAAAGTACACTAATCCCCAAAGGAAATCTTAAAGATTTCCTTCTAACTACTCATCTCACCAAATAACTACATAAAAAGCTCTACAGATATACACAATTAGCCCATCTACTCACAAGGAACCTGCACCTAATCATAACACTACCAGAAAAACTGAATCAATTTTATCAAACAAAATCAAACACACGGAAAGGCATATCACTGATATACTCGAGACTACAAGAAAAGAATATATGTACAAAAACACAGTCCATGCTAGCATGGGAACAAGAATTAGGGAAGGAATATACACTCCACCACTAGAAAAAATCGTTTCGCCTTATAAATACATCCACAAGAAGCACCAATTTAGCTGAAATGCAGCAAAAAATACTATTGAGATGGTACCTGACTCCACATCGCATAGCAAAAATATTTCCGGGAGCTTCTCCGGATTGCTGGAGAGATTGTGGAAATACTGGTTCACTGATTCATATATCTGGTTCTGTCCAAAACTGAGGGGTTTATGGTCTCAAGTAGAAAGGTTAATGAGGGACATCACAGGTACAAAACAATCACTATCCCCAGGGATGGCACTATTATCCTTGGATTTACACACTATCCCCTCAACATACAGAAGAGTGATTTCACATATCTTGTTGGCCACTAGAATATCTATCCTGAGAAAATGGAAAGAAATAACTGCCCCTACATTATTGGAAATAATACAAACCACACAAACTAATGGATCATACGAAGTGTTACATGCATTAGCTAATGGGAATTATAAAAAGGTAAAGGAGCAATGGGATCCATGGAAAAATTGATACAACTGGAAAGTAAAACTTTGAAATGAATAGATATCACCTTGACTGCTCTATGTTTTATGTTCTTGGTTATGTTGAAGTTATTTTTCTACAGTTAGGCTGACTGACTCCTACCAACAATTCCGTTTCACACTCTAAGGATTATAGCATAATGAATGTTTGATGTGCACAACTAATAGAATACCCACGGTGACAAAGTAGAGTGATCGCAAGTGGGTGTTCATTGATTCTGTACAACACCATAATGTTAATATACTAACTCTTTCTCTCAATTAAATTTTGCCAACCAATAGCATTATGAGATCACAAAGCTATACTAGATTGTATGAAACATCGGAAAAGAGAAGTGTTATTGTTACTAAAGATGTCAGACTTGAAATTGTACTGATTATCTTGTTTTTCTATTTCTGTCATTTAAAATGAATAAAAATTATTGATGAAAAAAAAATGTAAACTTGCTATGCCTCCTAAAAAATACCTTGAACTGTCTACTTTCCAAAAGGGTTTTTTTTTTGGGGGGGGGGGGGTGGTATTTGCACTGTCCTGGATTTTAGGGGCCTCAAGAAATGAGATTACAATGAGATCAATCTTTAAATATACTGTATATACCATTGTATGTAGACTATATAACTTTAACACAGATTGAATAATGTAAACTAATTTGGATTATTTTTACCAAAGAAATATAGCAGACTAAATTTTGGCCTAAACATATGAAGAAAGATTATTTGTTTGCAAAATTTTGTAACAGAAACTAAGAAAATGTTGTTTGCTTTTTCCATTTTCATTATTTGCACATTTATATGGCAAAAAACAGAAAAAAACTGTGGTGCTTAAATATCACCAAACGGAAGCTCAATTTGTGTGAAACAAATTATGTAAATTTCATTTGGGTACAATGTTGCATGAGTGAGCAATCGTCAGTTAAATAGTACAGTGCTGAATAGAAAGCAATGCCCTGGTCATGAAGGGGAAAAAAATTCCAGAGGTTAAGTGGTGTCAGAAACCATGAATCAGACTGAGACAGAAGTACAGTTAAATCACACTTGTATAATAATAATAAAAAAAGGTATACAGAGTAAACATAGTCTAAAAACGTAGCCGCGCTCTTGAGCGTGTGTGGCGTAAGACTAATTCACAGCAAGATTTCAGCCAATATAAATCTGCCCTCCAAAAATACCACTCTACTTCGTCCTCCATTACCTCCACCCACTAACTTACTCACTGCCCAGGAGATTACTAATCACTTCAAAAATAAGATTGAGACAATTCTTCTCGAGATCTCCGCTCTACAGATATCTCTCTCACTTTACACTCCTTGTCCTCCTGCACAATCAATACTTCTTTTTTTACCATCTTTTAACCTAGCTACTATAGAGGAAGTCACTAAACTTTTTTCTAATGCCCACCTAACCTCCTGCCCCCTGAACCCTGTTCCTTCTCAATTAATACGGTCACCAACTGACTCTATTCTACACTCTTTAACTCTTCAACCTCTCACTCTCAACTGGCATTTTCCCCAACCCTCTAAAACATGCGCTAGTCACTCCCATACCGAAAAAGGCCAACCAATCTTAACAACCTGAGACCCATTTCTTTACTCCCTTTTGCCTCCAAACTTGAACGTTTAGTCTACAACCGACTGAGCGACCACCTCGTTGAGAATAACCTTCTCGATCCCCTTCAGTCTGGATTTCGCCCACAGCACTCCACAGAAACTGCCCTCCTAAAACTGAGCGGCCAGCTTAGAGAAGGAAGGGCTGAGCCCAGCCCTGACACTACCCCCTCCTCAATGACCCCTCCCCATCGGAGGACCACCAGGCTTGAGGGGAAAACATCTATGCAAATCACAGAGAAGGACAGGGGCATGTACATCCGAGGATGAGACCCAAGAGCGTTCCTCCGGACCATACCCTTTCCAATGCACCAGGTACTGTATGAGAACCTACGAGAGTCAACCATGGACTGTACTTCATACTCCTCATGGTTCTCAACCTGTACATAGTAAGGACGAGGCACCAAGGTGGTAAAGCGGTTGCAGACCAAAGGTTTTAATAAGGAGACATGAAATACATTTGAGATATGCATAATAGAACTAAGGTCTAATGCGTAAGTCACTGGGTTAATAATGCGAAGAATACATAAAGGCCCAATAAACTGAGATGCAAACTTCAGAGAGGGAACACGAAGTCGAAGGTTGCAAGATGATAGCCAGACCCTGTCCAAAACCTGGTAGGAAGGCGCAGACAGGTGCAGGCGTCTGCAGGCAGCATGGAGTCTGTACCTATCATTAGCATGTCGCAAAGCCTTCTGGACCTGTACCCAAGTGGAACGAAGATCACGGAGATGCTCCTCTAATGGAGGAATACTCTGTGGAACAAACAAATCAGGCAACATGGAAGATTGGAAACCATAGTTCGCCATAAACTGGGACAATTGTGAAGCAGAATTCAAGTGAGCAAACTCTGCCCAAGGTAAGAGGTCTGACCAGTTGTTATGATGGTTAGAAATATACAGTAACAACATAGGAATTGCTCCAAGGACTGATTGGCTCGTTCTGCGGCCCCATTAGACTGCGAAAGATATGCACAGGAGAAAGCATGCTGAATTCCCAACTGTGCACAAAAGGCTCGCCAGAACCGAGACACAAACTGACTACCCCTGTGCGAGACAATCACCTTGGGTAGCCCGTGTAAGCAAAGATCTCCTGAGCAAAAATGAAAGCCAGTTCCTTAGAAGTGGGCAACTTTTTAAGTGGAATACAATGGGACATTTTGGAGAACTGGTCAACCACCATAAGGATAACTGTGTTGCCCTAGGAGTTGGGTAACTCCACAATTAAATCTATAGACAGGTGGGTCCAGGGCCTTTCTCCATTGGTTATGGGTTGTAAGAGGCCCACTGGAAGGTGTTGTGGAGTCTTATTTTGAGAACACACGGAACAGGCAGCTACGAAGGCAGTTACATCAGCACATAGACTAGGCCACCAGAATTGTTGGGAAATGGCCCAAAAGAGTTGAATCTTCCCAGGGTGGCCAGCAGCCTTGGAAGAATGGTAAGTCTGGAGCACGGCAGTATGGAGACTCTCTGGGACAAAGCAGCGTTCATAAGGTATCTCATGAGGAGCATGCAAGAATTTTGTCACCCAAAGGAGAAGTGAGACTGGTGCGAACCGTAGCCAGAATACATTCATGAGGAATCACAGGAACTGGAAACAACTCCATCTTGGAAGTGGAGGAAAATTGTTGTTACAAAGCATCAGCCCTTATATTTTTTAGTACCGGGTAAGAATGAGACAATGTAGTTGAAACTAGACAAGAAAAGAGCCCATTTCACCCTTCTGGGAGAGAGGCGTTTAGCCTCAGACAAGAATGTGAGATTCTTATGGTTAGTAAGAATGAGAACCGGCACAGTGGTACCTTCGAGGAGATGTATCCATTCTTTCAGGGCAAAAATGATCGCTAACAGCTCTCTGTCACCAATCTCGTAATTGCACTCTGCAGGTGGCAATTTCTTGGAAAAGTAGCCACAAGGATGCATAAAGCTCTCCGAGGTAGGACATTGAGACAGTAGGGTGCCAACTCCAGTCTCAGAAGCATCAACCTCAAGGATAAAAGGTAACGTAGGAACAGGATGTGCCAACACAGGAGCAGAAACATAGGCAGCCTTGAGACTCTCAATATCAGTCAGGGGCTTGACCAGAGACGAGAAGTTACGAATAAACTTCCGATAATAGTTGGCAAAGCCAAGAAAACGCTGCAGAGGACGAAAACCCATGGGTCGGGGCCACTATAGGACTGCTGAAAGTTTCTCTGGGTCCATCGAAAAACCAGCAGTGGAAATGACATAACCCAGGAATTTAACCTGTTCACGATGGAATTCGCACTTCTCCAATTTACAATAGAGATTGTTCACTCTAAAGGGCCGTACACACGATCGGACTTTTTGACAACAAACATGCAAATGAGCTGTTTTGGAGCAACATCCGACCGTGTTTACGCTCCATCGGACAAACTTTTTGTTGGCTGTGCGAACGGACAAACTTTCCGGCAACAAAAGTCAGATGGAGCAAAGTCTGACTTTTGTACAAACTACAGTACACAGCTGCGAGAATGTTTCCAGCGCGATCGGATTGCGCTGGTTCTCGGAGGCAGAGTACTGTACATCTCGCGCTAGCTGCAATAGGAAAAAAAAAATTTTCCTACTGCGGCGGGCGCGAGGGGCAATTCCCCTCTGGGGAATACCAAGCCCTTCGGTCTGGTATGGATTTTAAGGGGAACCCCCTACGCCAAAAAACGGCATGAGGGTCCCCCCAAAAGACCCAATCCGAGCACGCAGCCTGGCCGGTCACGAAAGGGAGTGGGGACGAGCGAACCCCCCCCGAGCCGTACCAGGCTGCATGCCCTCAACATGGGGGTGGGTGCTTTGGGGGAAGGGGGCGCCCTGCGGACCCCCCACCCCAAAGCACCTTGTCCCCATGTTGATGAGGACAAGGGCCTCTTCCCGACAATCCTGGCCGTTGGTTGTCGGGGTCTGCGGGCGGGGAGCTTATCAGAATCTGGGAGCCCCCTTTAATAAAGGGGCCCCCAGATCCCGGCCCCCCACCCTATGTGAATGAGTATGGGGTACATCGTACCCCTACCCATTCACCTAGGGAAAAAAGTGTCAATAAAAAAACACAGTACACAGGTTTTTAAAGTAATTTATTAGGCAGCTCCGGATTCTTCTTCTGACTTCGGGAGTCTTCTTCCGACTTCGTGGGTCCTCTTCCGACTTCGAGGGTCTCTCCGGTGTCTTCTTCCGGTGTCCGCATCTTCTGCCGGCTCCACTGCTATCTTCTGGTGCTCTTTTGCCAGCGGTGGTCCGGACTTCTGGATCGTCTTCTTCCCTCTTCTCTTCCAGAGATGTTGACACGACGCTCTCTTCAGCCGGAATGCTCTCTGTGCACTCCGCAACGGACTTATATAGGCGGTGACCCCGCCCCCTATGACATCACAGTCCCGGGACATGCTGGGACTGTGAGGTCATAAGGGGGCGTGGTCATAGGATGACATGACCACACAAAGTTGTCAGAATTTCCGCTTGCCAAGAACGTGGTGACATACACCATGTATGACGAGACTAGAAAAGGCCAGTTCAGAACCAAGCGCGGCACCCTTTGGGCTCCTTTTGCTAATCTTGTGTTAGTAAAAGTTTGGTGAGAGATGATTCACGCTTTTTCAGACTCATGGTTTTCAGATCGTTTTCTGCTGTTCAGTTTGTGCTTGTGGGCTTGTATCTGCTCTTCAGTGCGTGCAGCGAG
The DNA here is from genome assembly GCA_037952925.1 of Lithobates clamitans. Taxonomy (NCBI): domain Eukaryota; kingdom Metazoa; phylum Chordata; class Amphibia; order Anura; family Ranidae; genus Lithobates; species Lithobates clamitans. Next base: position 1,654,944 of record JBBGZY010000071.1, read on the forward strand.
TACCATTGACTTGTCATTGTGTTCTTGTTAGTTCGTTACTGTTTTTCAGGTCACTCTTCAGGCCTTGCTGTTCTTCAGTGCGTTCTGTTACTGCGTTCTGAGCAGCCAACCGTTTTCTAGCCATGTTACGTGCTGTGCGGGAGCTTGGTGTTGGGGTCCTGACCTTGACACAAGTCCAGTCCATAAACAGGGTGGGGAGGAGTTCATGGACCAAGAATTGGTTGCTTCAGCGTGACCAGTTCTGTCATATGCCTTTGCTCCGTGAGATCCGTGAGAATAATCCTGATGATTATAGGAACTTTCTCCGGATGATGGACCCCGTATTTCACCGTTTGTTGGCTTTGCTGACCCCTTATATTAGCAGGCAGGATACCTGCATGAGGCAAGCCATCACTCCGGAGCAGAGGCTCGTCGCCACCCTGCGATACTTGGCGTAGGGGAGAAGCCTGCAGGCCTTGAAGTTCTCGACAGGCATCTCCCCCCAGCCTCTGGGGATCATTATCCAAGAGACCTGTTCTGCCATCATACAGGTCCTGCAGAAGGAGTATATGAAGGTAAGATTTATCCTTTAACATCACATTTTATTGTATATAATGTTTGATAATATATTGAATTTCTTTTCTCATTCCCTAATTACCATGAGTGGAATATGCTGTGAATGTCCCCTTTGTCCTCATGCATGCTGGATTTTTATGTAATTATTTTTTTGCTCCTTCATACATATTTGCCTTCACTTACCTCCCCAGCATGGTCTCTCCTGGCCCTATATTCACCTCATGTAGTCACTTAACAATGTATTTTATCAGCTCCATAGTAGTGCTTTACCCCAAACACACCCTAAAATTTTAGGAAATGTGATTGGTGTTTAAAATTCATGTCTTTTTTTGGGGGGTCCCCAAATCATTTTGAACCCTTCGTCCCCCCAACTGCTAAGTCAGCTGATACCAATTCTCTATCTATCCTCAATCATCTATCTGCTGACTTTGCCAAACCAATACATACTATACCCATCTCCTTAGTGGTCAGATTTATGGATGAATTCCCCAAAGCATGTAGTGCAAGGGCCTGCCTGAATACTTTGAAATGGTACTGTTTAAAGTTTTTGTATACTATTATTATCTTGATAGGTAATAGCAGAATGTCCAAATGTGCTAAAATGTGTATAGTGTGTATTTATATCTTTGTATTATGACACTTCTTACCTGTCCAGTGGGCTGTCAATAGTGTAACTAAGGAGGGGCTGGCCAAAGTAATACCCATTATTTAGGCATTCATCTCTCAATGAAGTGGAGAGGGTTACCTGTCCCAGAGTCCCCCCCCTATAATGTTAGAAATGGCCCAGGAGAAGGGGGGAGGGGGAATCTGATAGTTGGACCTTATACTTTGTTTTTTTTTTATTTCCTCTAATAAATGTTATCTTGATGTTGGCCAACAATGTTTGTGTCTAATCTGCTTTCCCTGTTTATGTGCACAAAGACTAATTTTTTTTTTTGGTTTTGACTCCACAGTTTCCTTCCACGCTACAGGAATGGCAGACTGTGGCCTCCCACTTTGCCCTACGGTGGGACTTTCCTAATCGCGGAGGGGCAATTGATGGGAAACACATCCACATTGTCCCACCACCCAACTCGGGGTCATACTATTATAATTATAAGGGGTTCAATAGTATTGTGATGTTGACGGTGGTGTCGGCTACTTATGAATTTCTGTATGTGGACGTGGGGAAGAATGGCCGGATGTCCGAAGGTGGAGTCATCACCCAGACCGAGTTCTACAGGAGTCTCCAGAATGGCAGCTTGAACTTGCCACCTCCAGAAGACAATGTGGAAGGACTCCCATTCATCTTCATTGCAGATGAAGCTTTTGCGCTGGGGGACCATCTTATGCGGCCATTCCCGATGAGGACCCTCACCCCGGACCAGAGGGTTTTTAATTACCGGCTGGCCAGAGCCAGAAAAGTGGTGGAGAACACATTTGGAATCATGGCCAGCCGGTTCCACCTATTTCTTACACCCATACATATGGCGGAGTACAAACTGAATCACATCATCCTGGCATGCTGTGTTCTACACAGGCCGGAATTCAACATGAATCAACCCTGACGGCGCTTGAAAGTGGCCGTCCTGGCTTGCCCCCCCTGAGTGCCCATGATATCCGTCTAAGATACCTCGAATTCTTTGCGGGTAGGGGGGCTATCAATATGCCAGACAATGTGTAAAACCTTTTTAAAATTAAAAAAAAAAAAAGAACTCAAATCTTTGGTGACATTTACTGCTTGTGTTTTTCTTTAACTGACCCTGACAGAAATGTGGTGAGTCCTGAAAATGGCGTGATTGTGTAACATTACAAAGCACTGTTGGGTGTTATTTGCTAAAGGCAAAGGCACTTTGCACTACAAGTGCACTTGAAACTGCACTGAAACTGCACTTGTAGTGCAAAGTGTATTTTCCCTTATGAAATAACCCCCATTGTCACAGAAAACACCAATTAGAGCACCACAAAAGTGTTGGAGCATTGAGACAATAATCCACACAATCTTGATTAACAATCTTTTTAATAACAGCACAATCACATATGCATTTCCAAAAGGTTTTTAAAACAAACCAACATGTTTGTTGTTTAACCTCCCTGGCGGTATGATTATTTAGGATTTTAGGTGCTGAAAGCGGTACAATTATTTTGCATGGAAATTTGGCGTTTTATATTGTAGGTCTGTAATTCTTAACAATAACACACTTAAATCTGTCCAAAGAAGAGTCTAGTAGATATCCCGGGTATGATAAAGTTTGAAACACAAAAACATAAATTATAATATAATAAATAAAAATAAATAATAAAAAAAAATAAAAATAAATAGTAATAAAATAAATTTCCCCACGATTCACTATCGCTCAATTCTGCAAGTGTTCTAATTTACTATCGCTGTTTTCTAGCTGGTCTAAAGCCACTTTTGACATAAAGGGACACTTTTTGGTTGCTATGGACAATCTCCAGTTTCCAGGCAGAAAGAACAGTATATATCACATAAAAATGCATGCAGGGCATGGGTCAAAGCACTGGGAACAAAAGGGATGTGAAATGATTTCATACATTACTGTAATCTGTAAGATTACAGTACTGTATGTGTTATGATTTTTACTTTTTTTTTATTTGCCGCCAGGCTCCGCCCCCGTGCGTTGCGACGCTCGCAGGAAACGGAGCCTGGCACAGAGAGGGTTCGGGCAGAGGACGGAGCCCACGGACACTGCGGGGGACATCGCAGGATCCCAGGGACAAGGTAAGTAAAGCCACACCAGGATCCTGCGATGTAATCCCGAGTGTGGCTCGAGGTTACCGCTAATGGTCCTGAATTTTAACCCCGAGCCACACTCGGGAAAACCACCAGGGAGGCTACCAATTTTTGGGGTCACATTAGAAAAAATAGAAATGTCCATTTAAGATAAAACAGGCATGTGTAAAACCCACAAGAAAGACAAAAATTTAGAACTTACAAAGTTCACATTTGGTAGAACTTGAAGGCAATATCAGACATGAGTATTTACAAACTGTGTTTGATATTGCGTTCAGATGGGGTGAAGTCACCACTAGAAAACCCAAATTTGGAAGATGCACACAAATTTTCAAATGTCAACATGTGCTAGCTGCCATCACGGTGGATCAAGGGACGTGTTTTGGGGGTGCAACCCCTTCCTCACAGCTACTCTTTTATTCAGAAAGGGGTTGCACCCCCAAAACGCGTCCATTGATCTCCCGTGATGGCAGATAGCACATGTTGACACACTGTGTGCCTCTTCCAAATTTGGCTTTGCTACAAATTGACATAAAAAATACAAAAAAAATTGGCACAACAAAAACCCAAGGCATTTTGAGGGTTTTAAACTCTCCCTAAAACATCAATGATGTTCCTCATTTTTTGCTGAACATCATTGATGCTTTTCACAATGTTTTCCAAGTCCCTATTACACCCCATGATCTCCCCGATCAGGATCTGTGCACTTTCACTGGTGAAAGGATCTGGATCCACAACATCACGATCCCCTAAAAAGATAGAAACAAAAAAACACCATGTATTATAAATATGGCGGCATCCATCTCTTACCTGAGCCTGTGGTCGTAGACACTCACCTGTTGTGGTGACAATTTCCACCACGTCTTCCTCCTCCTGCTCTGCTGGTCTTTGGTGGATTTCCCCTTCTTCCAGAGGTGGGGGGTCTGCGGTCTCCTCGGATGAGGGGTGTCCTCCGAGCCTTTTATCCCCTATGTACAAAAAAATAGGTATACTTAGCACACAGATATTTGATGGCAGAAATAGGAATATGAAACATTGTTTGGAAGTGGGGTACAATTATCTGTTTTGGCAGAGTTCCAAGAGTTTACTTTTTTGCAGCACTCTCTGGATCTTTCTGTACTGCTTGTGCTCTCTTAATTTCAGGTCCAACCACCGCTTCCTGAGCTGATCTTTCGATTGTCGTAAATTCCGGTGCAGACTCTTGACTACTTTCGCCATGATCTTGGCCTTTCGGACATTGGGGTTGGGGTAAGGACCATACTTCCCGTCATAGTTGGCCCTCTTCAGGATGTCGACCATCTCCAACATCTCCCCAAAGGACATATTTGATGCCTTAAATCATCTCTTCCGGGATCGGGACGTTTCAGCCTCCGGGCTTTCCTCCTCCTCATTGCTGTAATTAGCACGCACCTGCTCTGACTCCGCCATGTGCTCTTCCCCACTGCGCAGAATGAGAAGGGGCGGGGAAGAGACTAGAAAAAACGTCACGGGTGGGCAGAGTTACACGCATGCGCAGTGTCTATAAACCGTAACACGCATGTGTAGTACGTACGATATGTGAGCAGAGGAAGGAGTATCGGGGGTGCCGATCATGAAAACGAAGGTAAGATCTAAACTTGGGCCTATACCGCTTCTAAATTGAGGCCTATATTGTAACTATATTAGGAGAGTTTCGTCTGACATTAGTGTTTGTCTTGTGTTGTGTCTTGCATAGAAAATGGATGGCTTCAATGACCACAATTTCCTGCCCCTGTTCATAGACAAATACAGGGAGCTGCCCTGTCTGTGGCAGGTGAGACATCCACATTACAATAATAAACAAAAGAGGCAGACAGCGCTGGAGAAACTGCTGGAGTTGGTGAAGCCGGTTGTCCCCTATTTAAAAACCAAAATTGGTGGCCTGAGGAGCACTTATCTAAGGGAGCTCAAGAAGGTCACAGATTCCCAGAGATCCGGAGCTGCAGCAGATGACATTTATGTCCCCAGGCTGTGGTACTATGAGATATGAGAGGCTGCGATTTCTGTCAGACCAGGGAATCCCTCTCTACTCTTCCTTCCACTCTTCCTTCCACCCTATCTTCCACCCCAGCTGAGGCTTCCGATGTCCAACCTGGGACTTCCAGCCAGGAAGAAGTGGAGGAGCCCAGCGTGAGCCAGGTATAGCATTCTTCTACAGATTTCTGGTCAAGAAATAAATGATGTTTACTAGATGTTATTATTGATCACTAATTGGTGATTTAATAAAGTGTTTTACATATCAATAGACAGTAGTGGGCACAAAAAATTCGGACAAGAAAGAAAAATGCTGGGCTCAGAATGATAGTCTGTTATATTTGAGAACATTTAATTTGCAACAGTCATGAGATGAAAATTGTGTGTGATTGATGAAGAAAAAACTAAAACTATGTCCCTTTTTCATACACAAGAAGACCTCAGCCAGGAGGAGGCTGTGGAATGTGGCAGCCAGGAGGAGGCGGGGGTTAATGGCAGCCAGGAGGAGGCGGGGCTAAATGGCAGCCAGGAGAAGCCTGGGACCAGTCGCAGCCTGACAGAATCGCAGGTTCCTCCCCTCCGCCTTCCATACAAAAGACCAAGGAAGGGGACTCACATGCAGGATTCAGCACTCAGGCTCATTCAGGAGGCTTCTGCATCCCTCAGAGCCTTACCCACTCCTGAAGAGGCCTTTGCCTGCATGGCTGTCACCAAACTACAGGGCATGCAGGAGGGTCATTGCAAGCTGTGTGAGGATCTTCTGTATAGAGTCCTAAGTAAAGGGGTGAGTGGCGAAATAACACCCAATACCCACCTGAGTGAGTTGGCCCATCCCCCTCCTCCTCCTGCCACAACTCCACCACCACAGCCAGAGCGTGGAAGGAAGTGTGGAAGGAAGACCAGAGAGTGATGACCTGGGTTCAGTCTGGTCTGACAAAAGATGCAGGCTCTTGTATGACCACAGCCTGGGGACACAGATGTCATCTGCTGCTTTCATGATCTCTGTGACTTCTGAACCAGACTGCACTCCCTTAGATATGGACTCCTCAGGCCACCAATTTTGCTTGCAAGTTGATAGTTTAGTTTTAGCAAGTTAGCAGATAGCAAGATAGCAAGTTTTGACAGTTGATGTCTTCCCTGGGGGCCAAAGGCTTCACCAATTTCAGCTGTTTCTCCAGTGTTGCCTCCCTCTTTGTTTAGTTGTGAGCCCTTAATAAAGGAATTTTTGTTTCAAGTATACTTGCCTATGTGTGCTTTCCTTCAAAAAAGACAGTTTGTTTGTGAGGAGGCAGGTACATTTCAAAAATACAATGTGAAATTAACAAGAGACACCAACACCAAGCAACCTCCTATACAAGATATCAATGGTTTTGTGGTAACTTGACACACAAAACACACACAAAAATATTATGGAATAAAACACAACAAAAAAAAAAAAACATTAGCCTTGGAAAAAATACAAACACAAAAAAAAAATGCCTTGACCAAAAAAAAAAAAGAAATATTTAAAAACCAACAAAAAAAAATTTGGTCAGATGTGACAAATCTAAATATATTGAGGGAATCACAATAAATAATAAAGAAATAAGTTTGTGAGAAGTCTGTGTGAATATGAGCAGCAAAAAATGCTACTACATTCTTCTCACATTATAAAGAAGAAGAGTGCGCTGTATTAAACTATTTCAAACATTGCAGCCTGAGGAAAGTGCTGTATCCATTCCAAACCCTAATTTTACCAGACCGAGCTGTTCCGTCTCGGAATTTCTTCTGAGCATGCGGGGCACTTTGTGCGTCGGAACTGGCTACACACGGTCGGAATTGACGCAATCGGATTTTGTTGTCGGAAAATTTTATAGCCTGCTCTCAAACTATGTGTGTCGGAAAATCCGATGGAAAAAGTCAGATGGAGCCCACACACGGTCAGAATGTCCGACAACACGCTCCGATCAGGCATTTTCCATCGGAAAATCCGACCGAGTGTATGGGGCATCAGTCTCTGAAGCACACGACAGACATCTTTGTGGTGGCTATCCAGGGACTTGGAAAATATCTGACATCGTTAATAAATTCCTGGAAAATTGCCAGGCGTTACAAAGGCCAAAAGGCATTATGAGGTACTCATAATGGCCTGTTCTGGTATTAACGCAGTTTTCCACTCAAGGCGGGTGCCTGCACAGAGATTGGAGCAGCAGCAGGGATGGCCTGAAACACAGGTTGTACCAGAGCAGACACAGTGGGAGATTCCAGGTGAGCTGCGCGACTCAGGAGTGTTTGTAACACAATGGAAAACTGATCCATGCGGTGATCCTGCTCATCCAATCTGGAAAAAAATATTACCAACAAGTGGATTGACTGCATCTTCTGAATTCATGGCCTTCGCCTACTATCAGAAACCCTGAATCAGACTGAGACAGAAGTACAGTTAAATCACACTTGTTTAATAATAATAAAAAAGGTAAACAGAGCATTATAGTACTAAACCCATATGTACATATAAGCCAGTCTGCCTCTACTACTGTGTGTGTCACTTTAAGCCAGATGTTTTTCAATGTAGGGAAAAAACCATAGAGTTGGTCCTCCCAGGATCTTTAACCATATAATGGCAGTAAAAGCCTAGCCACACAAATAAATACTATATAAGGAAAGGGAACTAACAGGGCTCAAAATACCTTGCTTAGCTGGTCCAGGATAAAGAAATTCAGTCAGAATCATGTGTACACATGTACACATTCACAAGGAGTATAAAGGCATCCAAAACTAGCAGGTTAAACATTCACCGCCAGGGAAACAGAGTAAACAGGCATGCCACGAAAACCACGGGATTGTATGCATACACTAGGGCGAAAGTGACACGACAAAAAGTGCTGGGTGAAGTACCTGTGTGTATGAAGTTCCGGGTATGAGGCTGCAGGTTCACTGTTTACAGTGGTAGGTTCACAGTTTCCCTCAGAGCGCCTGGGGAATGCCGTCTTATCCCCTCTATATGTACATCCTGACTGAGCTCTGTCAGACTGATGTCACTTAGCCCGGCCGCTGGTGCACCGCACATGCGATAGCAAGCACATGAGCACTGGGGTACCGGACATTCCGGTCATAGTGTCTGCCATTTGTGGTGGCTGCCATGAGCCAAGGGGACACAGATGGAGAGTGTCTCCAAAATGCCACTGGGTTGGATGCATCATCCCTCCATCCTGGGTTTTCCAGGATGGAGGGATGATGCATCCACCCGCGGCATTTTGGCATACCTGGCATACCTGAATTTCTTTATCCTGGACCAGCTAATAAAGGTATTTTGAGCCCTGTTAGTTCCCTTTCCTTATATTTATTTCTATGGCTAGGCTTTTACTGCCATTATATGGTTAAAGATCCTGGGAGGACCAACTCTATGTTTTTTTTCCGTAGACTGAAAAGTTTCAGGCTTAAAGTGACACACACAGTAGTAGATGCAGACTGGCTTATATGTAAGTATGGGATTTAATACTATAGTACACCCCAACCTCAATTGAAGTAGTCTATATCAATATTTTACTGTTTATACCTTTTATACCCGGTTTACGTGTACATCCCCACATCCCAACATCCGTACCTTTTTTTTTGTTGTGGCTACCTGGTTGTCATCTCCAATTGGAGGGGGTTCTTCTGCGATCATTATTTCCGGTACATGTGAGCATTGAGACCATTTGTTTATATGCATACACACCTGTACCACCATGACAATATTTTGTACTGTATTCTAATTTGAGTATGTTTCTCCAACTAGAATTATTGAAGCTCCTGAAGAAGCGACATTTTAGGCTGCAAAATATGTAGAGTGAGCAATTCTTTTTAATCTATGGGGACTGTGGCAACTACCAAGAGGAAAGCTACATCTCAGTGTGGACATTTTTTCAATATTGCCACACAGGAAGTATTAACCAAGTGTTACCTCTAGGATAAAACCACTGTGTCCCATAGTGCTTTATCACTTTATTTTTCTAACTGATATAATGATTTATCATGTTTTCGTTTAATTGGCATACTGTAGCTGTACTGTATGTGCCTCTCAGCCAATATCTGTACAACAGTCACAGAATATGTGTTCTGTGTTGTCATAGTCTGTATTAGTCTTACTTTTGTAGAATTATGTCCCTCTGCCCCTGAATGATTTTTTGATACATCTAAATGCATTGCATCCTCCTTCATTCATCCTGTCACTCACTGACTCTTAATATCCTGATAATGTAGCATTCTAAGAATAATATTCCATGCATAGTACTCTGAAATTATTTTTTTTCTGCTCTATAGAGAGGATTTACTGTATGTACAATAGATGCACCAACAATTATGGGATCTTGAATTCCAGCACTTGTAAAGTACATTTAATAAACACAAATAAAATCTACATACAAAATGAAAAGGGATACAAAATAGGGATGTAGAGAATCTGAAGAGAATGTAGAGAAAGCCTAGCAAGGCAAGGCATCGAGAGCAGGATGTCCAGGATAGTTGTTACCTCTCCTGCTGTGAAGGCAGCATGCAGCCTTGTGTTGCCAAATGGCACCCAGAAGAGTCCTCCATATTCCAGTGTCCCTCCCTTTAAGCATCCCCATTGCATCAGATACGTAATTCACAGTTTTGTGGGGCATGCCACTTCCCGGCGTGAAAACACTGTGCTCCAGCTTGGGGTTCAACTGCCATGCATGCTGTTTCTTTTTTGAAAGTTGCAACAGTGCAGTTTCTCCTGGTGCACTACCCAAAGGTTACCATAGCTTACTTTTATAAATGAGGGTATAGCTGGGTGACAACATAAGGCTTTTTAACTGGATCATCCATGTGAGTATAAGCTTATAAGAGCATATGTTATATGATATACTGTATAGTATATAGTATATATGGCCACACAGTATATCATATTAAGTATTAAGCTATTACTGTATGTATACTTATGACTGTAATTTATTGAAGATAGTGGAAAGATGTGTGACATTTGTCAAGTGAGGTCATCTAAATAAAGAGAACATATAACCAATATATACTAATTGTTTGTGGGGTCCTGAAGAAGCGTCTGGTTCATCACAAAACATGTAAACTCTTGTTTGGATGTGATTGGATTGTACTGTATCTGAGTTAGTTTCAGTGAACACTATATGATAGGTGTGCCCATACGCTTTTTAATGGTTCTTAGTGAGCACTATGACCTATGTATCTAGGTGATTTTATTTACATTATATTATATATACTGTAAATAAAAATGTTGCATTTTTTATACTTTATCTGTGTTTGTCAAATGTACTTTATAAGTGCTGTACTTGAAAGCCATGTATAAAGTTGTTTGAAATGGCAGAACTCTGTAAGAGATTTGGATAGGGGTCTCCAACTTAAAGTATCTCACAAAAGTGAGTACAACCCTGAGTACAAAGACAAGTGTGTCTTGCCTACAGCAAAGCATGGTGGTGCGAGTGTCATGGTCTGGGGCTGCACGAGTGCTGCCGGCACTGGGGAGCTACAGTTCATTGAGGGAAAATAATGAATGCCAACATGTACTGTGACATACTGAATCCGCGGATGATGCCCTCCCTTCGGAGACTGGGCCGCAGGGCAGTATTCCAACATCATAATGACCCAAAACACAACTCCAAGACGACCACTGCCTTGCTAAAGAAGCTGAGGGTAAAGGTGTTGGACTGGCCAAGCATGTCTCCAGACCTAAACCCTATTGAGCATCTGTGGGGCATCCTCAAATGGAAGGTAGTGGTGCTCAAGTTCTCTAACATTCACCAGCTCCATGATGTCGTCATGGAGGAGTGGAAGAGGACTCCAGTGGCAACCTGCGAAGCTCTGGTGAACTCCAGGCCCTAAAAATAAAGACACTTTGGGCCCAATTTGGACATTTTCACTTAGAGATGTACTCACTTTTGTTGCCAGCAGTTTAGACATTAATGGCTGTGTATTGAGTTATTTAGGGGACAGCAAATTGACACTGTTATACAAGCTGTACACTCACTACTTTACATCGTAGCAAAGTGTCATTTCTTCAGTGATGTCACATGAAAAGAAAGAATAAAATATTTACAAAAATGGGAGGAGTGTACTCACTTTTGTGAGATGTTGTATACAGATAAAAGCCAGTAAATTAGAATATTTTGAAAAACTTGATTTATTTCAGTAATTGCATTCAAAAGGTGTAACTTGTACATTATATTTATTCATTGCACACAGACTGATGCATTCAAATGTTTATTTCATTTAATTTTGATGATTTGAAGTGGCAACAAATGAAAATCCAAAATTCCGTGTGTCACAAAATTAGAATATTGTGTAAGGGTTAAATTTTGAAGACACCTGGTGCCACAAACTAATCAGCTGATTAACTCAAAACACCTGCAAAGGGCTTTAAATGGTCTCTCAGTCCAGTTCTGAAGCCTACACAAACATGGGGAAGACTTCAGATTTGACAGCTGTCCAAAAGGCGACCATCGACACATTGCACAAGGAGGGAAAGACACAAAAGGTTATTGCTGAAGAGGCTGGCTGTTCTCAGAGCTCTGTGTCCAAACACATTAATAGAGAGGCAAAGGGAAGGAAAAACTGTGGTCAGAAAAAGTGTACAAGCGATAGGGATCACCGCGCCCTAGTCAAGATTGTGAAAAAAAACCCATTCAAAAATGTGGGGGAGATTCACAAGGAGTGGACAGCTGCTGGAGTCAGTGCTTCAAGATCCACCACCAAGAGACGCTTGAAAGACATGGGTTTCAACTGCCACTTACCTCGTGTCAAGCCACTGTTGACCAAGAAACAGCGCGAAAACCGTCTCACCTGGGCTAAGGAAAAAAAGAGCTGGACTGCTGCTGAGTGGTCCAAAGTCATGTTTTCTGATGAAAGCAAATTTTGCATTTCCTTTGGAAATCGAGGTCCCAGAGTCTGGAGGAAGACAGGAGAGGCACAGGATCCACGTTGCCTGAAGTCTAGTGTAAAGTTTCCACCATCAGTGATGGTTTGGGGTGCCATGTCATCTGCTGGTGTCGGTCCACTCTGTTTCCTGAGATCCAGGGTCAACGCAGCCGTCTACCAGCAAGTTTTAGAGCACTTCATGCTTCCTGCTGCTGACCTGCTCTATGGAGATGGAGATTTCAGGTTCCAACAGGACTTGGCGCCTGCACACAGCGCAAAATCTACCCGTGCCTGGTTTACGGACCATGGTATTTCTGTTCTAAATTGGCCAGCCAACTCCCCTGACCTTAGCCCCATAGAAAATCTGTGGGGTATTGTGAAAAGGAAGATGCAGAATTCCAGACCCAACAACGCAGAAGAGTTGAAGGCCACTATCAGAGCAACCTGGGCTCTCATAACACCTGAGCAGTGCCAGAAACTCATCGACTCCATGCCACGCCGCATTAATGCAGTAATTGAGGCAAAAGGAGTTCCAACCAAGTATTGAGTATTGTACATGCTCATATTTTTCATTTTCATACTTTTCAGTTGGCCAACATTTCTAAAAAAATCCCTTTTTTGTATTAGCCTTAAGTAATATTCTAATTTTGTGACACACGGAATTTTGGATTTTCATTTGTTGCCACTTCAAATCATCAAAATTAAATGAAATAAACATTTGAATGCATCAGTCTGTGTGCAATGAATAAATATAATGTACAAGTTACACCTTTTGAATGCAATTACTGAAATAAATCAAGTTTTTCAAAATATTCTAATTTACTGTCTTTTACCTGTATACAGTATCTTATAAACTACTAACATGATTTCTTGGTTCTTTTATGTTACATAGTTACATAGTTAGTCAGGTTGAAAAAAAGACACAAGTTCATCTTGTTCAGCCAATAAAAGAGCAAAGAATAAATCATACATTCCCATATACCCAATCCTATACCCACAGTTGATCCAGAGGAAGGAAAAAAAACAGCAAAGCATGATCCAATTTGTTACAGCAGGAGAAAAAATTCCTTCCTGATCCCCAGAGAGGCAATCGGATATTCCCTGTATCAACTCTACCTATCAATGTTAGTACCCAGTTATATTATGTACATTTAGGAAAGAATCCAGGCCTTTTTTTAAAGTAATCTACTGAACTGTCAAGAACCAGCTCTTGAGGGAGTCTATTCCACATTTACCTTCTCCTACTGTGAAGAAACCTTTCCGTATTTGGAGATAAAACCTCTTTTCCTCTAGATGTAAAAAGTGCTCCCTTGTCCTCTACAATGACCTTAAATTTAATAACTTAACACCAAGTTCACTATATGGACCCCTTATATATTTGTACACGTTGATCATATCCCCCCCTTAATCTCCTCTTCTCAAGAGAAACTAAATTCAGTTCCTCTAATCTATCCTCATATCTGTGCTCCTCCATGCCTCATATCAGTTTAGATGCTCTTCTCTTCACTTTCTCAAGTTCCCCGATATCCTTTTTGAAAACTGGTGCCCAAAGCTAAACTGCATATTCCAGATGAGGTCTTACTAATGATTTGTACAGGGGCAAAATTAAATCTCTCTCTCTGGAGTCGATACCTCTCTTAATACAAGAAAGGACTTTGCTTGCTTTGGAAGCCACAGCTTGGCATTGCATGCTATTATTAAGCTTATGATCTACCAAAACCTCCAGATCCTTCTCCACTATTGATCCCCAGTTGTATTTGCCCTAGTATGTATGATGCATGCATATTCTTAGCCCCCAAGTGCATAACTTTACATTTATCAACATTAAACCTTATTTGCCACATAGTTGCCCAATTAAACAGTGCATTAAGATCAGCTTGTAAATTGGAGACAACCTGTAAGGACGTTTTTCCACTGCAAACACTATGATGATAGTTTTAATCCTAGACCCTATATTATTTATAAAGATATTAAAAAGTAGGGGTCCCAACACTGAACCTTGTGATATACCACTGATAACTTTATACCATTCAGAGTAAGAATCATTAACCACTACTCTGAATTCTGTCTTTCAGGTTTCTATACATTTACAAACTGATATTTCCAAGCCTGTAGACTTTACCTTACACATTAGCCGTGTATGGGGAATTCTGTCAAATGCTTTTGCAAAATCCAAGTATACCATGCCCAGGGCCACCCCTTTGTCCAAGGTTTTACTTGCGTCCTCATAAAAAGGAATGAGGTTTGTTTGACAACTTTTGTCTTTCATGAATCCATGTGGACTGTTGCTTAAAATATTTTTTTTCCAGCAAGAACTTATCTATGTGGTCTTTTAATAAACTCTCCAGTATCTTTGCTCCCTGCTGATGTTGGCTTGCATGTGGATTTTGTGAACATAAGTGGAATTTTGAACTAAAGTAGAAAGTTAATAACCAGAAGTTGGGCTTTTGACTGATTCTGCTTGCAAGTGGTGTTTTGGGGTTTTTTCCTCCTTTATTTGATATATTTTCTATCAGTTTTTAAAATACTTTTTTTCCCTCCTTTTTTTGTGACACTTTTAAAAAGCTTTTTTTTTTTTCTTCCTGCTAATTATGGGGAGTGGTTAAAAGTATAGGAGCTCAGCTATGAGGAAAGATTAGAGGAACTGATTTTTTTCACTCTTGAGAAGAGGAGAATAAGGGGGGATATGATCAACATGTTCAAATAAATAAGGGGTCCATATAGTGAACTTGGTGTTGAGTTATTCTTTTTATGGACAACAAAGAGGACACAGGGGCACTCTTTACATCTAGAGGAAAAGAAATTTCATCTCCAAATATGGAAAGGTTTCTTCACAGTAAGAGCTGTGAAAATGTGGAATAGACTCCTGCCAGAGGTGGTTCTGGCCAGCTCAGTAGATTGCTTTAAGAAAGGCCTGGATACTTTCCTAAATGTACATAATATAACTAGGTACTAACATTTATAGGTAAAGTTGATCCAGGGAAAATCTGATTGCCTCTTGGGGGATCAGGAAGGAATTTTTTCCCCTGCTGTAGCAAATTGGAGCATGCTCTGCTGCGGTTTTTGCCTTTCTCTGGATCAACTGTGGGTATAGAATTGGGTATATTGGATTGTACAATATTTTTTATTTTATTTTTTATTTTTTTATGGTTGGACTGGATGGGCTTGTGTCTTTTTTCGACCTGACTAACTATGTAACTATGTAACTATGTAACTATCTTCCAAACTTTAGAAGTTAAACTAATAGGTCTATAGTTACTTGGTAAAGACTGTGGTCCCTTTTTAAATATAGGCACCACATTGGCCCTATGCCAATCCAGTCGTACTGTTCCAGTCAATAACGAGTTCCTAAAAATTAGAAACAATGGCTTTGAAATGACAGAGCTCATTTATTTTAGGATCCGTGGGTGGATGTCATCTGGTCCAGGTGCTTTATTCACCTTTATTCCGTCTAACTATTTCTGGACCATATCACTTTTGAGCCATTGTCGATCATTTGGGGCTGTATCAATACCATGTAGCCTGATGTTTAATATTGATCACATTTCTATGAGCCATATAGTTGCTATTTGCTACTATCTCTTAAAAGGTTCTAGTTTTACCTGACCTTAACGCAACCTGAACCTGTAATGTAACTTTAGGTAAGATTAGTTGCAATGTATTAAAGCAGACCATGCAGAAAAGGCCTGTTTATAATGTTTTTAAACCTTGATTCGGAAGTATGAGTAAAACATGTCCATTTGATTGATGTACAGTATGTGGTTCTACTGGACTGTGGTGGTGAAATTATATAGCAGAACACAAGTGGAGAATCTTCACATTTGCTGTCCATGCTGAAGGACGGCAAGAATACTTACACAATGGAATGGTTTAGTCCTCAGTGGATAAAATGGGTATGATTTTTATTTCATGCAAGATCTACAATATATTATTGTTAAAAATCATGCTCTTTTGACACATTTTGGGACTTTTTAAATTTGCTTATCATAGTAAACAGCATTGCTTCCGTAGGAATTACATTATCTTACAAAAGTGAGTACACCCTCACATTTTTGTAAATATTTTATTTTATCTTTTCATGTGACAACACTGAAGAAATGACACTTTGCGACAATGTAAAGTAGTGAGTGTACAGCTTGTATAACAGTGTAAATTTGTTGTCCCCTCAAAATAACTCAACACACAGCCATTCATGTCTAAACCACTGGCAACAAAAGTGAGTACACCCCTAAGTGAAAATGTCCAAATTGGGCCCAATTAGCCATTATCCCTCCCTAGTTTTATGTGATTCATTCATGTTACAAGGTCTCAGATGTGAATGGGGAGCAAGTGTGTTAAATTTGGTGTTATCACTCTCACTCTCTCATACTGGTCACTGGAGGTTCAACATGGCACCTCATGGCAAAGAACTCTCTGAGGATCTGAAAAAAAGAACTGTTACTCTAAATAAAAATGCAATGGCTTCTATCCTTAAGGCTTCTATCTCTTTTTTTTTAAAGATATTTTTATTGAGTTTTACACTCCAGTTGTACAAAACAAGCACAACAAACAACCACTTAATATGCTCGGTCAGTCATTGGTAAACAGCATCAATATGTAGCTCATATAAACAGACAGATATTGATACATCAGCTGATATTTTTCACACAACTACACATACAAGCAATTCGTCTGTATATAATAGTATTAATAATCTGCATAAATTATAGGCTATCCCGGCGCGACCTGTAAATGCCCCAACCATGTATATCCTACAAGGTGAGGGTCAGAGGGCTAGCAAGCCACCTATCCCAAATTTTATAGAATGTTTTTGTCCGTTTCCTGAGTTCAAAGATAAGTCTATACAGTGGTATAACATCATTGGTTAATTTTAGCCATAGGGATTTCAAGGGTGTTTGTATACCCTTCCATGACAGCAGAATGGTCTTTCTAACATAAAAGTAGAGGATACGTAGTAATCTTTTTGCCTGTGATGATAGTTGTAAATCTCCAAAGATCCCCAATAGTCCATTTTTTGGGTGGATGATATTGGGGAGGCCTAGAGCAGAGGAAATGAAAGAGCCCACTTCCACCCAGAAGTCCTGAACCACTGGACAGGTCCAGAAGCAGTGCATGAAATCAGCACTCCCTCCACAACCACGGAAGCACTCAGCGGAGGACTTCAGCCCCATTTTGTGTAATCTGGCCGGGGTAAGGTGAGAGTGGTGAAAAAATTTAACCTGTATAACTCTATCCCTGGATGAGATGACAGTGGCTTTATATGTGTCTCTGAATTCAGTCCAGTCCTCCTCAGTAAATGAAATGTCCATGGATGTCCATTTTTCCTGCGCTTTACTAAATCGGGGGTTAACGTCTGTCGTTAGGGCCGCTTAGTAGGTAGAAATAAGCTTATTAGGGTCTGGTTGTCTTAGTAGTCTCTCTAGCGGGGGTAAGTTAGTGGGATTCTTTAAGGAGCCAAACTGAGCTCGTATAGCATGCCTAAGTTGGTAATAGTGGAACAAATAAGAGCGTGGTAGGTCAAAGTCTAGTCTCAGTTGTTGAAAATTTTTAAAACCTTGGGCATCATACAAATGACATAGGTATTTTATTCCCTTGGAGTACCAGCGCTTAGTGTTGGGCAATGAGTATAGTTCCTGCAGAGTAGGGTTGAACCACAGGGGGTTATTTGGGGATGTTGACCAGGAATGTCTAGAAATTGTTGTAATGATATATCGAAAAAGTAAGAGGGAAGTGGCTAGCATGGAGGTGCCTGGTCGATTTGGGACTTTACCTCTATAAACAATGTTATGTAGGGTTTCCATAGAAGACGCAATGGCTCCCTCAGTGGTAGTACATGCATTTGCCGAGACTGGGCATAGCCAGTCATGCACATGCACTAGCTGTGATGCTAAGTAATAAAGAAAAAAATTCGGAAACGCCAACCCCGCCATATGTGATGGCAATCTTAATGTCTCCAGTGCCACCCTGGGGGTCCCCCCACTCCACAGGAACGTTGTACAAATCATATCTATCTGTTTAAAAATAGATTTGGGGATTTTGCAAGGGGAGTTAGCCAACACGTATAACAGTTTTGGTAGGTAGATCATTTTAAGTAAACTTGCTCTTCCCATAAGATCCAGGGGCAGGTCCATCCACTGTCTAGTTTGTTCCTGTAAGTGACTCAATATGGGGTCTAAGTTGTTAGTAATGTAGGCGGATAGAGGCGATTGTACCAAGATCCCAAGATATTGAAAGGAGGATACTACCTGTAAGTTGGAGTCTGGGTGGATCTGGGAGATTTCTGCAGAATCCAGAAGGAACAGGCTGGATTTGTCCCAGTTCATCCGGAATCCGGAGAAATCTCCAAACCTATTGATCTCAGCCAAAAGCGACTGAAGTGATGCATTAGTATCTGCCAGATACATCAAGGTGTCCTCTGCATAGAGCGAAATACGCTCCTCATTGGTAGCAATAGGCAGGCCTTTAATGGAAGGGGATGTACGAATTTGTGCCGCCAACGGTTCCATAGCCAAGGCATACAGAAGCGGGGACAGTGGGCATCCCTGCCTCGTGCACCCTTGTAATGGAGAGTGACTCAGTGATTGAGGAATTAACTCGCACTCGGGCTCGGGGGGATGCATAAAGTAGTCTAATCCATGCCACCATGCGAGGACCGAAACCATACACCTGCAACACCCGAAAGAGATATGGCCATTCCACGCTATCAAATGCTTTACATGTGTCTAGAGACACAATGGCACGTGTACGGGAACACTCATGAGGGTATTGCAGGTTGTGGAATAATCTGCGGATATTCATTCTGGTGGACCATCCAGGTATAAAACCCCCTTGGTCACTATTGACCAGAGACATAACTACAGCATTTAAACGGTTTGCAAGCACTTTTGCTAAGATCTTAACATCCATATTTATGAGGGATATTAGGCAGTATGATTCACATTTAAGTGGATCCTTGCAGGGTTTCAGCAGGAGCGCGATCAAGGCTTCTCGCATAGTGGGGGGAAGAATACCAGCATCCAAGGCCTTATTATATGTACGTAGCAGAAATAGGCACAGTAGGTCCCTAAATTGTGAATACCATTCAGTGGGATAACCACCCAGCCCAGGAGTCTTGTGGGCTGGCATTTGTGCAATGGCCACTACAATCTCTTCAACCGAGATGGGAGCCTCTAACATATCCCTCCCCTCAGTAGAAAGGGAGGGGAGAGATATGTCAGCAAGGTATTCATTTAGCTGGGATTCAGTGTACTCAGCCCTGGAAGTGTAATGTTCTGTGTAGAAGTTTAAAAAAGTTACCATAATATCCCCAGGAACCTCACTTATTTGACCTGTCTTAGTATAGATACGAGGAATAGATACCGGGGGGCGATCAGGCCTTGTTAGATATGCTAAAAGGCGTCCAGCCTTATTACCATGTTCAAATGATTTCTGTGCCGTATGTAACAATTTCTTTTTTGTAAGGTCTAACAGACGTATTTCATATTCCCTACGTTTCAATAGCCATGCTTCTCTTGTGTCGGGTGTTGGGTCAGAGGTATATAAAGATTCTGCTTGTACCATGGCGGCTTCAAGTTCCGCCGTGTGCTGTTGGTTATTTTTCTTCAAGGCTCCAGTGACAGACATAAAGATGCCCCTCAATGTGGTCTTGAAAGCCTCCCACTCAATAGAAGGGTCCACTGTCCCTACATTGTCCCTCCAGTACTCCCTGATACCTTGCCTACATGTTCCTTGTACCACCTCATTCTCCAGCCAATAAGAATTTAACCTCCAGATGGAAGGGCCAAAGCCCGGGAGGATTTTGAGGTCCACAGAAAGGGAAGCGTGGTCTGAAATACCTCTAGGTAGGTATGAAACCGCAGCGACAAAGGGAAGAGTGTCCGCTGGGGCGAAGGCCATATCAATCTGAGACATAGTGCGGAATGGGTCTGAATGACAAGAAAACTGACTATCATCTGGGTGTTTCCAGCGCCATAATTCAGTAAGGTCATAAACCTGCATCCAGTTCAGAAGGGAGGGAAAGGGTCTACCCCCACCCCCCAAGCGGTCCATGGCTGGATCCAGTATAGCATTAAAATCACCGATGTAGAGTAGAGGTCCGGGGGGTCTATTCAGCAAGTAAAGTGACAATTTCGATAATACGTCCGCCGAGAAAGGTGGAGTAATGTAAAGGTTTACAATAGTAAACGTTACTGAGGAGATTTGCAGAGTAAGTATGACATATCTCCCATTTGGATCTGTCTTGACTTGTAAAGTTTCTGCTGGAAGGGATTTAGCCAATAAGATAGAAACCCCCCTAGAGTAATTTGTATGTGTAGTGTGATAACCCTGAGCCAGCCATGGACGCTTAAGGGCCCTCACCTTAGTATCAGTTAGGTGGGTCTCTTGGAGACACACCACATGAGGACGGCACTTCTTTAGGACTGAAAAAACGATGGACCGTTTTTGAGGGCATTCAAACCTCTAGTGTTCCATGACATTATTTTTAGGACCCTGTTACTGTAAGACAAACAAAATATCATGGTCATAAGGACATGTAAACACATTCTTATCTAGTACCTCACAGGCCGCGCCAAGCCACATGCATTCAATTATATCTATACCGCATTTCAGATATCTATGTTTACTCGAATCTGTATTGTTAATAGACAGACCAGAGTAAGCCAATAAACTGCTCCGAGCAACATCTATATATATTGTAAAAAGGAAAAAAGGGAAAAAAAAAGAAAAAAAAGAAAAAAAAAGAAAAAAAAGCACAAAAAAAGCGAACCGTGCTTGAAAAACCCATAGCCCCCACCCCGCTTGGCCATCCCCAACTTAGCGAGCCTTGGATCTCGAAACCCAAATAGACCCCTCCTACCCCATAAAAAAAGGGGGGGGGAAATGTTATTGAGGGTCCAACTATTCCGTGGTCACACCACTGTCCGGTGGGGAGGTAACGTGGAGGTCGGTGTGGCTCTCAACTGACAGTAGAAAAAATAAAGTTATGTCCTGATCCAGGATGTCGTTTCTGCACATTTTATGGGAAGACAAAGATAAGATCAGTCCTTCTTGATAACGAAGAAAAGAAAAAGAAACAGCAGGCCAAGCAGAAAAAAAAGGGGGAAAAAATAATAATCATAACTATAACGATAATTCTTTGGGTAGGGTACGGGTCCGGTGTGTAAACCGGTAATGTTCCTTACAGCTTACTAGGAATGTTAAAGGTTGTTGCAGGATTACAGTTTTTTTTGTAGGACCTCTGGTATAGGTGGGTAGCCCCATATGATGAGGTTGGCAGTTAGTGAATGGGGGACTGCAGAGTTTCGTCCATAGGGAGTTCAGCAGAGGGGAACATTAAACAGGTGAAGCCGTCAGTGACCTCTGTGTCTGTCTGCGGGTCCGTAGCAGTCATTTAGCCACACCATGGCTTCTTTAGGACTGGTGTAAAAGTGAGCTTTACCGTCGAATATGATGCGAAGCTTGGCAGGAAAAAGCATGGTGTATTTCAATCCCTCCTCACGTAGTCGATTCTATACTGCTGAGAATGACAGTGGAGAAGTCAGGATAGATAGAGATATTGTTGCCGTTGTACTTAAGCGGACCTTTCTCTCTTGCTATTCGTAAGATGGCCACTTTATCCTGGAAATTAATGATGCGAGCGATGATTGAACGTGGAGGTGTTCGGTGTGCCCTCTCAATCACATATGAAAACGATGGTGCATCAGTGCGAAAGATATCCCTCAGCTAGGAGTATAAAAAATTTTCATGGTGTGAGCCTTCTGCGCGTTCAGGGAACCCAACAAAACGTGAATTGTTCCTTCTTGAACGATTCTCCAAATCGGCAATTTTGGCTCGGAGGGCTGCTAGTTCCCCAGTATTATCTCTCACTTTAACAGTTAGGGGGTGCACAGTGTCCTCCACAGAACTAATACATTCCTCCTTATCCCCAGTCCTGTCACGGAGGTTCTGGACATCCTGTTTAAGGAGTGAGAAGTCCATCCGTATAGAGGCTATTTGAGTAGTGAGTGAGGCCTTACAATCTTGTATAGCCAGCATAATAGTGGCCAGGGTTGGTTCAGCAGGGGGATTCAGCTCGTCATTATCAGCTGATTGCTGGGGGTCCTGAACTGTCTGGGGGTCTTGTAATAGCTGGGAGACAGTCCGAGTGCAGAAAATAGGAGGAGTAGAAGCACTCACCCCACTAGCAGAGCTCCGGTCGTCAGATAGATGTGCCTGCAGCGTGGCTGCCTGAGAGGCCTGTGTCCCGGCGCCATCTTGCCTCCAGAATCCCGCCAGGCTGTCCGACGTGGATGGGGGCCAAGCCGGCCCGTATTTCACCATGGTAGCCAGCCTGCCTTGTGCCCACCGCCGTGGGGAACAAATTGAGACCCTCGGTGAGGAGATAGGACTCAGGATGCCTGCAGGATGGTAGTTAAGAGCCGGAGCGATGTAACTATGCGGCCGCTCACTCCACCATCAAGCCACGCCCCTAAGGCTTCTATCTCTAAGTGATTCTTTCTACAAGTGATATGCACTTCAATCTCTGCACTTCAGCGATTGCATGAAGCAAACAAATACAGCAATCTGCACTGGAAAGCACCTAACAACAGACTGCAGGTGTCTCTCTAAGAAGCTCTCCTTCCACTCTGTAACATGCACTCTCTACCACTGCTTCTGACACTCCTGTCCTCTCTCCTCAAACTCTCTTACCTTCACCCCCCCTCTCCACCCACCTGCTTATACATATCATCCTGCCTTCTGTCTTCTCCCTACTACTGCTCCTACCAACTCTTGCTCATTCTACATCCATTTACTGATAAAACCTCCAGTACTCTGAGACATGCCCCTTCACATAAATCACATTCCCACATTACCTCCCTCACCCTCCCGATTCTCCTAATCTCTGGTGACATATCCCCAAACCCTGGGCCACCATCATCTGTCTTTGCCCAATGCTCCCATCCCCCTACACCCTCTGGCAGGAGCCGCAACCCACAGAACTTGGTCTCTATTCCTCTTTCCAAAACCAGCCCCCCCTTTTCCTGTGGAATGCACGTTCAGTCTGCAAAAAACTCACCGCCCTTCACGACCTCTTTATCACAAATTCCTTTAACCTACTTGCCATTACTGAAACCTGGCTTCATGAATCAGATACTATTTCTCCTGCTTCCCTCTCCCATGGGGGCCTTCTCTGGACTCACTCCCCAGACCAAGTGGACGGAAGGGAGGTGGAGTGGGAATCCTTCTAGCCCCATGCAGTACCTCTCAGGTACTTCACTCACCTCCCTCTCTGACACTCTCCTCTTTTGAGGCACATTGCATTCGTCTATTCTCTCCCATTTCTCTAAGAATTGCTGTCATCTACCGGCCCCCTGGACCAGTATCAGCCTTTCTTGATGTTTTCTCTGCCTGGCTACCCTACTTTCTCTCTTCTGAAATCCCCACAATTATTCTTGGGGACTTCAACATCCCTGTTAACACTAACACTACTATTACTTCTAAACTTCTCAGTCTAACCTCATCGCTTGACCTGAAGCAATGGATACAGGCTCCTACCCACTCCAACGGCAACATCCTTGACCTTGTCTTCTCCTATCTGTGCACTCCGTGCAACCTTTCCAACAATCCACTCCCACTCTCTGATCACCACCTTATTAGTTTTTCTCTCTCCCTGTCTTCCACCTCTTCTCCCTCCAACCGCCTAACAGTTACACGTAGAAACCTTCGCCACCTCAACCCTTCTCTTCTCTACTCTGCTACTGATCACCTCTATGACAAAATCTCACCTATGTCCTGCCCCAACCTAGCTACATTCATCTACAACAGCTCACTGTCTTCCTCCCTAGACAAGCTTGCCCCCCTCACTGCACGCAGAATTAGGCCCCGACTGCTACAACCCTGGCAAACAGATGACACCAGAAGTCTCAGAAAACGTAGCCGCGCTCTTGAGCGCCTGTGGCATAAGACTAAGACCCAGGAAGACTTCACATAATATTAATCTGCCCTCCTAAAATACTACTCCTGACTTCACACTGCCAAACAGACCTACTTTATCACACTCATTAACACCTTCTCATCCAGTCCACGTCAACTCTTCTCTACCTTCAACACTCTACTCTGTCCTCCACTGCCTCCACCCACCAACTCACTCACTGCCTAGGAGATTGCCAATCACTTCAAAACTAAGATTGATACAGTTCATGAGGAGATCACCAATGCGCAAAAACCTCCCCCATGCAACACCCCATGTCCACAGACACAATCATTACTTCCCTCATTCAACCCTGCTACTACTACTGAGGTTGCTAAACTTTTATCTAGCACTCATCTAACCACCTGCCCCCTGGATCCTGTTCCCTTGCAAATGCTACGCTCACCCTCTGACTCGATTCTACACTCTCTAACTCACATTTTCAACCTCCTCCTCTCTTGTGGCATCTTCCCAAACTCTCTAAAACATGCGCTAGTCACCCCCATACTAAAAAAGCCCTCATTGGACCCCACCAATCTCAACAACTTATGTCCCATCTCCTTACTCTCCTTCTCCTCCAAACTTCTTGAAAGACTGGTCTACAAACGACTAAGCGACCATCTGACCATGAATAAACTTCTTGATCCCCTTCAGTTTGGTTTTCGCCCTCAACACTCCACGGAAACTGCTCTCCTTAAACTCTCAAATGACCTACTAATGGCTAAAGCCAATGGACACTATTCTGTACTACTTCTCCTGGATATCTCTGCTGCCTTTGACACAGTGGACCACCCCCTCCTCCTCAAAAAACTCCACTCCTTTGGTCTCCGTGACTGTACTCTTCGCTGGTTCACATCCTACCTATCCCACCACTCCTTCAGTGTCACTTACAACTCTACTTCCTCCTCTCCTCTTCCTTTCTCCGTTGGGGTCCCCCAAGGTTCTGTTCTTGGACCTCTCTTTTTTTCAATCTACACCACCTCCTTGGGTCAGTTGATTGCCTCCCACGGCTTTAAATATCATCTCTACGCTGATGACACCCAAATCTATCTCTCCACCCCCCAGCTCTCTCCATCTGTCTCCTCACACATTACCAACTTACTAGAAGACGTATCAGCCTGGATGTCACATCACTTCCTCAAACTCAACCTATCCAAAACCAAGCTCATGATATTTCCTCCCTCAGGTGCCACTTCCCCTGATTTCCCTATCAATATCAACTGCTCAACTATCAACCCATCTCCCCACGCCAAGGTCCTAGGTGTAATCCTGGACTCTGAACTAACCTTTAGACTACGCATTCTATCACTATCCAAAGCTTGCCCCCTCAATCTCCGCAACATCTCCAAGATACGCCCCTTCCTAACCAATGTCACCACAAAGCTTCTAATCCACTCCCTGGTCATCTCCCGCCTCGACTACTGCAACTACCTCCTCATTGGTTTACCTCTAAATAGGCTATCCCCACTTCAGTCCGTCATGAACACTGCTGCCAGGCTCATCCACCTCACAAACCGCTCAGCGTTTGCTACACCCCTCTGCCAATCCCTCCATTGGCTGCCACTCAGTCACCGAATTAAATTCAAGATACTAACTATAACTTACAAAGCCATCCACAACCTGGCCCCCAGCTACATCTCTAACCTAGTCACAAAATACCAACCTAATCGTTCCCTTCATTCTTCCCAAGACCTCCTGCTCTCAAACTCCCTTGTCACCTCATCCTATGCTTGCCTTCAGGACTTCTCCAGAGCCTCCCCCATCCTCTGGAATGCTCTACCCCAATCCGTCTGATTTTCTCCTACTTTATCCACTTTCAGACGATCCCTCAAAACTCATCTCTTAAGAGCCCCCACCTAACAACTGTACATTTATCTTCTCAATCAGCACATCACTCACAGTTATTACCTCTTGTATCTCTTGACCTTCCCTCTTAGATTGTAAGCTCTAAGGAGCAGGGCTCTCCGATTCCTACTGTATCAAAGTGTATTGTATTTGTACTGTCTACCCATAAGTTGTAAAGCGCTACATAAACTGTTGGCGCTATATAAATACTGTATAATAATAATAATAATAAAAATGGCCTAGGCTTTAAGAAGATTGCCAAGACCCTGAAACTGAGCTGCAGCACAATGGCCAAGACCATACAGCAGTTTACCAGGACAGGTTCCACTCAGAACAGGCCTCGCCTTGGTCGATCAAAAAAAGTTGAGTGCATGTGCTCAGCGTCATATCCAGAAGTTGTCTTTGGGAAATAGACATATGAGTGCTGCAGAGGTTGAAGAGGTGGGGGGGTCAGCCTGTCAGTGCTCAAATCATACGTCGCACACTGCATCAAATTGGTCTGCATGGCTCGTCCCAGAAGGAAGCCTCTTCTAAAGATGATGCACAAGAAAGCCCGCAAACAGTTTTCTGAAGACAAGTAGACTAATCACATGGATCACATGGATTACTGGAACCATGTCCTGGGGTCTGATGGGACCAAGACAAACTTATTTGATTCAGATGGTGTCAAGCATGTGTGGCGGCAACCAGGTGAAGAGTACAAAGACAAGTGTGTCTTGCCTACAGTCGAGCATGGTGGTGGGAATGTCATGGTCTGAGGCTGCATGAGTGCTGCTGGCTCTGCGGAGCTACAGCTCATTGAGGGAATCATGAATGCCAACATGTACTGTGACCTACTGAAGCAGAGCATGATCCCCTCCCTTCGGTGACTGGGCCGCAGGGCAGTATTGCAACGTGATAACGACCCCAAACACACCTCCAAGATGTCCACTGCCTTGCTAAAAGAAGCTGAGGGTAAAGGTGATGGACTGACCAAGCATGTCCCCAGACTTAAACCCTATTGAGCATCTGTGAGGCATCCTCAAACCGAAGGTGGAGGAACGCAAGTTCTCTAACATCCACCAGCTCTGTCGTCATGGAGGAGTGGAAGAGGACTCCAGTGGCAACCTGTGTAACTCTGGTGAACTCCATGCCCAAGAGGGTTAAGGCAGCGCTGGAAAATAATGGTGGCCACACAAAATATTGACACTTTGGGCCTAATTTGGACATTTTCACTTAGGGGTGTACTGACTTTTGTTACCAGCGGTTTAGACATTAATGGCTGTGTGTTGAGTTTTTTTGAAGGGATAGCAAATTTACACTGTTATACAAGCTGAACACTCACTACTTTACATTGTAGCAAAGTGTAATTTCTTCAGTGTTGTCACATGAAAAGAAAGAATAAAATATTTACAAAAATGTGAGGGGTGTACTCACTTTTGTGAGATACTGTATGTACTTAAATGACCTTTCATAATTATGGATATTCTTTTTCTGGCAGCATGTGGATCCTTTCATGAAATGTAAGTTCCAATGAAGAAAGAGGACATTTTTACACTACTTGTCAACTCAATATACTCAACAAACCTACAGAGCCAAGGACACGTGAACAAGGACAAAAAAAGATACACTCACAGCCTGAAAATGAAACTCTTAATTGAATTCAATCAATGCTCCAAGGAAATTAAAACACAGAAATCTAAGATCTGTTTTCGGAAGGAGAGATAAAGAACAAACTGTGAAGTCAATGACACAAACTTTCTTTCAGGAAATGCAATTTTTAAACTATTGCTTTTTTCTCAAGGGGTAGACAGACAGTGCAGATAATTTATGAAAAGTGGAGAAAAGAAAAGTAGATGCTACCCTAGACACCAGTCAGATGCCTTATAACATTTACCCAAGGTGTGTTAAAGACTAAAAAGTGAAACTGGATTGGGCAATGGGCAACTGCTGTTTTTTTCTGCACTGGCATCCTTTAACATATAACTGGAAAAGCATTATGGAACATTTATTTAACAGTTGACCATCTACATTCATAGAGAACCTACTTTTGACTAATGCTTATTCAATTAATTTGTGCCTGTGGGTAAACAATTCTTGTGAAATTGTTTTTCATATATGTTTGAAAAAAAAATATTTTGCCAGATATTGCAATAAAATGTCTTTTTGCTTCTTTTAGTTCTCAGGAAAGAAATTTACTGCAAATAACTGAGAAAATATTGGAACACATACAACCAAACGCATCAAATACCCCATGGACTCAGAGAAAAGACAATAGTTTTTACAGCTTTCTCATACTATATAAAAAAAATAGCAGGGCGAGTACAAAAAACCTACTATCTCCAAGCAGAAGAAAAAAGGTTAGCAAAGTAGTTTATAAGCCATTTTTAATATAATAGTGACTGGTTTCCTATTATTTTATTTAGCACACAGTATCCCAGTGGTATTGTTTCTTATAGGTACTTTCTTTTTAGTACAAATTGTGTTTGGGGAAAAAGAAAATCAAAAGGCTTTTAACAACTTTCCTTTCATAGAAAGAACTAGAAAAAGAATGAACAATATTGAACTGACCTTGTCAAATTTTACTTTCCTGTGATGTTTAAGTAACAGGTCGCCCCACACTCCTTTCTATACTAGAATGGAGACACTAATTATAGTAAGTTCTTTATGTCTTTCATACCCAAGGAAACATTCACATGTTGGATTTGACAATGACTATTGCTTAAAAAATGAAAAGTGGTCTGTAAGAACAATTTTGCAATTTTGAAAAAAAAATTACAGCAAATCATTGTTTGTGTGTCTAAAATGATCAGCACTCCCATTTTATCTTGGTCAACTGTGAAGACATTGTCCATTATGATTACTTTTTCCAGTTCAGTATTTCTTTTATGTAATTAACTAAACGATTGCTTTTTGGTCACATAAAAATAAACACAACCAGAATGAATGCAAAACAGATTGAAAAAAATAACAAAGCAACATCAGTTTTAGTTATACTAACATCCAGTTTTTCATATTTACGCTGTCCAGTTCTACGTAAAAAGATATAGACATGTGTTTCAAAAATCTATTTCTATTTCCTAAATCTCATTAAAAAAAAGTTTGTTTTTTTTTGTTTTGTTTTTTAGAATACTATGGACTCTTTGCATAAGCATTAGATTATTAACATAGTAATATCATACAGTTTTTATATTAAAGAAGTAGCTCTTCTACACCAAATCTTGAATAGAATGATCATTCCTTAAAGGGGTTGTAAACCTCTGTGTTTTTTTCACCTTAATGCATCCTATGCATTAAGGTGAAAAAACCCCTGGCAGTGACTGGCCCCCCAGCCCCTAGTTTTACTTACCTGAGCCCCATAATTCTGTTGGTGGTGACACGCTCTTCCTCTCTCCATGAGGTCCCGCCTCTTGATTGGCTAGATTGATAGGAGCGCAGCCATTGGCTCCCGCTGCTGTCAATCAAATCCAATGACGCGGGTGCCAGGGGCGGGGCCGAATCCAGCATTCGGTGGCTATGGACGCCAAATGCTCCACTTGGGAGCACCCGCAAGGTGATCCCCCAGGAGAACGTTTCTCCTAGGGGGTTATCTGATGCGGGGAGGAGCTGCGAGAGCTGCCAGGGACCCCAGAAGAGCAGGTTCCAGGCCACTCTGTGCAAAACGAGCTGCACAGTGAAGGTAAGTATGATATGTTTGTTATTTTAAAACAAAAAAAAACTAACTTTTACAGTCACTTTAAAAGTCAACAGTGGGCTTAGAGCATTTTACGTTTTGCAGAAAGGAATAGATATTACCCAAAACATTGCACTAAAAGGCTTTAAGTTTAAAGCCTTAAATTTTAAACAATATTGGGGTTATTCATTGTTATATACCCATAGTCTTTTGTCTGGATTGCCAAACACAGTAAAAGCATAATACAATAATTTCAAATGTTATCTTAATTTATTTTTATAAATCCATCCCTGTTACTTAAGTTAAAAATTTTAAAGTAGGCATACGTGAAACTGACCATTTTTGCTTTGTCAACATTTTGGCATGCCAATCCATTTTAGTCAACAGGATGGCAAAATGATGTTGGTTTTTGTTGTTTTTAACATTTTAGTGTCTTTAAATAGCTCTACAGTGTGTTTATTTGGTTCTAAGTGTATTTATCTTGTTTTTTTTTTTTTTTTTTGTCAGACAATAGGAAGTATGAATAGCAAATTGAAATATTTAAGAAGATATTGCATATTTTTCAGTTTTTTTTCTTCTTTAAAGTGGTAGTAAACTTCTTGTTTGAACTTGTACCTACAGGTAAGCCTATAATAAAGCTTATCTGTAGGTACAGTGAATATCTTCTAAACTTGCAGTATTTAGGAAATATTCACACAGCATGTAGCCGGTGATCTCACTGGTGAATGCGCTCTGAAAGAAAGAAATACCAGTGCCGTTCCTTTAGAGCTGCATGCCGTGCTGTGACCCCCGCGTGTATCCCGTGGCTCGGCCAGTCAGGCAGCCAGAGCACGTGAACCTGGGAAGGAAGGCTGGGTTAAGATGGAAGCCCTGTCAACGGGCACAGCGCACTGATGGAGAGCTTCATTCTAAGATAAGTATTTCAGAATGTGCTAGTAAGTGATGCATACTAGCACATTATGCCTTTACCTTGCAAGGTTTTTTTTTCTTAAAAGCATGCCATGCAAGTTTACTTCCACTTTAATTTTTGTTTTCAGTGTTATTTTATTTGATTTTTTTCCATACATACATGGAAACAAATAAGGAACAACATACTGTTACCTTAAGCTTATATCTGCTAGTGTATGCTTTTTTTCATATTGTCTATAAAAAAAACTATTTAAAGAAATACAGGGAAATTTCCATGAAATTTCACAGATTAGAAAATTGGCAATTTCACAGCAAAATCAAGTTTGACTAAATTTCATGCCCATCATTATCCTTTAACTGCTGTATCCAACTTGTGCTAAATATCTTTTTTTTTGTAAAAGGTGAGGGAATGTTTAGAACACCTGAAACTATTACTTATCACATGTACTACTATCGTCTATACCACATTGGGGTTATTTCACATTTCCTGTGCTAGTGAGAAAGTGTTACAAAATAAGTGATGTTAAATCTTTTCATTGAGCACAGCAATAAAACATTCCCAATAGTGTAGGGAAGATATTGAGCCTTTGTTAGTGTCTTGGTTATCTAACAGGTGCAATAAGGACTGAAACTGAGGGTACTCTGCCCAGTAGAGTCAATGAAATCCATTATAGCCTTACAGAGGGTTTAAATCTGTCTGAAATGTAAAACAAGGTTTTGCCTGGAGTTGGGCTTTAGAGCTTATTCAAACTTTTTGATTAAATAAGCTAAATACATCCCAGGTGCTTCAATACAAAATGTGTGCAAAGTCTTATGCCGCGTACACACGATCACACATTCCGGCAACAAAATCCATGTGTTTTTTCCAACGAATTTTGCCTCAAACTTGTGTTGCATACACACGGTCACACAAAGTTGGTCGGAAATTGGGAACGTCAAGAACGCGGTGATGTACAACATGTACAACGGCACTATAAAAGGGAAGTTTCAAATCAAGTGTGCCACCCTTTGGGCTCCTTCTGTTAATCTCGTGTTTATCTTGTGTTAGTAGAAGTTTGGTGAGAGACGATTTGCGCTTTTCAGCCTCGTGCTTTTCAGATCATTACTGCTCTTCAGTTTGTACTTGTGGGTTTGTAGCTGTTCTTCAGTGCATGTAGTCAGTTCGCTTTTGTTTGTCGTTCTTGTCTGTTTGTTTCTGATTTTCAGCTCGCTCTTCTCAGGCCTTTCTGCTTTTCAGTGCTTTCTGTTAGTTCGTTCTGACCAGCTGACTGTTTTGAAGCCATGTTGTGGTTTTGTACTCGTCGTAGAGTTTGTGCTATGCGGGGACTTGGTGTTGGGGTTCTTGCTTTGACCCAAGCCCAGTCCATGAACAGGGTGGGGAGGAGTTCATGGACGAAGAATTGGTTGCTCCAGCATGACCAATTCTCTCACATGCCTTTGTTGCAGGAGATCCGTGAGAATAATCCTGACGATTTCAGGAATTATCTCTGGATGATGGACCCCGTTTTTTTAACCGTTTGTTGGCTTTGCTGTCCCCTTATATTAGCAGGCAGGACCTGAATGCGGCAAGCCATCACTCCGGAACAGACGCTAGTCACCAGGTTGTGGTATTTAGTGACGGGGAGAAGTCTGCAGGACATCAAGTTCTCGACAGGCATCTCCCCCCAGGCTCTGGGGATCATTATTCCAGAGACTTGTTCTGCCATAATTCAGGTCCTGCCGAAGGACTATATTAGGGTAAGATTTCTCCTTTAACATCACATTATATGTATTTAATGTTTGCTAATGTATTGTATTTATTTCATCATTCCCTAATTACCATGATTGTAATATGCTGTGAATGTCCCCTTTGTTCTCATGCATGCTGGAAGCTTTAAAACTTCCTTTTTTGTCCTTCATGCATTTTTGCCTTCACTAACCTCCCCAGCATGCTATCCTGGGCCCATACACACCTAGTATAGTCATTTAACAATGTATTTTGTCAGCTCCATAGTAGTGCTTTACCATAAACACCCCCCAAAATGTGTACAAATGTTATTTGTGTCCTTAAATTCATGCAGAGTGCCAGAGGTCTCATAAACACCCCCCA
The DNA here is from genome assembly GCA_037952925.1 of Lithobates clamitans. Classification (NCBI taxonomy): domain Eukaryota; kingdom Metazoa; phylum Chordata; class Amphibia; order Anura; family Ranidae; genus Lithobates; species Lithobates clamitans. The sequence continues at coordinate 1,687,540 of JBBGZY010000071.1, forward strand.
AAATGTGTACAAATGTTATTTGTGTCCTTAAATTCATGCAGAGTGCCAGAGGTCCCAAAATCGTTTTGAACCCTCCCTCCCCCCAACTGCTAAGTAAACTGATACCAATCCTCTATCTACTGACTTTGCCAAACTCATACACACTATACCTACCTCTTTTGTGGTCAGATTTCTGTATGAATTCACCAAAGCATGTAGTGAAAGGGCCTGCCTGAATACTTTCAAATGGTACTGTTTAAAGTTTTGTTCTCCTATTATCTTGATAGGTAATTGCAGAATGTAAAAAAGTGCTTTAATTTGTACAGTATGTATTTATATTTTTGTATTATGACACCTCTTACCTGTCCAGTGGGCTGCCAATAGTGTAAGTAAGGAGTGGCTGGCCAAAGTAACACACATTATGTATGCATTCACCTCTCAATGAAGTGGAGAGGGTTACCTGTCCAAAACAACCCCCCCCTAAAATTTTTACAATGGGCCATCAGAGGGGGTAAGGAATCTGATAAGTGGACCTTCTCTCTTTGTCTTTAAATACTCCTTCAAATAAATGTTAATACTGATTTTGGCCAAGAATGTCTCTAATCTGCTTGCAAAGTTTATGTGCAAAATGACTATGTTTTTATTTCTTGTTTGACTCCACAGTTTTCTTCAACGCCACTGGAATGGCAGACTGTGGCATCCCAGTTTGCCCAGCGGTGGGACTTTCCCAACTGCGAAGGGGCAATAGATGGGAAACACGTCCACATTGTCCCACCCCCCAACTTGGGGTCATACTATCATAAGTATAAGGAGTTTAACAGCATTGTGATGTTGGCGGTGGTGTTGGTGACATATGAGTTCCTGTATGTGTACATGGGGAAGAATGGCCGGATGTCGGATGGTGCAGTCATCGCCCAGACCGAATTTTACAGACGGCTCCAGAATGGTGGCTTGGGATTGCCACCTGCTGAAGAGAACGTGGAAGGACTCCCATTCGTCTTTGTCGCTGATGAAGCATTGAGTCTGGTTGAACACCTGATGTGGCCGTTCACGATGAGGACCCTCACCCCGGAGCAGAGGGTTTTTAACTACCAGCTGGCCAGAGCCAGAAGATTGGTGGAAAATGCCTTTGGAATAATGGCCAGCCGGTTCTGCCTATTCCTCACTGCAATAAACATGGCGGAATATAAAATCAATCATATCGTTATGGCATGCTGCATATTGCATAACTTTTTAAGAAAAAATGCATCAAACTACATGGCCTCAGCTGGGACTGTGGCCGGCTTATTACCGAATTCAAAACCTTGACGGCTCTTGAAGCTGTCCGTCCTGGCTTGCCCCCCCCCAAAGCGCTGTGAAGTTTGTGAAAAGTATCTAGAGTACTTTATGGGTAGGGGGGCCATTGATATGCCACAAAATGTTTAACAAACATGTGAAAAATAAATTTTTTATTTAAATGGAAATAATATTTACCGTATATACTGGAGTATAAGTCGTTCCGAGTATAAGTCGAGGCCCTAATTTACCACAAAAAAATGGGAAAAACTTATTGACCCGAGTATAAGACGAGGGTGAGAAATGCACAGCTACTGTAAGTGGAAAAGAGGGTCAACAATGCCCATTTGCATGCCTCACTGTGCCCATTTGCAGCCTCACTGTGCCCATTTGCAGCCATAGGTCCCCTGAACTTCAAACTCGGTAGTTAAGGGTTCCTAGATGCCCCCTAGCTGCAGCCAAAATTTGGGGTCTCTGAACCCAAAGGGTCCCAAAATGACATTGCTGCAGATGGACACAGTTGACCAAATTTGGGGCCCTGTATCTTGGGGCCACTTAGTGCTAAGAACCCCAAATTTGGTGTGCAAACCCAGTGGAACTAGCACCAGAAAATATCCAAAGCTGGGGTTCCAAGCACCAATTGGCTCTGAGATAAGGGGCCCCATAGTCGGTTCAGAAAATGTCAAGCACTTTTCTGCAGCAGAGAATGACATTTTCCGAACCGATTTTGGGGCCCCGTATCTCGGGGCCACTTAGTGCTAGGAACTCCATCTTTGGATATGTTGTGGTACCAGTTCCACTGGGTATGCACACCAAATTTGGGGTTCCTAGCACCAAGTGGCCCTGAGATACAGGGCCTCAAACTCGGTTCGGAAAATGACATTTTTTCCTGCAGAAAAGTGCTTGACTCGAGTATAAGTCGAGGGGGGCACTTTCAGCACAAAAAAATGTGCTGAAAAATTCGACTTATACTCGAGTATATACGGTACTTTGATTTACTGCTTGTGTTTTTTTTAGCTGGCTCCTAGGTTATCCAATGGGCTTTTCTTTTTTCCCTTTTTGTTCAATATTGCAAACGTAATTTTTTGGATACATGAGGTGACAATCTCTTCTTCAGAAAACTACTATGTTGTGGGTCTGCTACACACACACACACACCTTGTTTTTGTTGTTAATGTATGTAATGCATTACTGATAAAAATAGTCATCATTTTCAGCACCATGACTGAAATTTGTGGAGTCACGAAAATGGCCTGATTGTGGCAAATTGTAAAGCACTGTGGGAGTTATTTACTAAAGGAAATTCCACTTTGCACTCCAAGTGCACTGCAAAAGTGCACTTGAAACTGCACTGAAAGTGCACTTGTAGTGCAAAGTGGATTTGCCTTTAGTAAATAACCCCCATTGTCACTGTAAACACCAATTTACTACAAAAACTGCTTTTAAGCATTGAAATAAGAAGCCACACATTGTTGAGTAAAAAACATTAGACTCAAAGCACATTCGCATGTGCGTTACAAAAGGGTTTTAGAACAAACCAACATCTTTGTTGTATAACATTTTTTTGTCACATTAGAAATAGCCTTTTTTTGGTTAAACAGGCATGTTTCAAGACATAACAAACACAACTCAGGAACTTACAAAGTTCAACTTTGATAAAGTAAAGGCAATATCGGACATTAGTATGTCCAAACTGTGTTGATCTTGCCTTCATCAGATGGGGTGATGTCACCACTGTAAAAGCAAAATGCTGAAGATGCACACAAATTGGGATTCAAAATGGGGATTTCCCTCCTGATCACATGCCCAATGTCAACATTTGCTACCTCCCATCATGGGGGATCAATGGACGTGTTTTGGGGGTACAACCCCTTCCTCTCACCTACTTGAGTTGTGAGGAAGGGATTGCACCCACAAAACACGTACCTTGATATCCCGTGATGGCAGATAGCACATGTTGACACACTGTGTGCATCTTCAAAATTTGGCTTTTAAAATACTTTAAAACTTGTTTTTAAAAGCAAAAATACACGATAAAACTGTACAATTTTTGTATGTTTTATATTCTGGCTAAAACATCAGTGATGTTCTTCATTTTTTGCTGAACATCACTGATGTTTTCCTTTATATTTTCTAAATCACGATTGTACCGCATGATCTCCCTGGTGAGGATCTGGGCACTTTCACTTGTGAAATGAGATTCTTCTTCCACAAAAACCACATCACCTAAAATAAAAAAAACACACCATGTATTATGTAAATTTTGGGAGTAAGGACCCCAACTCCAAACTCACCAAGGTAAAGTGCAAGCGGACTATCTTGGTACAAGTGGAAAGGGATATACAGCAAAAATACGAAAAATATATGTAAAACAAAATTTATTTATACAACAATAAAAAAAAATACAAACTATGTTAAAATATGCACAGATGACATGGAATTTTGACTAGTTTCGCGGGGAAACCGCTTCATCAGGAAATATGTCTGCGAATAAAATACAATACAATGAGATATACACATTTTCAAAGGAAAAGGAGGGGGTGAAAAAAGTTTGTAAACAGATATAAGGGGCTGCTTACCCATGTTAAGGTGCATACAGTGTTCAGGCCAAACCCAGCAGAGTCTCCCGCGCTGACTGAGGAGGGCACATATGAGACCGCAAAGAGACAAATGTCTAAATGGGTAATAAAGGGGTAGATATAAGTGTAACATATACATTATGTCTATGGTCCAGGCGGTGAGGATGAATAAGTGAAACACCAGTAAACATAAAATGGAAGAGACCAGGGAAGGATGAAATAGGGTCCATTGCCAAAGACCAAACTGGAGGAGGAAGAGGCAGTGCACTCAAAAAGAAAGGGAAGAAGAAAAAGTGATGGTGATTAAAACAGAAAAAAGTCATCCAGGGCAAACAAGCTGTAACTGAGTGGTAACAATAAAGGTATATTGATAAATACCAATGCTAGATAGATAAGAAGCCAAGAAATGTGGGGATAAAGAGAGAGTGCAAAAGGGTAGTTGTGTGCAGACCAAAAATGGAGACAGTAATAAAAAAAAGTGAATGGTAGGACCCAGGACAAACAAAGGGCCAAGATGCATATAGGTGATAAAAATGAGAACTGAGGAGGCGCATGCACGGAGGCTAGCGCGACGGACATGCCGGGCTAGAGCTCCGCTCCATGAGGGGGAATAAACTGCAAATAAAGGCAGCCCACGGACACAAAAACGCTAAAAACCGTATACCTTTTCACCCTAGAGGTGTAGGGGACATTATTTAAGAATAATGGTGCTGGGAGGTGCCAGGAATAAAACTAAACCTAGCTCTAATAGCGGCACCCAGGCAAGACATACTATGAAAAAGGCGCCGGTCTCCTCAGGTAATTTTACCTCAGACAAGAAACTCAAATCCAAGCAGCCAAAAGCTCAGGGGATTCTGACTCTGAACCTGTTTCAAATATGTTACATTCTTCACAACAAAACTCTGATATTCCTTCTAACATTTTGAAGCAATTTGAAAAAATGTTACATAAAGCATTACAGCAAACATCAGAGCAAATTACTAGTAATCTTACTAGAGAGATTAGAGAACTGGGGAGATGCACCGAAGCATTGGGAATGAAAGTGGAAGATATAGAAAATTCTACACAGGATGCTTTCTCTGAAATAGATGTCCTCAAAGAGGAAAACATTACTTTACAGAATAGACTGGAGGACTATGAGAATCGCGCCAGAAGATCGAATTTGCGATTCAGAGGCTTACCAGAATCAATCACAGATCTGCAATCAACAATCACAGCGTTATGCCAAGAACTACAACCTGGCATTTCGGTGGAAAGGCTTGTAATGGACAGAGTACATAGGGCACTTATGCCCAAAAAAACTGATGGCCCCCCCAGAGATATTATAGCAAAATTTCATTTTTTTCGATCAAAAGAACAACTTCTAGAAGCAGGTAGGGGGAAAAATAATCTATCGTTTCAGGTACATAGTTATCAACTGTTCGCTGATTTATCCCAGTTAACAATATCAAAGAGGTATGCAATGACGCCTCATCTACTGGAACTTCAACGTCATGCTATCAAGTATCAGTGGGGCTTCCCATTCTCCCTAAAATTCACCCACCAGGGGACCAGATTCGCATGCAAAACTCCTGAAGAACTACAAAAAGTACTCCAAGACCTCAATTTGATTGATGGAACACCTACAGCCTCCACCTCACGTAGGAGATCAGCTTCTGCCTCCTCTATTCAGAAAACATCTTCCTCTGAGACAAAAAATGGAAACTATCATACACACAAAAGAGGAAGATTCGCATCCTCACAACAAGAACAAGATGACACCATGGACTGAGAAATATATCCTCACATAATATATCCATTTCGGCTATGACAGCACCTATTGGGAGAACAGTACTGTAACTACATTACTGAATACTCTCCCTAATTCAAAAACTAATACTCCATCTAGCTCACTAGTGAGCAACTGAACATATACTATGAGCTAGATTATCTAATTTACTAATTTATACCTTATTGGTATAAGTTTATAATTAAATAACAAAATTTTTATTCTGAATTTAGGTTCCTTTTATTTTTTTTTTTTATTTTTTTTTAGAAACATGGTATGGTAAATGTTCAGATAATATCTTTACTTTCTGAACAACTAAATAGTCCCTAATATATGGTGGACTGATTAAATTATTATATATATATATAACTTTATGTATATATATATATATGTATGTGTGTATATATATATATATGTGTATGTATATATACACATTTGTTATTCTTTATTTATTTTTTATTTATTTTTATATTATTATATTTCCTCTTCCTTTTTTGTTTCTCAAGGTAAAATTGTGAAATAACAATTTTTTTTATTTTGAATTTAGGTTCCCTTTTTTGTTTTTTTGTTTTTTTTATTTTAGAAACTTGGTATAGTAGGTGTTCGGATAATATTTTTACTCTCTGAACACCTAATTAGTCCCTAATGTACAGTGGACTGTTTAAATTGTTGTATGAATATATATATATATATATATATATATATATATACCGTATATATATATACAATTTTCTTACTTTATATATATATGTGTGTGTGTGTGTGTGTATATATGTGTATATGTGTGTGTATGTGTATGTGTATATATATATATATATATATATATATATATATATATATATATATATATACACATTTGTTATTTCTTATTTATTTTTTATTTATTGTTATATTATGATATTTCCTCCTCCTTTTTGTTTCTCATTGTAAAATTGTGAAAAATAACAACATTTTTATTTTGAATCTAGGTTCCCTTTTTTGGTATTTTTATTTTAGAAACGTGGTATGGTAAGTGTTCAGATATTATTTTTACTCTCTGAACACCTAATTAGTCCCTAATGTACAGCGGACTGATTAAATTATCATATATATATATATATATATATATATACAATTTTCTTACTTTATATATGTATGTGTGTGTGTATATATATATATATATATATATATATATATATATATATATATATATATATATATATATATATATATACACATTTGTTATGTTTTATTTATTTTTTATTTATTGTTATATTATTATATTTCCTCCTCCTCTTTTGTTTCTCAAGGTAAAATTGTAAAATAACAAAAATTGTTTTTTAAATTTATGTTCCCTATTATGGTACTTTTTTTTATTTTAGAAACTTGGTATGGTAAGTGTTCGGATAGTATTTTTACTCTCTGAACACCTAATTAGTCCCTAATGTATGGTGGACTGATTAAATTAATGAATATATATATATATATATATATATATATATATATATATATATATATATATATATAATTTTTTGTTTTGCATATATATATATATATATATATATATACATATATACATTTTTTTTTTTTTTTTTCTATATTATTAGATTTCCTCCCCCTTTTTTGTTTCTCATGTAAAATTGTGAAATAACCACCAAGGATGGAATTCTTCCTTCAACTGAAGTTTATTTAAATTCTTCAATAATTTGATAATTTGATATATATAGTTTTTGGACAGTCTTAATTCCACAGTTTAGTTTGTTTTTATTTGGTCACCCCAATAGGAAGGAATAGGCTTCCTATCTTTTTCTATTGGTTGGACATCCAAATATGTTCCTTATATTACAGCACTCCTTTATTCACATTCATTTTTTTTTCTATTCGCTTTATAGCTACTATAAAATATACCCTTCAAAAGAAGCGACATTACCAATTTTATGAAACTCGGGTTCGTAAATTTATAATTTTATACTTTATAATCTTCATATCTATGTGATACATTTTCTTTCTTTTTAAGGTGGATTCCCCATGCACGGAATTCACATGTGCCTCACCATGCCTTCCTCGGATTCCCATACTAATATATGGGGATCAGACGAAGGCCTCCTATCCCCTGTTGGGAAGTCCTTGACCCTAACTCGGGTACTCTTCGAATGTACTTACATTTGTACTATACTCAAATGCTTTACAATCTTTATTGTTTCTTACTTCCTCTTTAAGTTAACCCACTATGGATCTGGCTATCTACCTCTTTGTTTCAAATCCGCGCAGGTTAGGCCGAATAGTCGCTGCACTCAGACAACTGGTAAGCATATACTCATGTTTCAATTGCCATGGCTCCTTTAAATATTTTGTCTCTGAATGTCCAGGGTCTTAATGTACCTCAGAAACGAGTAAAAGCCTTTCGGTCATTACAATCTAAAAAAGCACACATTGTATGTCTACAAGACACTCACTTTACCCTGACTTCAACCCCCAAATTCTTTAGTACTTCATATCCCCAAGTTTACTCCGCTTCGGCGCTCACTAAAAAACGCGGAACTCTCATTGCATTTCATCGCTCTACCCCATTTACTTTACAATCAGAAATGAAGGACCCTGAGGGTCGCTACCTAATTCTAATGGGATACATTATGGACACAGCTGTAACGGTGGTCTCATATTATGCACCAAATTATCGTCCTGTACCCTTCTTATCGCACCTATTTACCATCATTAGCACCCACAAAATGGGATCAATTTTTATATGTGGGGACTCCAACCAGGTCCTTCTTCCATTTCTTGACAAAACCCCTTATACCCCATCACAAGCACAAGATACAAGGTCATTATGTCAACTTCTCTCTAGGCACAATTTGATTGACTCTTGGAGAGAATCTAATCCAACTAAAAGAAATTATACATACTTTTCGAATCCACATCAAACTTTTAGTCGCATAGACCATATCTTTTTAACAAAAGGGATGGTTCCTGAAGTAATTTTATCTAAAATTATCCCTATACCATGGTCAGATCACAATGCAGTTTATACCTCGGTGGCTTCCACTATACCCAAGGGGCATGATCTTTCATGGTATCTTCCAGATGTGCTACTTAAACACCCCTCCTACTGTTTAACAATCCAACAGGCTCTAAATGACTACTTAGAACATAACAAAAGTGACGAAATCTCCTCACTTACACTTTGGGAGGCACACAAACCAGTTCTGAGAGGAATACTTCAGCAACAAGCAGGTATACTCAAACGAGATCGTGTAAAACTGGCTCGACAATTAGAAACAGAATTTAATGCATCATTCGTAGCTTTTCAAAACAATCCTAACCGGAAATGGAAAATTCGCTTAGAGAAACCCGCCTAGAGTATAATCTTTTCTTAACTGAATCTGCTGACAAATCCCTCAGGAAAACTAAGCATATGTTTTATAAGAATTCCAATAAACCAAGTACTCTCATGGCAAGGGCATTAAAATCTATCAACTATTCTTATAAACCTATTAGACTCAAAATAGCAGACAAAGTATACACCAGTAATCCTCTTAAAATCATACAGAAATTTAGCTCCCATTTGAAAACACTGAACACAGAGACAAATAAAACCAACATTGAAACAGCTGACACCTTTTTTTCACGTATCAACTTACCCAAAATGACGGAATCCCAAAAATTGTCAATAGAAAAACTCATAACTAGCGATGAAGTAGCAGAGGCTATTAAAAAAACCCAAAAGATTCCCCTTGGACGGGATTTTAAAGGCACTACCATAAATGGTGCAGTATAAGTACAAAATAATTTTTATTACAGAAATAGAAAAAAACAGACAAAATCTATACAACTCAAATACAAAAAATATGTACAAATGGATACATCAAAAACAAAATACATGTGGTTATAGATACAGATAGCATCGAATTTACTGTTTCAGTGAGACTTATTACATTCTGATTTTGGATTTGTCTTCCATTTCGATGCTATCTGTATCTATAACCACATGTATTTTGTTTTTGATGTATCCATTTGTACATATTTTTTGTATTTGAGTTGTATAGAGTTTGTCTGTTTTTTTCTATTTTTTAATATAAATTATTTTGTACATACACTGCATCATTTATAGTAGTGCCTTTAAAATCCCGTCCAAGGGGAATCTTTTGTTTTTTTTTCAGATTTATGGGATGTGGCACACCCCCTCTTTTTTAATACTTTCTGTAAGATTTTTTCTTTTCTTTTTTAGCAGAGGCTATTAAAACATTAAAAATAAATAAAAGGCCGGGACCAGATGGATTCACAGCCCTTTATTATCGAACTTTTACAAACATTATCTCACCCATGCTTGTTGAAGCGTTTAATGACTCATTAAATAATAAATCCTTTAGACAAGAATCATTATTCGCAATCATCTGCATGATTCCTATATCACACTCAGATGATACCCTATGTACAAACTATCGCCCCATATCCATGTTGAACATGGACATTAAAGTGTTGGCAAAAACTCTAGCAGCCCGCCTCAATATGATCATTGGTACTCTCGTACATCGTGACCAAGTAGGCTTCATGCCCTCCCGACAGACAGGTGACAATGTACGTAGAGCAACCCTTTTGACACACATAGCTAAAAAACGTCACATTCCTGTTTGCTTTCTCTCACTTGACATAAAGAAGGCTTTTGATTCTATTGCAAGGCCGTACTTGAATTATACCTTGCAGAAATGGGGATTTGGTCCTAATTTTATAAATTGGATTACGGCTCTATATAACAAACCTAAAGCGTATGTCAAATACGCAGGTTATAAATCTGACTTCGTCAATATTGAGAGAGGCACAAGACAAAGATGTCCCCTATCCCCATTGATATTCGCCCTCCTAATAGAACCACTTGCGCTAGCAATTAGTGCTGACCCCACTATAACAGGGATAGAATTGGGAGGATTTCAACATAAGCTCTGTTTGTTTGCAGACAATATCCTCCTATTTCTTTCATCTCCACAAGTATCAGGCCCAAACCTAATCCCAATTCTCAATAAATTTGCTAACATTTCTGGTTTATACATAAACCCTAAAAAATGTTTAGCATTGAACATATCTCTTTCTAACATTGAACTGACTTCAGCTAAAATTAGTCTTCCTTTCACATGGTCGAACAAATCAATCCCATACTTAGGCATACATCTTACAGCATCGTTAGCAGATCTAATTTCAGTTAACTACCCTCCAATTTTAAAACAATTATCAAACTTAATGAAATCATGGTCTCAGCTTCCATTATCATGGTTCGGAAGAATCAACGCGGTAAAAATGACGGTATTACCGAAACTACTGTACTTATTCAGAGTATTACCAATTCCTATTCCAGCTTATCACCTCAGAATATTACAAAGGAAACCATCGTCATACATATGGGGTTCCTCCAAACCACGCATACAGTTACGCTATACACTATATCTCCCAAAATTAAACGGAGGCCTAGGTTGCCCTAATTTTGCTTATTACTATAAAGCTGTGCACATAGCAAGTCTAGCTAAATATCATGCATATCAGGAGACCCTGTTATGGTACATATTGAAGCCACAGAATGTGATCCTATTCCAATATCAAACTTACTATAGATCTCACCAAAAGATCGCATAGACTTAAAGAATCCCATTACTAAGCACTACATTTCCCTTTGGGATAGATTCAAAAAGAATAACCATTTACAATCATTTAATAACCCGATGTTGTCATTCTATAAAAATCCTGCTTTCTATCCAGCATGGATATTCCCTAATTCCTTTAAAGAATGGGTATCTAGGGACGTACTGTGTATGTATAAATTTGTACATTCCTCATCATTCATCTCTTTTTCAACCCTTTGTGAGAGATATGGTCTACCGCAGTCTGAACTATTTAGATACTTCCAAATTAAAAATTTCTTCACAACCTTAATGTCTACCACATCTCCATTAACACATATTATTAGTTTCAAAGAAGTTTGTAAAAAAGATACGCACGCTAGAGGCACAATTTCCACTATATACTCTCACTTGCTGGTTCATTCCAGTAAAGACAAAATATCCTATGTTCAGAAATGGGAGGAGGACCTTGAGTGTACTTTAGATAATTCAGATTGGAAACAAATATGGTCAACAACAAAAACAGCTTCCCCTAATATATTGGCGGTTGAGGCTAATTATAAAGTTTTAACACGCTGGTATCTAGTACCTACTAGAGTAGCAAAATGTGTACAGAATTATTTGGTGCAATGTTTTCGAGGATGTTTGGACCCTGGCACATGCCTTCATATCTGGTGGTCGCAGGTCTGGTGCAACAATTTTTGACACCCCAGGCAAAACCTCATTCCCCCCCCCCACGGCTCCACCTCTGACTCCACCCCCGTTGCCCTGCCCATGTATACCCCACCTTTTTAATGAAGCGCCCATCAAATGCAGCCTCACCAGTGCCTATCGAATGCAGCCTCACCAGTGCCCATCGATGCAGCCTACCAGCGCCCATCAATGAATGTTTGCTTGCTTCCATTCATTCGGGAGTCGGGACATGGACACAGTTCACCACCACCGCTACGCCTCTGACACTGTTTGCGAACGGAGCGGCGGTTGCCAGCTGATGCTGAGACTTGGTTGCTTTCGGCAGAAAGAAGAGAGTAGGAACACCAGTGGCCAGGCGCCCTAGGCATCAGTGCGCCCTAGGCGGCTGCCTAGTTTGCCTAGTGGTAGCACTGGCCCTGGGTGGTCGTGTCCATTAGTTCAAACATTCTGGAAGGGAATTTTTAACATTGCAATTAACCTGATTGGGAAAACTATCCCTTTCGATCCAGCAATGGCCCTTCTCAACTTAAAACCTGAATTCATAACGTATACCCAATTCAAATTGTTGGTTTATCTCTTCACAGCAGCTAAACAGACTTTAGCAAAATCTTGGAAATCACCAACATTAGATATAAATGAAGCAAAAGCTAAAATGAATTATTATATGACTCATGCTAAGATGATAGCTATAGAATTGGACACGATCCCCAGATTTGAGGTAACATGGCAGCCTTGGATTATGTATGCCATGCCAACCCTAGACAAGAGTGTTCTACTGCCATGGTAGTTGTGATAACAAGACATAGGCTATATTTCAGCCCTAGTTGTTGTGGTGACTTTCGGCCTGACCTCGCGGACTCTTTTCCTTAACCTACTTTTCTTCCCCCCTTCCTACTATACTTTCTTTCCTTTCTTTTCCTTATACTATATTATTCTACGACTTTGAAGCTCTAATTGTTATCTAAATAATAATCTCTCTTACTGTCTAATAATAAAACAAGGCAAACGATGTAGCAGAACTCACATAATTCTTTTTATTCTATTCTTTCTAAATGGACAAGGACTCCAAAATTCTTTTTATCTCCTATTTCTTTATTTTCTTTTAGAATACACTGTCTTGTTCTATGCTATTATTAATGAATAATCTATTCTATAAATGTAAATGAGCTTCCTTACATTGTTTACATTGATTGTATGTTATTATTCAATGTTATCTATAAATAATCTTTGTACTCAATAAAAATATTTTGACAAGGAAAATGAGAACTGAGACCAATATGTACCTGTACCAGATAATGTAAATGAAAGGGGGAACCCTGATATAGAGTTCTATTAGTTGACCAGCAAAAGGATAAGGATCGGGGGAGGCCAATAACTATATACATAGAATACAGGCTGTGTGCTATTTAGGTGCCAGATGTTAACAACCCAGATCCAAAGTCTATGAAGTAAAATAGATATAGTAAGTATGGTGGCCGTACTGTCCCATCTAAACACCGTCCAGCAAGGCCGTAGCGATGCGCGCGCACAAGGGGATCCCGCGCGCATTACCAGTAGCCAAATTGGGTCCGAAGGGGGCCCAATGAGAGGCATGTACAAGTGGCGAGTGGGGGGGTCCTACTCGCCACTTATACATGCCTCTCATTGGGTCCCCTTCAGGCCCAATTTTAACCACTGCGCATGTGCGCAGGATCCCCTTGTGCGCGCGCATCGCTGCAGCCTTTCTGGGCGGTGTTTAGTTGCTCACACCTGCTGCGCGGGCACCGCATCTTCCTGTCCCTTTGAGGTGGCGTGCGCAGGCAGGACCCTTGACCCCGTGACACCACCCTAACACCGATACAGGCATTGTCGTGACATCACAGGGTTGGAGGACACATATACTGCGGCTCTGTTCCGCAGTCTTCACAGGCCAGAGTGGGACCCGGACGGTTCAGGTCCATCTGCAAGTTGTTAACATCTGGCACCTAACAGGCACACAGCCTGTATTCTAAGTATATACTTATTGGCCTCCCCCGATCCTTATCTATTCGCTGGTCAACTAATAGAACTCTATATCAGGGTTCCCCTTTCATTTACATTATCTGGTACAGGTACATATTGGTCTCAGTTCTCATTTTCATCACTTATATGCACCTTGGCCTTTTGTTTCTCCTGGGTCCCACCATTCACTTTTTGCACTTTTTTTTAATTATTGTCTCCATTTTTGGTCTGCACACAACTACCCTTTTGCACTCTCTCCTTATCCCCACATTTCTTGGCTTCTTATCTATCTAGCATTTGTATTTATCAATATACCTTTATTGTTACCACTCAGTTACAGCTTGTTTCCCCTGGATGACTTTTTCTGTTTTAATCACCATCACTTTTTCACCTTCCCCTTCTTTTCGAGTGCACTACCTCTTCCTCCTCCAGTTTGGTCTTTGGCAATGGACCCTACTTCATCCTTCCCTGGTCTCCTCCATTTTATGTTTACTAGTGTTTCACTTATTCATCCTCACCGCCTGGACCATAGACATACAACGTATATGTTACACTTATATCTACCCCTTTATTACCTCTTTGTGGTCTCATATGTGCCCTCCCCAGTCGCCGCGGGAGACTCTTCCGGGTTTGGCCTGAACACTGTATGCACCTTAACATGGGTAAGCAGCCCCTTATATCTGTTTACAAACTTTTTTCTAGCCTCCCCCCTTTCTTACACCTTGGCATTACCTCCCATATCCCCACCTTTTCCTTTGGAAATGTGTATATCTCATTGTATTGTATTTTATTCGCAGATATATTTCCTTATGATGCTGTTTCCCCGCGAAACTAGTCGAAATTCCATGTCATCTGTGCATATTTTAACATAGTTTGTATTATTTTTTGATTGTTGTATAAATAAATTTTGTTTTACATATATTTTTTGTATTTTTGCTGTATATCCCTTTCCACTTGTACCGAGATAGTCCGCTTGCACTTTACCTTGGTGAGTTTGGAGTTGGGGTCCTTACTCCCAAAATTTCTATCTCAACTAAACTCGGATGATGGTACATTTTTATTTAACCCACCTTGATATGTGAGGCCATATCCTTTTAAACACCATGTATTATAAATGTGCAGCCATCCATCTATTACCTAAAGCTGTGGTCTCAGACACTCACCTGTTGTGGTGACTATTTCGCCCACTTTATAAACATCTCCATCCTCATCCTCTGCTTGTGGTTTTGGGATTTCCCCTTCTTTAGGAGGTGGGGGGTCCCTGGTGTCCTCAGATATCCCGAGTCTTTTCTCCCCTATGTGAATAAAAAAAAGGTATATTTAGCACACAGATATTTGAAGCCAGAAATAGGAATATGAAACATTGCTTGAAAGTGTCATCCAATTGTCTGTTTTGGCAGAGTTCCAAGCTAAAGAAATTTTTAGTTCCTTTCTAAAGCTGGAATACTTCTCTTTTTCTTACAAGTTTCACACGTGGAGACACCCCTAGTATCCACTGGAGCACCTGTGTGGGACACCCTAAAAAAGTTTGTTCTTGTGTCCCACACTAGTGCTCCTGCGTCCAGATGTGTAAACAGCTTCTGAGTGTCCTCTCCTTACACTGAATCTATTTTCCATTTCATTCTAGTTACAAACCCATCTAGACAACAAACTTATTTTAATACAAATAGGCATGAACAAATGTAGTTAACCTGCATCTGCCCAAAACATCTTATAGGTGGGTGAATGAACAATGTTTCCTACCACCGATTACTGTGCCCATGAATATGAAAGTTGCCATTTTAAACTGTACAACAATAAAGAAAAGCACATGGAGCAGCATGCAAGTAATAATAATAATAGGAACACACGACAACTACTTACTTTTTCAAATCAGTTTCCTGATCCTTCTGTATTGATCGTGCTCCCTCAATTTCAGGTCTGACCAGGGTTTCCTCAATTGATCCTTGGATCGTTGTACTCAAAATTCCTGTGCTGACTCTTCACAACTTTAGTCATGATCTTGGCCTTTCTCACATTTGGGTTTAGGTAAGGTCCATGCTTCCCATCATAGTCGTCCCTCTTCAAGATGTCCACCATCTCCACCATCTCTTCAAAGAACAAATTTGAGGCCTTAAATCTCCTCCGGGATCGGGACGTTCGTGGCTCCGAGCTTTCGTCGTTGCTGCTCTCCTCTGCATGTGCCTCCGCCATGTTCTCTACCCAGAAGGGGCGGGAAATATACTAGAAAGAAAGTCAGGGGCGGGCGGAGTTTCACGCATGTGCACATTATATAAAGCATAACACGCGTGCGTCGTATGTACGATCTGTGAGCGGAGGACAGAGCAGAGGAAGCGACACTCATTATAACGAAGGTACAATTTTAACTTGGTGCATCAGTGGCCTATACTGATTATAGATTGAGGCCTATATTGGGTCAAGATTAGGAGAGTTTCGCCTGACATTAGGGTTTGTCTTGTGTTGTGTCTTGCAGAGAAAATGGATGGGTTCAAAGACCACAGTTTCCTCCCAATATTCATTGATAAATACAGGGAGCTGCCCTGTCTGTGGCAGGTGAAAAACCCACATTATAATAACAAAATAAAGAGGCAGGCAGCGATGGAGAAACTGCTGGAGTTGATGAAGCCGCAGGTCCCCACGGCAGACATCCCCTATTTAATAAAAAAATTGGTGGCCTGAGGAGCACAAATAATCATGAGCGTACTAAGGTCCAGAAATCCATGAGATCAGGAGCTGCAGCAGATGACATTTATGTCCCCAGGCTGTGGTACTATGAGAGTCTTCATTTTCTGGCAGACCAGATCGAAGTCAGAGAATCCCTCACAACCCTACCTTTCACGCTCCTGTCCACCCCAGCTGAGGCTTCCAATGCCCACCCTGAGCCTTCCAGCCAGGAAGAAGTGGAGGAGGCCAGCTTGAGCCAGGTATAGCATTGTTCAACATATTTGTTGTCGCAAAATAAATGATGTGAAATAGATGTTATTATTGATCACAAATTGCTGATTTAATAAAGTATTTTATATATCAATAGACAGTAGTGGGCAAAAATGATTGGGACAAGAATGAAAAATGCAGACTGTCACTTTATCCCTAATTAAAGTATAGATTAAAAAAAGGAACAGTAATAGTTTTAAGATCAGAGTTTATCTTTTTCTATGCTCTATAAGTGCATTGAAATAATGCATTCCTCTTAATCCCTTTGATAAATATTAAACAGTAATTTGCAGAGTCTGTAGAGAATTAAGTTACCATCAAGATAAAATTAGGTGTTTAACATACTTTGCCCTATTTTGTCCACTACTTGTCCATTCTACAATAAATCTTACTATAGCAGCAACTACATTAGGAAATGAAAGCTCTGAAAGCACCAGTGATGTTTATAGCTTAATTATCTGTTGATATTATTTCTCTATACACACCAAGCCAAGTGTAATGCCCTGTACACACGGTCGGACATTGATCGGACATTCCGAAAACAAAATCCATGGATTTTTTCCAACGGATGTTGGCTCAAACTTGTCTTGCATACACACGGTCACACAAAGTTGTCGGAAAATCCGATCGTTCTAAACGCGGTGACGTAAAACACGTACGCTGGGACTATAAATGGGGCAGTAGCCAATAGCTTTTGTCTCTTAATTTATTCTGAGCATGCGTGGCACTTTGTGCGTCGGACTTGTGTACACATGATCGGAATTTCCGACAACTGATTTTGTTGTCGGAAAATTTTATAGCAAGCTCTCAAACTTTGTGTGTCAGAAATTCCCATTGAAAATATGTGATGGAGTCTACACACGGTCGGAATTTCCGACAACAAGGTCCTATCACACATTTTCCATCGGAAAATCCTATCGTGTGTACAGAGCATTAGAGTAAAAAAATAACAATTGAGGTATTAATACAGTTAAAAAAAAACACCCTGTAAAATATAATGACATGTATTACTATTAAGCCATAAATTCTATAATAGAGCTAATAACTGGTAGAAAATTATCATTATCCCGAAGGCTGTTTTGCTCTTCTATATTGGATTATTTATAAGTACTAGCAAGTTCTAATTACTACAGTAAATTAGAATCAGGACTCCCCTTCTACTTTGTAAACCAAGTCTTGGCTTTACCACCCAAGAAGTAAGCAAATTGCTTAAGTAGTAATAGGTCATCTAAATAGACTAAAACAGCCAAGATGGGGAGGAGCTGCTGACCAAGATGGCCGCATAAGGAGATCAAGGGTCTGACATGCCGTTCTGCTAGACATGCTGAGAGACAGGCGCGTGGAGAAATAGGCTGAATAGGGCAGAAATTTGAACGCCAGAACGCCAGAATATTAACAGAGACAACCAGCTATTATCTGTAACATACCTGGAACGATACTGGATGAGACTAAGAGCTTCAAGACCAGTCCGGAGCATAGCAGTGAGAGCGGGAGGAGGAGACAAGGAAGCGGCTGACAGTTCGGCAATACTCGTGATAACACTCGCGAGGATTGTGAAACCCGAAGGAAGCAAAGGACAGCGAGCCTGTGGGGTGCTGACTGCTTCCGGGAGAGAAGCCGAGAGATAGAGGACGGGAGCGGACGGGAGCCTCCGTGAGTCTGCACTGCAGACGGCGGGGATTCTCGGCTGCGGACGCCCTCACCGGCGGAGGTCCTGGAGGCTGAACGGCAGAGATCAGGCTACGTGAGCATACTCGGGGATATCCACAAGCGAAAACAGAAGCCGCCAAAGGTAAAGCCAAACAGCCAAACAGCCATCTCCAAAAAAGTAAGCAGCACACAGGCAGGACTGGGAAATAGAAGCATAGAAGGATAATATATAATCTTTATTCCTTATTTTTATGGAAGTACAAAATTTAAGAACTTTGTATATTAAAAGAACATAGCACTAGAGATGAATCACCAGTAAAGGAAGATAATAAATTAAATAGTTTACTAAGTCAAAGAGTAACCATCACTACTGAATCGCTACTGAATTACTATTGAATTGCTTATTGTTTGCAGATGAACTAAAACTTAAAGGGAGATAGTAGACATACCACAGGATCTTGCCATATACTATAAGAAAAGAGGACCCCCTTTTTTGTCTTCTTTCTCCCTCCCCTCCTTTCCCCTATTTTGGGATAGAAAATAAAAGCTCAAAAAATAAAAGAAAGGAAAGATATGATGGCGCCTAAAAAAGGAAATAAAACACCGCAAAACCAAAAAGGTAAAAAAGATAAAGGAGACATCAGCAACAGAGAAATTGTAGGAATACAACCAGTACAAACGGTAGATATTAAGGATTACTTCCAACAATTACAACTACACCCTCCTCACACAACACATGAACTACAAACATCACAAGAATCATCAAATTTGACGGAATCATCAGTAACATCTGCAGAAGATCAGTCAAGCCACCCTAGGAATAGTTCACCAATTGATAAAGCAGGACCAGTAAATAAACAAAAGGAGGAGGATAAAGAGAAATGGGATATAAGGGCATATATCCGATCGCTCCCAACGAGGACAGACATGGATCAATATATCTATAGGTTGGAAGAAACATACAAAACAGAGATACAAGAGCTTAAAATTTCTACTAAGAATACACAAGAAAGGATAAATATAATGGATGAGAGAGTTATAAAAACAGAACAAGAAATTAAAAAGATGGAAGAAAAAATATTGAAACAAGAAAAACAACTAAAGCAAATAATGAGCAACGTAGACGAGCAAGAGAATAGAAATAGGAGATCAAACATAAGAATCAGAGGACTAAAAGAAGAAGTAAGCCCAAAAGAACTTGTAACAACACTTCAAAAAATTTTTCAGGGGGTTGTCCAAGATATTGACATAAAAGATCTAATCATCGATCGGGCACACAGAGTAGGAATAAGAAAGATAGAGTTAAAAAAGCCTCAGGACATTATATGTAAAATGCACTACGCCCATGTAAAGGATAAAATCATGTCCGCGGCCCGTCTAAATAGAAACATTCAATACGAGGGAGAACCCCTATTATTTTTTCAAGATATATCAAAATTCACGCTGGATCGCAGAAGAGCATTAAGGCCTCTGGTGGAACACTTGATCAAGAACAATATTCAGTATAGATGGAAATTTCCGTTCCAATTGCAGGTTCAAAGGGAAGGTCACATTATATCATTCAGAGACATGGAAGATTTGCCAAAATTTTTAAACATTCTCAAAATTTCTGAAATAGCATTGCCGAACTGGCCTATTATGCAAATGTAGACAGTCAATAAAATCTAAGGGGGGTGGGGGCCTGGGGGTGGGGTGGGGGGGAGGGAATGGGGGATTATTTTTTTTTTTTTTTTTTTTTTGTCGATTGTTCATGATCGAAGGTACTTAAATGTTTATACACTGGGGAATTGAAGTTTATGATTTTGATTGTGTTTTTTTTTTTTTGGGATATAGAGGGTATAAGATGAAATATTGAATTGTTTATACACTGAAGAATTTGAGGTTAATAGTCTAACGGTTTAATGATTTAAGCACTGTAGGGAGATGTAATATTTCCAATGCTTATAATGGCCTCTTTTTTTTTTTTTTTTCTTATGTGGCTGTTTGTTCATGATTGAAGGCACTTAAATGTTTATACACTGAGGAATTGAAGCGGAGGGTTTTTTTTTTTTTTTTTTTTTTTTTTTTACAGGGGAATGGAATATGAGTTATTCTTATTGTTTAAAATAGCACTACAGGTGTATAGGCACTGGAAATTTAAGAGAAGAAAAAAGAAAGAAAAATAATAACTTTTTTTTTTTTTTTTTTTTTTGGGATGCAGAGGGTATAAGATGAAATATTGAATTGTTTATACACTGAAGAATTTGAGGTTGATGATCTAACGGTTTAATGATTTAAGCACTGTAGGGAGATGTAATATTTTTAATGCTTATAATGGCCCTTTTTTTTTTTTTATGTGGCTGTTTGTTCATGATGGAAGGTACTTAAATTTTTATACACTGAGGAATTGAAGCGGAGGGGTTTTTTTTTTTTTTTTCCATACACTGGAGAATTTAAGGTTGATGGTCTAATGGTGTAATGGCGTAATGATTTAAGCACTGTAGAGAGAAGTAATATTTTTTATGCTTATAATGGTTTTTTTTTTTTTTTCTCTGGGACACAGAGGGTATAAGATGAAATATTGAATTGTTTATACACTGAAGAATTTGAGGTTGATGGTCTAATGGTTTAATGAGTTAAGCACTGTAGGGAGATGTAATATTTTTAATGCTTATAATGGAGAAGTAGTATTTTTAATGCCTACAATGTTTTTTTTTTTTTTTTTTTCTTTTTTTTTTTTTTTGTTACAATAACACGTTAACAATAATGAATTAAGCGAAATATATAATGGATTAATGATTTAAGCACTACAGGGGGACGGTATTCGGGATATTTTTATTGTTTATATTAATATCTTAAGGTATAGGTGTTTATGAATGGAAAATTTAGAAAAGAGAGAGATAAACCCTTTTTTTTTTTTTTTTTTTTTTTATTGGGTGATATACACAATGGAACAAGCACTATGGGGGAAGGAAATGCACGACACTGTTATTGTTCATGTTAGCACTTTAAGATTAATATACCGGGGCATTGAAGATACAAGGGGGGGGGGGGATGAGAGGAGATGGGAGCAGGATAGAGAGCAGAAAATTTAATTTATTGTGGTCAACACACTAAGTTACTATATATTGAGTTTGAGATAATACAATGGAATAACAAGTCTTATAAAAAATAACCTTTAAGACAGATATATTAGTAAGAATAATAGATAAATGTAAGAATTTATAGAACTACTAATATATATGCATAGGTAAAAAACCACAGAACATGAAAGAAACGCCTCTTTTTTTTTTTTTTTTCCTCCCCTGTCTCCTCTCACTCCCCTTATCCTTCAAGGAGGAGGGGAAAAGATAATAGGGAGATAGTGTAATGGATAGATATTGTGGATTATGAATGAATATCCATAATAATCATTACTATTATTTATCCAAATAATAAAGAGCTAATATAATAGATGGATAGATATAATATATAATGAATGAAGGTAATTGGTTAAAAGTTAATATTAAATAGGGATGTGTTTTTTTTTTTTTTTTTTTCTTCTCCCTTTCCTTCCCCCCCTCCCTCCCCCCCCCGATCCCCCTCATCTAACCATATGCCTGTACACATGGTGGGGAGAGAGAAAGGAGAAAAGGAAAAAAAAAAGAGAGCGGCATGAAGAGGACGAATGTGCAGCAATTCTTGGTTAGCAGGCTTAAAACCCCCAGATTAGGGAACTTACTGTAGATAGTAAGATAGACTTTGTTCAAAGTCAAATAGATACAGGGTAGATCTAGAGATCTAGTGTGGGTGTGGTGTGTGAGTGAAAGTAACAAGGGATTTTTTTTTTTTTTTTCTCTCTCTCTCTTTCTCTTATCTCCCTCTCTATTAAATGGGTGAGGTTAGATTCTGTTCGTTCAATGCTAGAGGTCTGAACTCTCCTAACAAAAGAAATCAAATCTTAAATATGTTTAATAAACGAAAAGTGGATGTTATACTGTTCCAAGAGACTCATTTTCGTTCGAATCACATTCCAAAAATTAACAATCGGAATTATAATTTCTGGATACACGATACATTCCCTTACTCCAAATCAAGAGGGGTATCCATTGCTTTTCATAGGAATGTACCTCACCAAGTAATACAAAAATATATGGGCAATGACGGAAGATCTTTGGTTATAAAGGTAATGCTATATGGAAAAACTTTTACAATTATTAATCTTTATTTACCGAATTATGATCAGATAAGGATGGGAATAAAAGCCATAAATAAGAGCATGGAAAAAGCAGAAGGTATAGTGATTATGGGGGGAGACCTTAATTTTGTTATAGATACAAAAATTGACACAACTAATATACATGCTTATAGAAATAAAAGCCAGATAGAGGAATTTAAGAGGACAATGGAGAAACATCAGCTGATGGATATATGGAGGACCCAACATCAAACGGAAAAAAATTATTCATACTATTCGAACATACACGACTCCTACCACAGGATAGATTATTTTTTTATTAATCATCTGGGAATGTCAATGACTCCATCATCAGATATAGGAGGATTCTTATGGTCAGACCATGCCCCGTTATATTTGGAAATCAAAGTAATAAAGCGAGAAAAAACAGAAAGAAACTGGAGACTAAATGACAACCTATTAAAAAATAAAGAATGCATAGAGGACATACGTAGGACAATAAAAGAATTTATAGAAATCCACGAGGAAGATGAAACATCAATTCCCATACAATGGGAAGCATTAAAATGCGTAATAAGGGGGACATTCATCAAACATGGTTCTAGATTAAAAAAAAGAAGAGAGCAAAAAAAATCTCAGCTGATAAAAGAATTAGAGGAATTGGAGAAAAATCATAAACAAAACCTCAAATCAATAGATAAAATAAAACTAAATGAGAAAAGACTGGAATTACAAACAGTGCTCGATGAGGAAACTCTTAGGATTAGAGACCGCGGAAGGGCACAATGGTATCAATACGGGAATAAAACAGGAAAGATACTCGCTAAGATTTTAAAAGAACAACAGATATCAACAACCATAATTAAAATATTAAAAGCAAAGGGTGAATATACATATGACCCCAAAGATATAAAGTAAGAATTTCATACATATTACTCTAACTTATATAATATTAAAACATCAGAGGGGAATAGGAGGGAAAATGGGAATAGAGAGAAAATTAAAGAATATATATACGAAACTCCTCTCCCAAGATTCCCTGAAGAAATAACTGAAAAATTAGAAAAGGATATCTCTCTAGAAGAGATTCAGCAAGCAATTAAAGAACTAGCCCCGGGAAAAAGTCCTGGACCCGATGGATTTACGGCTAGATTTTTTAAGAATTTTCAGGACATAATTGCCCCTATATTGGAAAAAACATACAACTCGATATCAGATACACAAAGCTTTAGACCACAAAGCACAGAAGCCCATATTACTTTGATTCCAAAACCGGAGAAGGATCATATGTTGTGTAAGAACTATCGACCTATTTCGCTAACTAACATAGATATTCGGTTGTATTCCAAAATTATTGCAAACAGAATAACATCGATCCTACCCAACCATATACAATTAGACCAAGCCGGATTCACAAAAGGGAGGGAAACTAAAGATAATATCATAAAGACCTGTACACTACTTGAGCATGCCCAAAGAACAGATACGGAAATGTGCACGTTGGCCATAGATGCTGAAAAAGCATTTGATAGAATAGGCTGGTGCTTCTTGGAAGAAACTTTGAAACAAATCGGTATGGGTCCGAAAATGTTTAACAGGATAATGGCTCTGTATTCCAACCCAAAAGCAAAAGTAAGAGTGAACGGTATGTTATCAAAAGACATAAAAATATCAAACGGCACTCGTCAAGGATGCCCCCTCTCTCCCTTATTGTTTATACTTATAATGGAACATTTAATCACTGCAATCAGGAATAACAAAGATATTAAAGGGATAAGAGTGGGGGAAAAAGAATATAAGATAGCTGCATACGCAGATGATCTATTAGTATATATAACCAACCCCATTATAACTATCCCAAATTTAATGAAAGAACTTAAAAGATTTGGGGAGTTAAGTTATTTCAAGGTAAATTATGACAAATCAGAGATATTAAATATTTCAATTAACGAAAGAACTAGTTTACTGATGCAAAAGGACTTTCCATTTAAGTGGAAGAGAGATGCTATAAAATATTTAGGAGTCTTTCTAACCAAAGATCTGAAACAGTTGCAGAGGATGAACTATGAGAAGGTAATTGGAAATGCTATTAAATCATTACAGAGATACGATAAATTGGTGTACTCTTGGATAGGAAGAGTTAATATCGTAAAAATGGATGTACTACCAAAACTCTTGTATATTTTTCAAACGATACCGTTGGAACCTCCAAGAAAATTAATGAAGGAGCTAAAAAAATCCATAACTGGATTTATATGGGCACATAAAACCCCCCGGATAAAAAGAGAAAATCTAATAAGAAAGAAAAGCAAGGGGGGATTGGCACTACCTGACTGTACAAAATATTTGCAAGCAGCATCACTAACCAGTATAATTGACTGGTACCATAATAAAGAAAACAAGCAATGGGTCAGGATAGAGGAGGACATAATAGGGCCCCAACTGAAATTCCTCCCATGGATAGAACCCTATTTGAGACCTAAGAAAAAGGAAATGACACTCTTTGTAAGTGCAACGCTAAAGATATGGGATAGCATAGTGAAAAATGGGAAGCTCTCCACGACACTGGGACCTATGACTCCATTGTTTCTCAACCCTGAATTCCCCCCAGCAATGAATTGTAAAAAATTCTTAAAATGGAACAGGGTAGAGGAAATAAGATTAGTACAAATCCTAGAGAATGGAAAAATACCTGCATTAAAAGACATGGGAACGGAAAATCAAAAAAAGTGGATGCAATATCAACAACTTCAGACGTTTTTAGGACATAAAATAGTCAGGATAAATAGACTACCAACTAAATTTGAAGAATTATTATTGGGAGAACAAATTCCAACTAAGAAAATATCAAAAATATATGACGAACTAATCCCAAATGGTCCACTTAAGGAGATAATAAATGTAAAGAAATGGGAAGAGGTATTGGAGAGACCATTGTTGGAAGAAGAATGGAAAAAGATTTTTGAAACTACACATAAAACAACCATTGCAAATAAATACCAGGAGAGGAATTACAAAATAGTAATGAGATGGTATAGAAGCCCAGTTACTCTAAATTTATTCAATAAAAGTAATACAGATTTATGTTGGAGATGTAAAATAGAGAAGGGTACAATGGAACATATATGGTATGGTTGCTACTTGGTGAAGGGATTTTGGAACATAATATTTGATATTTATCATAAAATAACAGGAGAAGAACTAACTCCGAGTATAGAAATATCACTATTGTCCCTGATACCAAAACCAATAAAGAAGATTAAAAAAGATATCATTCATCATATGATAACAGCGGCCAGAACAATAATAGCAAGAAACTGGAAAAAAACAAAGAGCCCAGCAATTATAGATTGGGTATGTGAAATGAATGAAATCCAGTATATGGAGGAACAGATAAGAGAGGAAGGTTATACCACAAATCAACTTTCTGAGATTTGGCAAAGTTGGGACGAGTTTAAGACATCGCATGAACTAATGGAGTATATATGAGAGATGGGGATAGGGGGAGAGAGTTTTGTTTTTTTTTTTTTTTGTTTTTTTTTTTTTTTTTTACGGTTTTGGGGGAGTATGAGTGTGATTAGTATGGAAGAGATGGGTATGGGGAGGGCGGGGGTGGCAGGAATTACTTTTTAAGGTCAGGATAAGGTAACTTGATAACTTGGAGATGAATGATATAGATGAATACAACCAGAATGAATAATCTTTTATGTAATGGAAGTATCTTCTATTGTGAAATGACTTGTTTAACTGGTAGTTACCACTTGGTTTTGTTGTATATTTATGATTGTTTATATGATATGAAAATTTAATAAAGAGAAATTGAAGATAAATAGACTAAAACATCAAATTTCTTTTTTTTTTCTGAAATAAATTTCTTTTAATTAAAAAAACTCTACCAGAATGTTTTAAAGTAACTAAAGTAACTAAAAACTGTAATTTAAAATATATCTATAGCCAAAACATCTTTAGTAGGTAAGCCACAGACCAGATAGAATCACAAACCTACCATGGACAACAATAAATTTTTCTAGAAGTGCAAATGTATTAGAGTCCTTAAAGGGGTTGTAAACCCTTGTGTTTTTTTCACCTTAATGCATCCGATGCATGAAGGTGAAAAAACAGCTGGCAGTGACAGGCCCCCCAGCCCCCCCGTTTTACTTACCTGAGCCCCGGAACTTCATCCGTCAGGGATGCACTCTTCCTCTTCCAGGGGTTCTCGGCTCTTGATTGGATAGATTTATAGTAGCGCAGCCTTTGGCTCCCACTCCTGTCAATCAAAGCCAATAACGCAGGCTATGGACGCCGAATGATGGATTTGGGAGCGCACCCGCAAGGTAACCCCCCCGGGAGAGCACTTCTCCTAGGTGGTTATCTGATGTAGGAAGGATCCGTGAGAGCCGCCGAGGGACCCCAGAAGATGGTGTTCGGGGCCACTTTGTGCACAACGAGCTGTGTAGTGGAGGTAAGTAGGACATGTTTCTTATTTATTTTTTAAATAAACAAAGCCTTATAATCACTTTAATAGCTATTAGCACCCCATTGTGTTTAACAGAGTAATTTGCAGTAAAGATGTGCTGAAATTTATTGTGGGTACACTTTGGAGGATTGAGTCTTGGGAAGTGTGTCTTGTATACACAATATATTGCAGTTGTGATCAGTGTTGCCAACCCCCAAAGTGACATTTACTGGCAGGACGCCAAAATTTACAAGCGGCACCAATTTTTTTCTGGCAAAATCATGAAATTTACTGACAGAGCCACATTTTTTACTGACACTGCAAAAAACTAAAATGGCTGTTTTCAGTGCTAATCAGTGAAAATATCAATATTTAAACAATAACAATGTAGCAAGTGCTATTAGTAATGTGTTTAATTTAAACAAAAGTCAAAAACCATTATTCTCCATTTACATGAAGGTCAGATTAATATAACCCAGCCAGCACGGAGTTCCCCCTTACATCAGAGTCTGCAGGATTCCCCCTTACAGTGCACGGGAACTCTGACATAAAGGGGAATGCTGCAGTTCCCGCTTACATCAGGGTTTGCAGCATTGCCCTTTACATCAGAGTTCCCCTTTACAGCAGGGTCCACCGCAGAGTTCCCCCTTGCACTGTAAGGGGGAATCCTGCAGACTCTGAAGTAAAGGGGAATACCAGGAACTCTGATGTGGGCAGGGGGCTCTGGTGATCAGAGACCACCATCCGCAGAGTGAATATACTAAGGGTTACTAATACAAGGGGGGCCTTTATATTAATGCCCCCTTAAATTATTGTATTCACTCCCTCCTTACTTTAGTGACCTCAGACTGGCCTGGCGGCGCTGTCACTGACCTCCTCTCAGGTGCACTGTGCAGGGCTCAGTCAAACAGCTCCAGGTTGGTAGCTTTGGTGTTATCCTATAATTTCCTCTCCACAGTCCACACACATCTGACACCTCCTGGAATTCCCATCCTGGCAGCGCTTTCACTCTTGCTTCCTCTCCAGACTCCCCCTCACAGACTGCAGACATACTAAAAGACAAGATGGTCAGAGATTGCAGACATGATACAGGAGATGGTCAGAGACTGCAGACATGATACAGGAGATAGTCAGAGACTGCGGACATGATACAAGAGATGGTCAGAGGCTGCAGACATGATACAAGAGATGATCCGAGACTGAAGGCATGATACAAGAGATGGTCAGAGATTGCGGACATGATATAAGAGATGGTTTGAGGCTGTAGACAGGATGCAGGAGGTGGACAGGATATAGCAAGACAGAGATTGTATACAATGATTTTGTACAATCTCATCACTGTCATTTTTGTTTGGTAACTGCTGCCTGTGCCTGTCTGCCATCACATAGATAACAGCCAGTCAAGCAATGGATGGATGTTGCAGGCCAGAGGTCCTGTGGTCGGACTCTACATTTAAGTTGGGGCTTGTATGCATGCATGCTTACTCACCAGGCTGCAAGGTAGGAGGATCCAAATCATCTGGTGAGTGGACATCTATAACCTATCCATTTATAGGACCCATATAGGAAGTCTTTATCTGGACCACACAGAATTTTGTTTTTTGGATTTATTTTGACCAGTGGTTTTTGGACTATCTTATATATTAATACAATAATTTTAATTTCCATGAATTATGTATTTCCTCATACTGTAGATACTCACTATTTTCTCATATATCATTTGGTCATGATATATTTGGTAGTATTTAGTCATATTTTATTCACTAAATTAAGACACTTTATTAATTATTTGGTAGAACGGCAAGCACTGTTTGCACAATAGGTAAGGTTGTGTGCACGTTTTCATATTTTACTCACCAGGGGGCTGCAGCCAGGGCAGGGTGTGCTCAGTGCTGGCCAGTGGCACTGGTCAGGGCCTTGTGTGTCTGTCCAGGGGGTCTGATGGGTCTGCGCTGTCCATCTCACTCGCAGACAGTGCTACTGGTGCTGCTGCCAGCCCTCGTCGGCTCCACTACACTGTCTATTCTGGGGCTCCTCCTTCAGCTCGCTTAGCTCCTGGCATTTGGCTTGCGGTATGAAATCATCAGACGGCGTGGGAGGGTCAGGCGGCATGCACTCAGGATCAGATTGTCTCAGGGATTTCCAGAAAACTGCGTGTGCATGCGCAGTTCTCACCCCATCCGGTCGCAGCCATTTTTACTGGCAGTATTTGGCTTCTATGGGCATTTACGGGGAGGAAAAAAGTGCCTGCTTTTACGGGCTGACTACACGACGCCTCAGAGACCGGTTGTATGACCACTTATATGACATTGAAAAAGATAAATTAACTAACGTGGCAAAACACTGGATCTTTGTACATCAGAAAGACGTATCAAGTCTCTATATTCAGGGTATAGAAAAGGTTCTAACACCTGCAAGAGGAGGCGACAGGTTCCAATTACTTTGCAAACGTGAAGTATATTGGATATTCTCTTTAAACACGAGAATTCCCCTGGGCCTCAATTTTGAATGGGATGTTTCCTATTATTATGAGTGATTGTTCAGGCATACTGCTTTGATAAATTCAAGACATAAAAACCACCATAATTGTTCATAATTTCCCATTCTCTATATCTTTTTAGCCATTTTACATTTTTTCTATCATATACTCCAGTCAGACAGTGCCATGATATGGGTTCTTCTATCTACTGACCATTGTGGTCCACACACAGACATATCGAATCTTATACATAAGAAGAAACTAATTTACTATTTCTACTACTTCATATGCTTTACATGGACCTTTGCTCGATATAGTTATCATATTAATCATAGTTGAGAAAGACCTCCAATACACCATGGTCAGCAGTAGATATATGAAACATTCTCTAATATTGCCTTGTGACTAGGGATGAGCCGAACACCCCCCGGTTCGGTTCGCACCAGAACCTGCGAACGGACCGAAAGTTCGCACGAACGTTAGAACCCCATTGACGTCTATGGGACTCGAACGTTCGAAATCAAAAGTGCTCATTTTAAAGGCTAATTTGCATGGTATTGTCCTAAAAAGGGTTTGGGGACCCGGGTCCTATCCCAGGGGACATGTATCAATGCAAAAAAAACTTTTAAAAACGGCCGTTTTTTCGGGAGCAATGATTTTAATGATGCTTAAAGTAAAAAAAAAAAAGTGAAATATTCCTTTAAATATCGTACCTGGGGGGTGTCTATAGTATGCCTGTAAAGTGACGCGTGTTTCCCGTGTTTAGAACAGTCCCTGCACCAAATGTCATTTTTAAAGGAAAAAATCTCATTTAAAACTGCTTGCGGGTTTAATGTAATGTCGGGTCATGGCAATATGGATGAAAATCAGTGAGACAAACGGCATGGGTACCCCCCAGTCCATTACCAGGCCCTTTGAGTCTTGTATGGATATTAAGGGGAACCCCGCACCCAAATTAAAATGAGGAAAGGTGTGGGGCCACCAGGCCCTATATACTCTGAACAGCAGTATACAGGCGGTGCAAACAAGACAGGGACTGTAGGTTTGTTGTTAAGTAGAATCTGTTTGTAATTTTGAACGGGTACATTTTTAACGTGTTTAGCTCCAGCCAAAAAATCTTTTTTAAGCTTTTTGGAAAACATAGGGAAGGGTTATCACCCCTGTGACATTTGTTTTGCTGTCTTTCCTCCTCTTCAGAAGATTTCACCTCACTTTTTGTCCCAATGAAAAATGTTTTTTGAAAATTTGGGTTTTTTTGTGGAACAAGGATTGGAAAGCATCAGTGGAAAGGAGAATTTTTTTTCCCATATTAACTCTTACAGGAGAGAATTTCCCTTCCTAGGGGTAGATTTAATCTCACTTCCTGTTGTCTCCTTCCGTTTGCAAGTAGGAGTCGTTTGTAAGTTAGATGTTTAAAAGTAGGGTCCTGCCCTATATACTCAGCAGAAATTTGGGCCTTAGGTGTTGCTGTGGCCACAACACTGTAAGCCCTCACAGGGCCCTGCTGTGAAATATTAGATCAAGAATTGTAATTACATGCCCCTGTTGAACAGGAGCTGAAAAATTAGGCCTTAGGCACTGGTGCTGGTGCCACAACACTGCAACCCCCTAGTTGGAACGCAGGAACGAGCCCTGCTGCAAAGTATTGCATCAAAAATTGTAATTACACGCCCCTGTTAGACAGGGGCAGAAAAATTGGGCCTTAGGCACTGGTGCTGGTGCCACAACACTGCAACCCCTCACAGACACTCTAGTTGGAACGCAGGAACGAGCCCTGCTGCAAAGTATTGCATCAAAAATTGTAATTACACGCCCCTGTTAGACAGGGGCAGAAAAATTGGGCCTTGGGCACTGGTGCTGGTGCCACAACACTGCAACCCCTCACAGACACTCTAGTTGGAATGCAGGAATGAGCCCTGCTGCAAAGTATTGCATCAAAAATTGTAATTACACGCCCCTGTTAGACAGGAGCAGAAAAATTGGGCCTTGGGCACTGGTGCTGGTGCCACAACACTGCAACCCCTCACAGACACTCTAGTTGGAATGCAGGAACGAGCCCTGCTGCAAAGTATTGCATCAAAAATTGTAATTACACGCCCCTGTTAGACAGGAGCAGAAAAATTGGGCCTTGGGCACTGGTGCTGGTGCCACAACACTGCAACCCCTCACAGACACTCTAGTTGGAATGCAGGAATGAGCCCTGCTGCAAAGTATTACATCAAAAATTGTAATTACACGCCCCTGTTAAACAGGGGCTGAAAAATTGTGCCTTAGGCACTGGTGGTGGCGCCCAGAACCAAAAATGTTCTTACAAGCTATCAGCATGATGATTGAGGAGGAAGAGGATAATTACTCAGGGATAGTCACTCAGCATCAGCATAGGCAGTCTTTGAAGGGATCTGAGATTTCAAAAAAAATTATTCGGTTACATCAGCATCAGGTGCTTGGTAGCTGGTGGTGATCCAAGACTGATTAATTTTTATGAAGGTCAGTCGATCGACCGAGTCGGTGGACAGACGCACCCTGTGATCGGTTACCACGCCTCCAGCAGCATTGAATGTGCGTTCCGAAAGAACGCTGGATGCAGGACAGGCCAGTAGCTCAATTGCATACTGTGCAAGCTCTGGCCAGTGATCCATCCTCAAGACCCAGTAACCCAGAGGATTTTCGGTGGGAAAGGTGTCCAAGTCTGATCTTGCCCCTAGGTATTCCTGCACCATGTAAAACAGACGCTGGCGATGGTTGCTGGAACCGATCATACCTTGGGGCTGCGGACCAAAAAATTGTCTGAACGCATCGGTCAGACGGCCACCTTCTCCACCGCTCCTTCTTTGACTGACCGAAGCCTCAGCAACACGTTGTCCAGAAACAGGAGTTTGTAACCTCCCAGTCTCTGGGAACGCGTTGCACAGACCTTTCTGCAAGGCCTCCCGAAGATGTTTCATCCTCTGCTCCCTCTGCGATGGCAAGATAAGGTCCGCAACCTTACCCTTGTAACGTGGATCAAGGAGGGTTGCCAGCCAGTATTGGTCCTTCTCCTTGATACCACGAATACGCAGGCTTTGCAGGATCAGGGAGGCCATGCAGCGTAGGTTTGCTGAGGCATTCGGTCCGGAGTCCTCTGGGTCACTAAGGACGACATGGTCCGCAGCCACCTCCTCCCAGCCACGTACAAGTCCATGTGTTTTTTGGGACTGATCCCTTAAAGACTGCTGCTGATGCTGAGTGCCAGGCTCCACCTCCATACTGACACAATCTTCCTCCTCCTCCTCCTCCTCCTCGTCCTCTTCCTGTGTGATCGGCGGGCACGCAGGAACACTGTCTGGATAAAGGGGTCCTTGAGAGCTAAGGAAGTCCTCCTCTTCCTGCCTCTGTTCTGCTTCAAGTGCCCTGTCCATTATTCCACGCAGCGTGTGCTCCAACAGGTGGACAAGGGGGACAGTGTCACTGATGCATGCACTGTCACTGCTCACCATCCTCGTGGCCTCCTCAAATGGTGACAGGACAGTGCATGCATCCCTGATCATGGCCCACTGGCGTGGGGAAAAAAAACCAAGCTCCCCTGACCCTGTCCTGGTGCCATAGTCGCACAGGTACTCATTGATGGCCCTCTGCTGCGTGTGCAGCCGCTGCAGCATGGCCAACGTTGAGTTCCACCTGGTGGGCATGTCACAGATTAGGCGGTTCTTGGGCAGGTTAAACTCCTTTTGGAGGTCCGTCAGCCGAGCACTGGCATTATATGACCGGCGGAAATGCACACAGACTTTCCTGGCCTGCCTCAGGACATCCTGTAAGCCCGGGTACCTGCCCAAGAACCACTGCACCACCAAGTTAAGGACGTGAGCCAAACAGGGCACATGGGTCATTTGTCCCTGTCGGAGGGCAGAGAGGAGGTTGGTGCCATTGTCGCAAACCACCATTCCTGCCTTAAGTTGGCATGGCGTCAACCACCTCTGAACCTGCCCCTGCAGAGCTGACAGAACCTCTGCCCCAGTGTGGCTCCTGTCCCCCAAGCACACCAGCTCAAGCACCGCATGGCATCTTTTGGCCTGCGTACTTGCGTAGCCCCTTGAACGACTACGGAGCACCGCTGGTTCCGAGGAAGAGGCCATGGAGGAAGAAGAAGAGGAGGGGGTGGAGGAGAGAGGTGTGTCACAATCATTAGCATTTTGGAGGCGTGGTGGTGGAACAACCTCCAACACTACTGCACCTTGTCCTGCATCCTTCCCAGCTACCAGCAGAGTCACCCAATGCGCTGTGAAACTTAGGTAACGTCCCTGTCCATGCCTGCTGGACCATGAGTCAGCGGTAATATGCACCTTACCGCTGACCGCCCTGTCCAGCGAGGCATGGACATTGCCTTCCACATGCCGGTAGAGAGCCGGAATCGCCTTCCGTGAGAAAAAGTGGCGTTTGGGTACCTGCCACTGAGGAACCGCACATTCCACAAACTCATGGAAGGGGGCAGAGTCTACCAACTGAAAAGACAGCAGTTGAAGTGCTAGCAATTTTGCCAAGCTAGCATTCAACCGCTGGGCATGTGGATGGCTGGGAGCAAACTTCTTTCGGCGGTGCAGCAGCTGGGGCAGGGAAATTTGCCTGGTACAATCTGACGTTGGTGTACCAAAAGCAGATTGCCCACAAGTACTTGGCTGTGACACACCTAATTCTACACCTTCATTCCTCTCACTGCAGGTCTCAGAGAGGACTGAAGGTCTAGTGGGGTTGGAAATCTCAGCTGATGAGGAGCAAGGAGAGGTCCTCTTTGTTCTTTGGTGTGGGTCTTTTAGATGCGCTTGCCAACTAACTGCATGGCAGGTCAACATATGTCTGGTCAAGCATGTGGTACCCAAGCGAGAGATGTTTTGGCCACGTGAGATACGCTTGAGACATATGTTGCAAATAGCAGCGGTGCGATCTGATGCACTCGTCTCAGAAAAGGCCCACACCAAAGAACTTTTTGAATAACGCGCAGAGACTGCAGCGCCCTGCACATGTGATGCAGTCAATGTGCTGCCCTTAGGCTGGCCCCTGGAGGGCATCCTGCCTCGTTGGTGATGTGCCGCCTCCTCCTCTCTCCTATCAGGCACCCACGTTGAGTCAGTGACCTCATCATCCCCTCCCTCCTCATCACTGGAGCAAACCTGGCAGTATGCTGCAGCAGGGGGAGCATGACTGCCAGATTGCTGTCCTTCTTGGGCACCCCCTCTGTCTGTGCTCATGTTACTGCCTTCATCAAGCTCAGTATCATCATCAGAGCCTTCCAAACGCTGGGCATCCTCCTGGAGCATGTACCCAACACTGTGGTCAAACAGTTCGAGGGACTCCTCAGGACATGGTGGAGCTAGGGAAGGAGTCACTGATGACATTGAGCAGAGGGAAGAGGCTGCTGCTTTGCCAGACAAAGCACCCTGGGCATGGGTGAGAGAGGATGAGGAGGATGAGGACGGCTTGGTCATCCACTCGACCAAGTCTTCCGCATGTTGCGGCTCAACACGGCCAGCTGCCGAAAAAAAGGCCAAGCGTGTCCCATGGCCACGTGCTGATGAGGATGCACCGTCTCCACGACCAGCACTAGACACAGAGCCTGCTTGCCCTCTCTTATTGGCTTGTGACTGTCTGCCTCTCCTTCTTGGCCTTCCAGACATACTAATGGCCTGTAGCTGCACTAAGCTGGGATATATATATATATATATATATATATATATATATACTGCAGCTAGCAAAATCAACTGCCTGCCTGTAGTATGAGAACACCATCAACCTTCTACAGGTAGCTTTAGCTGAACACTGTGAGGTGGACGCACCCCACTAACTTGTAGGTTTAGCTGAACACTGTGAGCAGGACGCACTGCACTAACTGTAAATAGTCTAGCTGCCTGACCGTGGTACTAATAGGATCAAAAGAACACCAGTAATTTTCTTTAGGTAGCTGTAAATACTTTAACAAGACAAGCCTGCCTGTCAGTAGGAAGATAACAGGAACGGATCTAGCTGAACACTGTGAGCAGGACGCACTGCACTAAATGTAAATAGTCTAGCTGCCTGACCGTGGTACTAATAGGATCAAAAGAACACCAGTAATTTTCTTCAGGTAGCTTTATATACTGTAACAAGACAAGCCTGCCTGTCAGTAGGAAGATAACAGGAAAGGATCTAGCTGAACACTGTGAGCAGGACGCACTGCACTAAATGTAAATAGTCTAGCTTCCTGACCGTGGTACTAATAGGATCAAAAAAACACCAGTAATTTTCTTCAGGTAGCTTTATATACTGTAACAAGTCAAGCCTGCCTGTCAGTAGGAAGATAACAGGAACGGATCTAGCTGAACACTGTGAGCAGGACGCACTGTACTAAATGTAAATAGTCTAGCTGCCTGACCGTGGTACTAATAGGATCAAAAGAACACCAGTAAGTTTCTTCAGGTAGCTGTAAATACTGTAACAAGACAAGCCTGCCTGTCAGTAGGAAGATAACAGGAACGGATCTAGCTGAACACTGTGAGCAGGACGCACTGCACTAAATGTAAATAGTCTAGCTGCCTGACCGTGGTACTAATAGGATCAAAAGAACACCAGTAATTTTTTTCAGGTAGCTTTATATACTGTAACAAGACATGCCTGCCTGTCAGTAGGAAGATAACAGGAATGGATCTAGCTAAACACTGTGAGCAGGACGCACTGTACTAAATGTAAATAGTCTAGCTGCCTGACCGTGGTATTAATAGGATCAAAAGAACACCAGTAATTTTCTTTAGGTAGCTGTAAATACTGTAACAAGACAAGCCTGCCTGTCAGTAGGAAGATAACAGGAACGGATCTAGCTGAACACTGTGAGCAGGACGCACTGCACTAAATGTAAATAGTCTAGAAGATAACAGGAACGGATCTAGCTGAGCACTGTGAGCAGGACGCACTTTACTAAATGTAAATAGTCTAGCTGCCTGACCGTGGTACTAATAGGATCAAAAGAACACCAGTAATTTTCTTTAGGTAGCTGTTAATACTGTAACAAGACAAGCCTGCCTGTCAGTAGGAATATAACAGGAACGGATCTAGCTGAACACTGTGAGCAGGACGCACTGCACTAAATGTAAATAGTCTAGAAGATAACAGGAACGGATCTAGCTGAACACTGTGAGCAGGACGCACTTTACTAAATGTAAATAGTCTAGCTGCCTGACCGTGGTACTAATAGAATCAAAAGAACACCAGTAATTTTCTTTAGGTAGCTGTTAATACTGTAACAAGACAAGCCTGCCTGTCAGTAGGAAGATAACAGGAACGGATCTAGCTGAACACTGTGAGCAGGACGCACTTTACTAAATGTAAATAGTCTAGCTGCCTGACCGTGGTACTAATAGGATCAAAAGAACACCAGTAATTTTCTTTAGGTAGCTGTTAATACTGTAACAAGACAAGCCTGCCTGTCAGTAGGAAGATAACAGGAACGGATCTAGCTGAACACTGTGAGCAGGACGCACTGCACCAAATGTAAATAGTCTAGAAGATAACAGGAACGGATCTAGCTGAACACTGTGAGCAGGACGCACTGCACTAAATGTAAATAGTCTAGCTGCCTGACCGTGGTACTAATAGGATCAAAAGAACACCAGTAATTTTCTTTAGGTAGCTGTTAATACTGTAACAAGACAAGCCTGCCTGTCAGTAGGAAGATAACAGGAACGGATCTAGCTGAACACTGTGAGCAGGACGCACTGCACTAAATGTAAATAGTCTAGAAGATAACAGGAACGGATCTAGCTGAACACTGTGAGCAGGACGCACTGCACTAAATGTAAATAGTCTAGAATTTAACAGGAACGGATCTAGCTGAACACTGTGTGCAGGATGCACTGCACTAAATGTAAATAGTCTAGAAGATAACAGGAACAGATCTAGCTGAACACTGTGAGCAGGACGCACTGCACTAAATGTAAATAGTCTAGAAGATAACAGGAACAGATCTAGCTAAACTGAATACAGTGTATATATATATATGCAACACCTGGGATGCATATATATACACAATACACTGTAAGTGCAGCTAACTGACTGACTGTTCTGCCTAATCTATCTAACTCAAATCAAATGACACTGTCTCTCTGTCTATCTCTTTCAACGCCGGAACACACACTACACAGGGCCGCCGTGCAGGCGGCCTTATATAGTGTGGGGCGTGTACTAAATCACCTGAGCCATAATTGGCCAAAGCCTCCTTGGCTTTGGCCAATTACGGCTCTCTGTTCAGGCGGCGCTGTGATTGGCCAAGCATGCGGGTCATAGTGCATGCTTGGCCAATCATCAGCAAGCAATGCACTGCGATGCCGCAGTGAATTATGGGCCGTGACGCGCCACACGAATTTGGCGCGAACGACCCATATCGTTCGCAATTCGGCGAACGACCGAACAGCCGATGTTCGAGTCGAACATGGGTTCGACTCGAACACGAAGCTCATCCCTACTTGTGACATCCATTTCGTTCAAATATGATATATACTAGACAAAATGTATGTTTGTTTTACTCCTGGATGTTCACATGACAATATTAATATCAAGAATTTTACTTTTCCACACGTTTTTGTGTTCTTATTTTTATTTTTATTTTCATTATTATTTTGACTATTCTTGTAATTGTCTCACTAATATTCACGATTTTATTTTTACTTTTATATTCTTCAATAGTGAAAGAATTATTTAATATACATATGCAGTTTTTATGTAAATGCATATGCATATATTCTCTTTTTTTTTCTTTTTTACATCCTTGTATATATTGATGTTAAAACCCACATGAATGTCCTGGGATCATCATTTAGTTATACGGAGTATATATTTATACACACAAGCCTCTAAATGTTACAGTTTGGTGTTAAATATCCGTTTTGCTACATTAGTATCATAATAGGAATGTGTAACTTGTTTGATTATAGTGTCCAGTATAATGATATATCTTTTACTATTTTTATAGATCGGACCCATTTCGACCCATTATGTGCTTGTCTTTAATTGTTTTATCTGCCGGCATTATTGTATGAGTTTTGTATTAGATAACTTATAACATGTATTATTTGACATTGGTAATAATATGGTCAGTTCTCTGGTCTCGGCATCTGCTGACACACATATAAAGATACATCTCCGCATTAGGCTCCCTGGACCGGCCACTCATTACATTTAGTTTTCATTTCCATTTGGATGGAGTTTATTATTCCAGTCCAGGCTTACTTCTTTATAGTCAGCAGCGTACCACCTGTTTATTGTGATGCCTTACCCTCAGGTTATTAGGCGGGACCCCGTACACACTACCATTACATTTACAGCAACATCAGACCACACTGCGGCGACTTTGATCGGCGGGATCTCGTTGCTTCGGATCCCGCCGCTCATGTTCTATACTAAAAAGCCCAACATACACCCTGCTCGCAGTCGGGTTAACCATACACGATGTCATGCCATATTGTTGACCATCTCACCTCAATCATTTCGGCACTCCCATACATTGACCGATCTCGTTTCATTACCACTACCGCGGTCAGCAGATACAAGCATTCAGACACTATCTTAGGTAACACAATAATTTTTATTTAACTTTTCACACATTCTTTGGACAAAGTCTCTCTGCAAGATATACCACACTTACATACATATTCATTTCACTTACTATTGTTGTTTATCACATCCGAGTCCATCTTTTAACATCAATGGCTCTCACATCTTTGTTTTCACTACATGATTTTTGTTCCTTGTCACACCTGCTATATGTGATCACTTACCAGAGAATTCATGTTCATTAATGTAACATGTGCATGTTATCATTATCATGCATTTTCTACGCACATTTACTGCACACATCCTTTTGTCCACACATATATATACACGCACACACGTTTTTATATGTTTTGCATCTCTTGCACTTTGCTTACACATCGTTGTGTTTTTATATTTTATTTTAACACACTTATATTTGCATTTCATCACGCTCTACTGCACATATATTATAATTGTAAGTGCAAATAGATTAATATACGAACATACATGAGGGAGGGATATATACTATCCTTCGTTTATATATACACAAATCTTTTTCACCAATTTATATGTCACTGTTTTAAAAAGTTTTTCTTATTGGATAGCATATTGATTGATCAGCAGATGCCGGAATTTTACAGAATCGGCTCTCAGCTGAGACTCATTTTTGTTTAATCAGGTTGTCATGTGATATCCGCTTAGAAGATATATAAGAATCAGTCATTTTAATAGTTACTAGCTATGAGTAAGCACTCAGTTCCGAGTGCGAAACGCGTCAGCTTTTCCTGTACTCTCTGCATGATGGTCTTATATCTTTGATGATCCCATCTTTCCAATAAAGACAAGTTTTCAACTTTACCCAGTGTGTGGCATCCAGATCTTCTTGTCTAAAGCCTTGCTTTTACGGGCTGCCCGTAAATCTACGGGTGATTGGCAACACTGGTTGTGATCCAAAGCCGTTTTCCACATTGACCTGCGTTTGTAAGGGCTGTTTAGGCCTCTAGCATTAAGAGACGTTATTTTAAGAGATATTCACCTGAATAATAGTGCTGCAGAGCCATCTAGTGGTATCATCATGCAGGTGCGCATAAACAAGCTCAGTTTCCAGCATAGTAGGATGAAAAGGATTGCATTCTGAGTGAACTATGATGAAGTTCCTGTACCATGGAAGATTGAGAAGAAAAAAAAAACTCATAACAAACATCAAAAAGTAGGTTAGAACTTTTACAAACTGGGTGAATTCGGGAAAATCCCTGAAATAAATCTGGAAGAAAATAGTTTCAGTTCAGCCGAACATCAGGTGCTCACTGCATTGACACATGTAGGCATGTTAACAAATAAGGCATTTGTAGGTAAATCCTCACACATTCAGGGAGCAATTCCTATAGTATGATGAGAGGAGGTGGGTACCAAGATTGTTATCCCTTGCTGTGGGTGTATTTTCAATGCCCTGTACACAGAAAAACCGATGGAATTCCTCTCAAGCTTGCCTTGCATACACACGGTCACACAAAAGTTCTCTGAACTTTCGACCATCAAGATCGCGGTGACGTACATTACTACGATGAGCCGAGAAAATTAAGTTTAATGCTTTCGAGCATGTGTCGAATTGTTTCCGAGCATGTGTAGGAATTTTGCGTGTCAGAATTGCTACAGACGATAGGAACTTTTTCGGTCGGAAAAATAGAGAACCCGCTCTCAATCTTTTGCTGGTGGAAATTCCGCCAGCAAAAGTCCAATGGAGCATACACACGGTCGGAATTTCCGACCAGAAGCTCACTTCGGACTTTTGCTGGCGGAATTTCCAATCGTGTGTACGGGGCATTAGGCTCTCTTCGGGAAGACGATGGGCCCATGAATGCAGGGTTATCATCGGGGGTGGTAGTCCCCATTTGCACAACAGCTCCAATCCTTTTTCCAGGGACGATATGGTGTGGGACTCATTATTCCTGTCCAGTAGAATTTTTGCTGGGAAGCCCCATCTATAGAGGATTTTATGGTTTTGCAGCATCTTGGTTATGGGAATCAGATTATTCCTGGCTGACATTGTGGCTTGTGAGAGGACGGCATAGAAGGTAATGCCTGCATAGGGATCCGGGAGGGTATTATTTTGTCTGGAGAATCTCATGAGTTGATCTTTGATGTGGTAAAAGTGGATTCTAGCTATGACATCCTGGGGTATTCTCTCAGGTAGATGGGATGGCTTAGGCAGCCTGTGGGCCCTGTCAATGATAAGATCTGCAGGCGTGAGGGATGGGAGAGCTTTCATCATGAGCTGCTGGAGGAAGGGGCGCAGGTCCGCAGGTTTTACTGTTTCAGGGATCCCCCTAAATGTAACATTATTCCTTTAACCTTAGGGGTTTAAGCTCATCCTCCACCTCAAGGTGGGCATCCACAAGCTCATTGTGTGCTGAGGTGAAATCCCCCATTTTGTTCTCCACAAAATCAATTCTTTCTCCTAGTTCAGCCATTTCCTTTTTTGTGGAGAGCATAAATCTAGCTATATCCTGTTGTATAGCCCCTCTAAGAGTAAGGATCATATCCTTCATGGTAACATCAGTCATAGGTAAGCCTGAGGTGGGGAATGCATCCAGTTTCTGGCTGTATTCAATAGACTGCTCCATTTCCTCCTCTTCCAACCCTTCTCATCAGGGTTGGCATCTGGAGAGTTTAATCTCCTTTTTTGCTTCACAGGGCTATGGGAGGCTGAGGATGGGGATGTGTGCCGGGTGCCTGTGTCAGGCGACTCACCCTCTCCATTGCAGGGGAC
The DNA here is from genome assembly GCA_037952925.1 of Lithobates clamitans. Lineage (NCBI taxonomy): Eukaryota > Metazoa > Chordata > Amphibia > Anura > Ranidae > Lithobates > Lithobates clamitans. The sequence goes on from JBBGZY010000071.1 coordinate 1,729,378, forward strand.
ACTGCTGGCTTGTGACAGGGAAGCATACCTCTCAGCGTCGGTGCCATCTTGGATCGGCCTGGACGGGACTCAGGTGAAGAATTCAGTCGGTTTCCATGGCCCCTCTCTCTCCTTTCATTTAGACATGGCTGTATTGCTGTTCTCCACTGTATTTACTATCCTCCTGGCCGCAATTAGGCTGTCACATCACTGTGGAAAGCTGTATAGCACCCGGTGTGTCAGAGCTCTTCTCTCACAGCTCCATCCGCTCTGGCTGCTGGCGCGGCCCCTTCCACATCCATCTTAAGAAGCATTTTCCAAAAAGCTGAGATCCCATTGTAGATCCCATTAAAACATTCCAGTTAAAGCACCTTTGATTAGGCACAGGCCAGCTAAGAGGTATGCAGTAGTGTCAATAAACCCTATTAGGAATTTTATAATTTTTTTTAACCTGAAATCTAACTGCCAGAGCCATATTCAATCTATAATTCCAGCTCTACACGATTGCACTACAGTATTAGAAAATAACAAAGAGTTAGACACCAAACATGCTTAGGTTATTTAGTGCAGAGTCCCAATGGGACATATTACATTTCCTAAGGAGAATATGTATAAGATCCATATCATATTTGGTGTTTCAAATCATAATCTCATTCTGTTCAATAATGTTGGTTGTTGGATTGTAAAACCTTGTCATCTGGAAATACAGATATAGTTAGAATAGATGACATTAAAAGTGGGTCTTCTGCAGCATCAAGTACCTGAAATAATGACTTATATTGCAGCTAATGAGCTCTTGATAATAATGTAACTATGAAGTCATAACAGTGATAACAGTTTGAACTTAACCTGGCCATACACTGATAGATTTTACTTTCCTTCAGCCTGCAGATTAAATGAAAAAAAAAATAATAATTTCTCCATGCATGCTATATAGAGTGGATGGACGAATCTCCTCTGTGCCTGTTGTATTTTAACAACAGGCCCCACCAGCTGTCAAGCTGCCTTAACAGCAGCTGCATCGGCTAGGCTCCTTTTATTTTTTTCCAAATTTAAGGCTGTCAGGCAGGAGAGGCTGAGAGGGCCATCCACTGTTTTAATGCACAGTATATAAGCCTTTTGACTTTCAGAGGAAAAATTAAGGTGGGTATTATTCAGAAATAAAAATTAGAGTGTGTGTTTTTTTTTATATAAAAGTCAGAAATAGTTTACAAATTTGATACACACTATATAGCAGGTTTTGTAATCTGCAATGTAACAGGGAGAGAATAGACATATTTTACAATGGAATTAACATGTGAAGTGAGTATTACTGATCAGTAATGATTACTGATCCAATAGTGTAGTATTCCCAGTCACTTTTTAATAAAATAATAAAAAGGAGTTAGGCTGGGTTCACACCTATGCGAATTGGATGCCGGTTTCCAATTAGCATAGCAGGAGATTGTGACCGGCTCTCTATGGAGCCGGCTCACACATCTCCGCATTGGCTCCAGTGCAGTTTGCACAGGAGCCCTGTGCGTGTTTTGGTCCATTTCCAAATTCAGCCCAAAATTCAGGCTGAAATCGGACCTGAAACGGTGAATGGAGACGCACCAGACTCCTGCTGTGAGCCGGAGCATGCTGCGGTGTGAACCCAGCTTTATACAATGAGCGGAGACACAAACAAGTGTTTATTTACAGCATACATACACACAGTGTAGATCTATCAGCTCAACAAGATGGCACCTGGCCCTTCCCAGCATGATGTCGTTACATGGGTCCCACCTAAATCAGAGTTTCTGCATGCAGGCATATTACATATCAGGTGGTTTGCAGGCAGGTTGATTTGCTACTTACATTTCAGCCAGCCACTGAACTGGTCTACAAATGGATACACACTCTTCTGTAGGGATGAGCTCGATGTTCGTGTTGAACATAAGTTCAAGTTGAACATCGGGTGTTCGCCTGTTCGCCGAAGAACGAACATTGTGGGGCGTTCGTGGGAAATTTGAACGCCCGCGGAAGGCCCCATAATGCACTGCTAGATCGCAGTGCATTGCTTTATGATGGTTGGCCATCCCAGTGCCCTCTGCTAAGAGAGCAATAATTGGCCAAAGGCAGGCTGCCTTTGGCCAATCATGGCTCAGGAGGACTAAGTCCACGCCCCGCACTATATAAGGCTTCCTACACGGCGGCCCTGTGTAGTGTTGTTGGCATGGATAGAGAGATAGTGTGATTTCAATTAAGCAGACAGGTTATTTAGTTAGTGGCAGTGTATTTGATATATATATATATATATATATATATATATATATATATATATATATATATATATACAGTTAGTCTAGTATATATACATAAAGATGGCCTAGGCTATAGGTAGATTGCCAAGACCCTGAAACTGAGCTGCAGCACAGTGACCAAGACCATACAGCAGTTTAACAGGACAGGCTCCACTCAGAACAGGCTTTGCCATGGTTGACCAAAGAAGTTGAGTGCACATGCTCAGCATCATATTCAGAGTTTGTCTTTGGGAAATAGATGTATGAGTGCTGCCAGCATTGCTGCAGAGGTTGAAGGGGTGGGGGGTCAGCCTGTCAGTGCTCAGACCATACGCCGCACACTGCATCAAATTGGTCTGCATTGCTGTCATCCCAGAAGGAAGCCTCTTCTAAAGATGATGCACAAGAAAGCCCGCAAACAGTTTGCTGAAGACAAGCAAACTAAGGACATGGATTACTGGAACCATGTCCTGTGGTCTGATGAGACCAAGATAAAATTATTTGGTTCAGATGGTGTCAAGCGTGTGTGGGGGCAACCAGGTGAGGAGTACAAAGACAAGTGTGTCTTGCCTACAGTCAAACATGGTGGTGGGAGTGTCATGGTCTGGGGCTGCATGAGTGCTGCCGGCACTGGGGAGCTACAGTTCATTGAGGGAACCATGAATGCCAACATGTACTGTGACATACTGAAGCAGAGCATGATTCCCTCTCTTCGGAGACTGGGCTACAGGCCAGTATTCCAACATGATAACGACCCCAAACACACCTCCAAGATGACCAATGCCTTGCTAAAGAAGCTGAGGGTAAAGGTGATGGACTGGCCAAGCATGTCTCCAGACCTAAACCCTATTGAGCATCTGTGGGGCATCCTCAAATGGAAGGTGGAGGAACGTAAGGTCTCTAACATCCACCAGCTCCGTGATGTCATCACGGAGAAGTAGAAGAGGACTCCAGTGGTAACCTGTGAAGCTCTGGTGAACTTCATGTTTAAGAGGGTTAAAGCAGTGCTGAAAAATAATGGTAGCCACACAAAATATTGACACTTTGGGCCCAATTTGGAAATTTTCACTTAGGGGTGTACTGACTTTTGTTGCCAGCGGTTTAGACATTAATGGCTGTGTGTTGAGTTATTTTGAGGGGATAGCAAATGTACACTGTTATACAAGCTGTACACTCACTACTTTACATTGTAGCAAAGTGTCATTTCTTCAGTATTGTCACATGGCAAGATAGTATAAAATATTTACAAAAATGTGAGGGTTGTACTCACTTTTGTGAGATACTGTGTATATATATATATATATATATATACTCTGCAGCATCCAGTGTAGCCTATATCTACAGTGCATTCCGTGGTGTACTGTTTCTATTACTTTTATGGTGGTGTACACAGTATACAATACAGTGCAGCCGTAGTGCAGTTGCTACTACTTTTCTGGAGGTGTACACATTACACAATACAATGCAGCCATAGTGCAGTTGCTACTACTTTTCTGGTGGTGTACACATTACACAATACAGTGCAGCCGTAGTGCAGTTACTACTACACTTCTGGTGGTGTACACAGTACACAATACAGTGCAGCCGTAGTGCAGTTGCTACTACTTTTATGGTGGTGTACATAGTACACAATACAGTGCAACCATAGTGCAGTTGCTACTACTTTTATGGTGGTGTACACATTACACAATACCGTGCAGCTGTAGTGCAGTTTCTACTCCACTTCTGGTGGTGTACACTGTACACAATACAGTGCAGCCATAGTGCAGTTGCTACTACTTTTCTAGTGGTGTACACAGTACACAATACAGTGCAGTGTGGTGTTGTAAAACAAAATATACATCATGTCTGGAAGGCCACCAAGGAGAGGCAGATTCTCACAGGCCATTAAAGAGGGCAAGCAGGCTCTGTGTCTACAGTCAACAGTGCTGGCCATGGACATGGTGCATCCTATGCAGGTGGCTGTGGGGCACGCTTGTCCTTTTTTTTCTGCTGCTGGCCATGCTATTGAGCCAGAGCATGCAGAAGAGTAGGTGGATTGGATAAAAAAAGCCATCCTCATCCTCCTCATCCTCTGTCACCCAGGCTCAAAGTACAGTACCTGACTGCGAGATTGTGTTTCCAGCGCGATCCCAATTTTAAATAAAAAAACGGCGTGGGTTCCCCCCATAGGTCTGGTATGGGTTTTAAGGGGAACCCCCTACACCAAAAAATCGTTGTGGGGGTCGCCCCAAAATCTATACCAAACCCTTATCCGAGCATGCAGCCCGGCCGGTCAGGAAAGGGGGTAGAGATGAGCGAGCGCCCCCCCCCCCCCCGAACCGTACCAGGCCGCAAGCCCTCAACATGGGGGGTGGGCGCTTTGGGGCAGGGGGGCGCCCTGCGGCCCCCCACCCCAAAGCACCTTGTCCACATGTTGATGAGGACAAGGGCCTCTTCCCGACAACCCTGGCCATTGGTTGTCGGGGTCTGCGGGTGGAGGGCTTATCGGAATCTGGGAGCCCCCTTTAATAATGATGCCCCCAGATCCAGGCCCCCCACCCTATGTGAATGAGTATGGGGTATCGTACCCCTACCCTTTTACCTGGGGGAAAAAGTGTCAATAAAAAAAACACACTACACTACACAAGTCAAACATGGCCGGAACAGCAGCCGATTGGGCACCACATGCTTGATCAAACATATGACAACCTCCCATGCAGTCCATTGGCAACAGCACTTGAAAGACTCACATCAAAGGCGGACTTCTCTTTGCTCCTCATCTGGGATCTCCAACCCCACTATATCTCCAGTCCTCTCAAAAACCTGCACTGAGAGGAATGAAGGTATAGCAATAGGTGTCCCAAGTACTTGCAGCTAATCTGCTATCAGTACACCTACTTCTGATTTTAACAGGCAAATTTCCCTACTCCAGTTGCTAAACCATAAAAAGAAATTTGGTTCCAGCCATCCACATGCTCAGCGTCTGAATGCTAGCTTGGCCAAATTGCTAGCACTGCAACTGCTGCCTTTTCAGCTGGTAGAATCTGCCCCCTTTCGTGAATTTGTGCAATGTGCTGTACCTCAGTGGCAGGTTCCAAAACGCTATTTCTTTTCACAGAAGGTCATTCTGACTTTCTGCCGGCATGTGGAAGGCAATGTTTTTGCCTCGTTGGACAGGGCGGTCAGCAGTAAGGTGCATATTACCGCTGACTCATGGTCTAGCAGGCATGGGCAGGGACGTTACCTTTCCTTCAAGGCACACTGGGTAACTCTGCTGGCAGCTGGAAAGGATGCAGGACAGGGTTCAGTATTGTTGGAGCTTGTTCTGCCACCACGCCTCCAAAATGCTAGTGGTGATTCTGCCACAGCTCACTCCTCCACCTCCTCCTGTTCTTCTTCCTCTATGGCCTCTTCTGGAGATTTGTCCTCTGAACCAGCAGTGCTCTGTAAGCGTTCAAGTGTCTACGCAAGCACTCAAACAAAAATATGCCATGTGGTGCTTGAGTTGGTCTGCTTAGGGGACAGGAGCCATGCTGGGGCAAAGATTCTGTCAGCTCTGCAGGGGCAGGCTCAGAGGTGATTGACGCCACACCAGCTTCAGCAAGGAATGGTTGTATACGACAATGGCACCAACCTTCTCTCTGCCCTTCGACAGGGACACACGTCCTGAAATTGGTGGTGCAGTAGTTTATGAGCAGGTACCCAGGCTTACAGGATCTCCTAAAGCAGGCCAGAAAAGTCTCTGGTCATTTCCGCCGGTCATACAATGCCAGTCTTCGGCTGGCTGACATTCAAAGGGAATGCAACCTGCCCACCAATAGCCTTATTTGTGACATCACCACCAGGTAGAACTCAACGTTGGCAATGCTGCAGCAGCTGCACTCACGGCAGAGGGCCATCAATGAGTACCTGGGTGAGTATGACAGCAGGACAGGGTCAAGGGAGCTTGGCTTTTTTTTACCACGACAGTGGCTACTGATCAAGTATGCATGCACTGTCCTGTCACCATTTGAGGAGGCCATGAGGATGGTGAGCAGTGACAATGCATGCATCAGTGATACTGTCCCTCTTGTCTTCCAGTTGGAGCACACTCTTCTTGGAATAGTGGACAGGGCACTTAAGGCAGAACAGCAGGAGGAAGAGGAGGACTTCCTTACCTCTCAAGGCCCCCTTTATCCAGATAGCATTCCTGTGGGCCCGCCAAACACACAGGAAGAAGAGGAGGAGGATTGTGTCAGCATGGATGTAGAGGATAACACTCAGCAGCAGTCTTCAAGGGATGATTTTCAGTCCCCAGAATCCCAAGGAGTTGTACATGGTTGGGAGGAGGTAGTTCCTGACAACCTCATACTCAGTGACCAAGAGGACTGAATTGAATGCCTTTGCAAACTTATGCTGCATGGCCTCCCTGATTCTGCAAAGCCTGCAAAAGGACCATAGGATTCGTGGTATCAAGTAGAGGAATCATTACTGGCTGGCAACCCTTCTTGATCCACGTTACAAGGGAAAGGTTGCAGAACTCATCCTGTCTTCCCAGAGGGAGCAGAGGATGAAACATGTTCAGGAGGCCTTGGAGAAAGGTTTGTGCAATGCGTTTCAAGACCTTGGGAGGTTACAATATCCTGGTGCTGGACAACGTGTTGTTGAGACTTCGTTCAGTCAGAGGAAGAGCGGTAGAGAAGGTGGCCAGTTGACCGAAGCCTTTAGACAATTTTTTAGTCCTCAGCGCCAAGGTCTGATTGTTTCAATCAACCATCGCCAACGTCTGCATTACATGGTGCAGGAATATCTAGGGGCAAGAGCAGACTTGGAGACCTTTCCAACAGACCTTCCTCTGGGTTACTGGGTCTTGAGGATGGACCACTGGCCAGAACTTGCTCAATATGCAATTAAGCTACTGGCCTGTCCTGCATCCAGCGTTCTTTCTGAATGCACATTCAGTGCTGCTGGAGGGTTTGTAATGGATCATAGAGCACGCCTGTCCACAGACTCTTTTAATAGGCTCACATTCAAAAAAATTAATCAGTCTTGGATCAGCAGCAGCTATCAAGCACCTGATGCTGATGTAACGGATTGATTTTTCTTTGGATGTGGGATCCCTTGAAGACTGCCTATGCTGAGTGACTATCCTATTCCTCCTCAATCTTGACAATGCTAGCTCCAACAATATTTTAGGTTTAGGGCACCACCACCACTGCCTAAGGCCCAATTTTTCTGCCCCTGTTTAACAGGGGCATGTAATTACAATTTTTGATCAAATATTTTACAGCAGGGCCCATTCCTGCGCCCAACAAGAGTATCTGTGAGGGGTTACAGAGTTGTGGCACCACCACCACCAAAGGCCCAATTTTTTTGTCCCTGTTTAACAGGGGCATGTAATTACAATTTTTGTTTAAATATTTCACAGCAGGGCCCGTTCCTGCGCCCAACAAGAGTATCTGTGAGGGGTTACAGCATTGTGGCACCACCACCACCACCCCCAAAGGCCCAATTTTTTTGCCCCTGTTTAACAGGGGCATGTAGTTACAATTTTTCATATAATATTTAACAGCAGGGCCCATTCCTGCACCCAACAAGAGTATCTGTGAGGGGTTACAGCATTGTGGTACCACCACCACCACCCAAGGCCCAATTTTTCTGCCCCTGTTTAATAGGGGCATGTAATTACAATTTTTGATACAATATTTAACAGTAGGGCCCTTTCCTGTGCCCAACAAGAGTAACTGTGAGGGGTTTCAGCATTGTGGTACCCCCATCAACACCCAAGGCCAAATTTTTCTGCCCCTGTTTAACAGGGGCATGTAATTACAATTTTTGATATAATATTTAACAGCAGGGCCCTTTCCTGTACCCAACAAGAGTATCTGTGAGGGGTTTCAGTGTTGTGGCACCACCACCCAGAGCCCATTTTTTTCTGCCCTTATTTAACAGGGGCATGTAATTACAATTTTTGATATAATATCTAACAGCAGGGCCCATTCCTGCACCCACCAAGAGTAACTGTGAAGGCTTACAGTATTGTGGCACCACCAGCACCACCAAAGGCCCAATTTTTTTGCCCCTGTTTAACAGGGGCGTGCAATTACAATTTTTGTTTAAATATTTCACAGCAGGGCCCGTTCCTGCGCCCAACAAGAGTATCTGTGAGGGGTTACAGCATTGTGGCAGCGCCACCACCACCAAAGGCCCAATTTTTTTGCCCCTGTGTAACAGGGGCATGTAATTACAATTTTTGTTTAAATATTTCACAGCAGGGCCCGTTCCTGCGCCCAACAAGAGTATCTGTGAGGGGCTACAGCATTGTGGCACCACCACCACCACCCAAGGCCCAATTTTTTTGCCCCTGTTTAACAGGAGCATGTAATTACAATTTTTGATATAATATTTAACAGCAGGGCCAGTTCCTGCGCCCAACAAGAGTATCTGTGAGGGGTTACAGCATTGTGGTACCACCACCACCACCACCCAAGGCCCAATTTTTCTGCCCCTGTTTAATAGGGGCATGTAATTACAATTTTTGATATAATATTTAACAGCAGGGCCCTTTCCTGTGCCCAACAAGAGTATCTGTGAGGGGTTTCAGCATTGTGGTACCCCCATGAACACCCAGAGCCCATTTTTCTGCCCTTATTTAACAGGGGCATGTAATTCCAATTTTTGATATAATATCTAGCAGCAGGGCCCATTCCTGCACCCACCAAGAGTAACTGTGAGGACTTACAGTATTGTGGCACCACCAGCACCACCAAAGGCCCAATTTTTCGGCCCTTTTTTACAGGGACACGTAATTGCAATTCTTGATCTAATATTTCACAGCAGGGCCCGTTCCTGCGCACACCAAGAGTAACTGTGAGGGGTTACAGTGTTGTGGTACCACCACCCAAGACCACATTTTTCTGCCCCTGTTTAACAAGGACATGTAATTACAATTTTTGAAATAATATTTAACAGCAGGGCCTGCTCCTGCACCCAACAAGAGTAACTGTGAGGGGTTACCGTATTCTGGCACCACCAACACCTAAGGCCCAATTTTCTGCAGAGTATATAGGGCATACTTTTGTTCAGAGTATATAGTGCCTGGGGGGCCCCACATCATTTTTTTTTAAATTTGGGTGCGGGGTTCCCCTTAATATCCATACCAGACCCAAAGAGCCTGGTAATGGGCTGGGGGGGAACCCATGCCATTTTTCTCAATGATTTTCATCTACATTGCTGGGACCCAACAATACATTACAGCCACAAGCAGTGTTAAATGACTTTTTTTCCTTTATAAATGTCATTTTGCTGTGGTATTGTTCTAAACACGGGAAAACTGTGCCACTTTACAGGCATACTATAGACACCCCCCCAGGCACAATATTTAAAGGAATATTTCATTTTCATTGTTTCACTTTAAGCATTCTTAAAATCACTACTCCCGAAAAACATCAGTTTTTAAAACTTTTTTTGCATTGATACATGTCCCCTAGGGCAGGACCCGGGTCCCCAAACATTTTTTATGGCAATAACTTGCATATAAGCCTTTAAAATGAGCACTTTTGATTTTTCACGTTTGTGTCCCATAGACTGTGTTCGCATGTTCGAACAAATTTTTTTCATGTTCGCATGTTCTGTTGCGAACTGAACCGGGGGGGGGGGGTGTTCGGCTCATCACTACTCTTCTGACCTGCCTTAGAAGATAATGTAAGCCAAGGTACCTACAAATACTATATGCTGGTGTGAGTACTCCTGCGCTACTAAATCACTTTTATGTGCTAAAGTATTTTTGATCAATTTATGCTAGTGTTCAAAGAACTATCTATCCAAAACATGAACTTATTTAAAAGCCTGCTGCAGACACTAATTTGTGTTCCAACAAAATACAATGTATAGTAATCATATAAAGTGCTGCGGTGCTCTACATACTACTACTGGGTGTAATAAATAGTGCTAATTAAATAGCATCCATATCGAATTGCTCAATAAATCAAAATAAAAGTGCTCAAATCTACATTCCTAATAAATTATAATCCAATAGACATTTATTTATGGTGATTCCAGTTCATATAATCATTATAAGTTCATAACATAACCAAGATTGTTCCACGTGTTATAGCTTCCATGTTGGGTCCTTCACCTTTCATTAACGAATTCAAACCCCAAAGTGCAAAAAAACACCACATGCTTCTTTTAGGCTCTCAGAACTCTCACCTCAAATACATATCAATAAAGCCTCTAATGCTAGATACACTTTACATTCCCTTACTTTAGACTGGTATCACTTTCTCCCCTTGTCCACAGGGGTCCATGTCCAGATCACTTCTCATTATACAGGATGAGTAGGTGGCTACTTTAATTTCACACAAAGACTCATGCAGCCATTCTGCATAACTCTCAGAAGGGGAAGCAAAGATACAAGGCTCCCATAGTATAGTATTTAAAACCAACACACACATTAAAAACACATTTAAAACAATTTAAAACAATAAGTAGGCTGCATGACAGATGCTTCCCTGATGTTATCTCTTCTATGCAAGCAGATAGAACACCCCCCCCCCAATAAAAAAAATGCTGTGCATGTAGAAAAGATTGAATAGGGCAATATATACAGCATGTTACTGTTAGGGATTGGGTTCAAGTTTGGGCTGGTTCAGGGTTCGACTTGAAACTTTGCCTATTCGAAGCTCGTCTGTACACAAACTTTTGTGCATGTTCGTCATAGTGCCAAAATAAATCACCCATAATGCTCTGTACTTTGCAATGCATTGTGAACTGTAGTCAGGTGGAATAGTTTGGCCAATAATGTGGTTATAACAATGTACCAGCCACCTCACTATAAAAGTCAGATCTCCCATTGGCTTTTTTTTCAGTGTTTGTTGGAGTCAAGCTGGCCATACATAGATCGAAATTCAGCCAGTACAATAGGGACCGACTGAATTTTGATTAATATTTGGCCACTGTGGTTGAACAGAAGTCAGTCTACCAACTGGCTTCTGATCATCCACCTTGTCGGTACTTTTTTGATTGATCAGCGCTGCATGCAATAGACTGCAGCACTGATTAGTGTATTCTGATAGCAGGGAAGTCTCCCCACTGTCAGAATACAAAGACATAGCGGGAGGAGTCCCCAATCCACCCCAAATGTATGCATTGGGAAATCAGGTCAGTTTTTTCATTCAACCCGCTGGTTGAATGAAAAAAACTAACTCATGTATGGCCAGCCTTAATGAGGAACAGCTGACAGTGATTGGAGATAGTTAATGCACTGTACATGGCTGATGTGCTACCACAGGGCTTTACAGTGCTCTATACAGTGCTCCATTGTGCCACTGGTACATTACAACTGGTTGGCTACAGAAGTGGTGTGCACCCCTTGTATTCACTGTGCTTTTGAGTGCCATCGGTGCTCTAGTACTGACAATTGCATTGTGGTGTGGCTGTGTACCACACAATGAATAGATCAAAGTTCTTTTTTAGGACTACTCTTTTTATGTGTGTCAGCAACAACTTATGATGCAGTGTAGCTGCTATCCCCCATGTTTTCCTTTTTTTTTTTTTCTTTCATGCTTATTTTTTATTTAGGTGACTAACCCATATGCCATCTTGTGCCGGGAAAGCACATGTCTTAAACCTGGTTCAGCAGTAATTGCAGGTACAAGAATCATATAAAGTCCTGCACTGCTCTACATACTACTACTGTGTGTAATAAATAGTGCTAATTAAATATCATCCATATCTATTTGCTCAATAAAAAAAAATAAAAGTGCTCAAATATACATTCCTAATAAATTATAATACAATATACATGTGTTTATGGTGATTCCTGTTCATATAATCATTATAGGTTCATAACATATCCAAGATTATTCCATTCCATGCTTTCCATACAAAGCTACGGTTTGTTTGAGGAAAAGATGGCTGAAAAGTGGTATACTGGAAAAAATACTGTCCACATAGAGGTGATAGCCCTGATGAAATAAAGGTGACATAAGGTGCCACACCATCCTTCACTTCCTAACCAAATCAGATAGGCATTTAGGGGGTTCCATCTGGATATTAGGGATGAGATAATACCTGGGTTCAGTTCAAAATGGGTTTGAAGAAAATTACTGAAGTTCAGGTGCTGGATCTGAATGCTATTAAAGTCAAAAGGAGCTGAATGTTAATAAACAGCAATGGCCATTTTTTAGGCTAATAGTCAAGAGACTGTCAAACAAATGATATGGGGGCTGGGTATTGCCCTGGGGAACATGTGGCAAAGTAAGAAAAAATGTTTAAACTTTTGATTTGGCAAGGAGCAGCGCCTTTAATAATGCTTAATGCAAAAATCCTTTTATTTTACTCCTATCTTAGAGCTGTGATTCTCAACTCCAGCCCTCAAGGTGCACCAACAGGTCATGTTTTCAGGATTTCCACTATTTTGCACAGGTGATTTGATCAGTTTCACTGCCTTAGTAATTACTACAGCCGTTTCATCTGAGGGAAATCCCGAAAAACATGACCTGTTGGTGCACCTTGAGGACTGAAGTTGAGAAACACTGTCCTAGAGTACAGTACATGGCACACATGTTTTTCTTGTTTTTTTGCATAGGATCCCCCTTGACATCCATACCAGACCCTCAAGGATAGGAGTATAGTATGTATTTCTAGGGGAAACATCAAACCATATTTTTCTGTGGGGAGCCCCATTAACATTTATGTCAAACCCCCATCTAAGATAAGTATCTGGTATAGATGAAGGGAATCCCTGTCTGCTTTGCTTAAAACAGAAACAAGTAGCTGGGAGCTGTCACTTACTATCTATTAGATTGTAAACTCTCACAAGCAGGGCCCTCATAACCCTTTTTTTAAAATTGTAATGTAACTGTATTGTCTCCTTTATACTTTGAAATACTGTGCAAACTCTTGGCTCCATATAAATTCTATGTAATAACAATAATAATAATAATAATAATAATTGAAATTGCATTAACATAATCGTACAGCACAAGACACAGTAACTTATTCTTACACCATGCGTTATACGCTTATACTTTCAGGTGATTCATCAGCGCGGGAGAAGATTTTTGTTTAAGAGCATAAGCTTGTGCAATCAAGGCCAGAATGCAAGGTGCAGGGAAAATCTCCTGGACTGAACTGACTACTTTCGCACCAGGCAAAGATTTTCAGTTATTAAGATAACATTTCCTGGATGTGGCATTTCCTGCCTACAGTAAGATAGAAATCACAGACCCAAAAATCCCTTTATCTTTTAGGACCTGCATTTCGACAGCCATGCTTTTAGAGCCAGAGACTGGATTAGAGAACCTTGAGACATCTTGCCTGTTTTGAAACAGCCACAGATCAACTGCTTGAAGTCTGAGTATGTCTGTGTACCAAGTTCCTCTGGGCCAAATTTGGAGCCAGTAGAATCACCAGTTTACTCTCTTCCTCTTTTTTGTGGAGGCAAAGCAGAATTTGCAGTGGAGGGAAGGCATAAATTAGATTGAACTGAGACAAGGAGATAACAAGCATTCAAGGCCAGAGTTAGAGGATCACCTCTGACCCAGATGGATGCAAACTGCAACAGATGCCCCCCCCCCCCTTAGGAGTGAACCTGGCTTTGAAGAGGTCAATATAATATTGATGAGGACAAGGGCATCATCCCTACAACTCTAGTGCTTGTGGTCTGTGGGCTTATTAGAATCCTACTCATTCACAAAAAATATATATATAAACAAAACACTCACACTTTCTGAAAAGTCCTTTATAAGAAAAAAGAAAACAAAACATAACATTCTCATGATGTAAATCCCATCAACAACCACATCTTCCAGCAATGCAGATCCTCATCAATCAAAATGTACAATGACCACTGAATCACGGAAAATGAAAATCCCACAGAGTAATGAACACTTCTCATCCCTACACTCCCTGCAAATGCCATCTCCTGATCCGCCGCCACTGTAAAGCTCCTGACTTCTATCCATTCTCTGCCTAGCTAGGGCAGGGCTGGGGAGACAGAGAAGGAAGCTTAGCATCTAAAGAGACAAGGCAACATGTGACAGAAAATGGATGCATATTTTCTGTTTATCTTAAAATGTAAGATATTTTTGCAGAGCAAGAGACACAGATTCCTGAGCTGACAGGCAGGGGGGAGGGGGGAAAGTACAGAGGAGAAAAGAGCAGTCACAGCAGATGACGGAGGCAGAGGCATGTAAACTGACCACAGTGTCAGGGTGTCAGGGCTGGGCTCAGCCCCTCCTTCTCTGAGCTAGCTGCTCAGCTGTCAGCTAATTGCCAGCTCCTATCTCTCCACAGGTACCCAGCTGTTGATGATATCCTGCTCATCAGTCCTGCCTACTTATGCCGTCCAGCCCAGAGGATCTCTGCCTTCACCTCAGTCAACATCACAAAGATGCTCTCCTGCATTGCTGTTAAAAGACTTGCTTGGCTGACATCCCTTCTGGCTCTAGATCCTGCTTGCTGTTTTACTACGCTCATCTCGGGCTCCTTGACGTTTGGCTTCTCTGACTATCCATTCCGATTCCTGAACTCTGGCTATGTTTTGACTACATTTGTTCTATTTACTATTTATTGTTAAACAATTGTGATTTAACTGTACTTCCCAGTCTGATTTCATGGTTTCTGACACAGGGCTCAGCAGCCATGATAAACTGTGGTCAGTTTACAGAGGGTAGGGCAGAAACTGGCAGGATCAGCCAGGTTTTTTACAGCTTCCAGGGGGGGCGGCTAAAACAGCACAAGCACTGTGCTGTTTAACCTGCTATAAGGAAACAGGATCTCTTTTTTTTTGTTTAGTTTAACAACCACTTTAAGAATACATTGTGCATGATGCCCTATTGTGCTGTAGGACTATGTTGTTTACATTTAGACTTTAGGTTCACCTTAACCTAATTTAACCTTACTTGTATCTGTATCACATTTGGTCATGTTCCATCTCAACAAATAATGCACACATACTGTATGAGGTATCCTTATGCATATGAGGGAGTAGGATAATTAATTTTGGTGTGTTTTTTGGTGGTTGGTCATTATAATAGTAAGAAATATTCAGATAAACTTTGAAAAAAAAAACGTAGTTTTACTATTTTGAACCAGTTTTTCTTTTATACTACTGATAAAAAAAAATAAGGTGTAATTCACCAAGATGCACTAAGTGACTGCAGAGATATGTGCAGTTTTGTAACAATTGCCAAAGCGTTAAAAATTGGTTCAGGACTTAAGGTTTCCTTCACCATCATCATTAAAGGGGTACTGGTGAAAGCTGACACCTATGACTGATGCCTATAAAAACTAGGGATGCACCGATACCGCCGGTATCAGTGCCGATACCAGGCATTTTAGCTTGTGTGTGTGTGTAGAAATGGATTACATGGATGGATTTTAACATTGCTTAAACTGCCTCTCTCCAGTGAATGCTGCCTCTGCCAACACAGCAGACACAAATATTTCTGATCAGTATGATCCCCTCAAGTCATCTTGCAACCCCCCAACCCCCCCCACCAGCTCATCTCCCACTTATATCCTGTTATCCACCGCCCCATTCTCAGCTGGCTGAGATGCCTCTACCCTCCCCCAAAATAAAAGGAGATGAGAACGCTCTGGTGGAGGTGGATGGCTGGTCTATGGGGATGATGGTGGGATGGCACTTTAGGCAGCACCTTGATTGAGGAGAAGCAACACTGAAGACATATAAAGGAAGAAAGGCGCCTCTAAGTGCAGTATTAAAATTTTTATTGAGTGCACAAGGGGTTAAAAAGCACTTACAAGATAGTTGAGTGTTCAAAGCATATAATCATAGAATCCTCATCTGTTTATCTGTGTCTGTCCTCAGTCCGTGGATGGAAAGCAGGGAGGAGCCGTCCAGCAGTTGTTGCTTTCTTCCATGCATGGTTATACAAGTTATACAAAATACAAAATACGGTGATCCAGTATGGAGGATCGATCGAGGTGCGATAATCGAGCACAGGGGACCGGTGGCTAATGACAGATGGCAATTTTATGATTTTTGTGGGGATGTCTATAGCAAAAGGTGCTAGATAAAGTAGCCTAGCATAGTTGACTGGTGGGTGCAACTGTGAGACCTCATGTGAGTAGGGTGGTTTCCTGCGTTGTGGGTGTGTGTGAAAATAAATTGAAAATCCTTACCGTAAGCAGGGTTTTCTGGTGTATGGTCTTGGGTTTAAGTTTGCCTCCTCTTCCCCTACACCCTCTTTGGTGTGTTTTCTTTTTGATGGTCTGGTGGGGGGGAGGCTGGGCCCTAAAAAAGAAACCGCGGGTAGTGGTGCATCTGAATTAAGTTGGGCACCAGATATGGGGAAGTAGTCTATGATTTACCCCTGGGGCTGGGGATAGGTGGAGTGGTGGGATTGTAGGTGATGTGGTTATGGGGTGTGTGAGACATGATGATAGGAGAAATGGAAATGGTCTTGTGGGGGACAGATGAAGAATCTGTGACATCTTGGTTTTGTTGTATAGGTATGTTCCTATGAAAATGGTTTATATTTCTACGAGTGGTGTTGTTATAGTTACATAGTTACATAGTTGATAAGGTTGAATAAAGACACCAGTCCATCCAGTTCAACCTGTCATGTTTATGTATTGAAACTTTATTTGTGTTGCTGGTGTTAGGCGCACCACTAATACCATTAGCAGTAGCATTGTTCCCTCTAGTAGGTTATTGTGGGGGATAGGCCTGAGAGTGTCTGGTTGGCGCTGGTGGCTAGAGGTAGGAGTTTCCCAAGGGTCAATGTCCAGGAGGGAGGGTATAGTATTCTCATTTTTATGTTTCCAAGAGAAAACTTTGTTTTGGTTGTAGTCATCGAAATTTCTTTTGAATTTCCCTAGTTTAATGCGGATTAGGGTGTCCTCTTGGTGTTTGGAATTTTGTTTAAGGGTAGTGAGCCATCTGTCTGGGAGTATGTTGGTGAGGTTTAGAATTTCATCAGACAGGATTTGTACTGCTGCGTCATATTTTATAGTTCACTGTTCAATGATGATTTTTATCCACTTTTGGGTGCAAAATTCCACAATTGACAGCCATGTCTTTTCATGCGAGTTGTCTAGAAATGAGCAGTCTTTTAGTATTCGTAGGTCTCGAGGCGAGATGTGTGCGGAATGGTATTTTTTTTAAATGAATCTATCCCACCATTGGGTATTGGCGGAGGTGCATGCACATTCAAATTGTTTGAAAACCATGCATAGGTCCTTTGTTTAATGGGTGTAAACACTGTGGTAGGGAACACTGGGTATAAGTTGTCCAGAGTATTTCAAAGTTTCTTTTTCCCTCAAAAGTTCCATGGTATAAAAACAAAAACAAACCAGGGGGAGGGAGAGAAAGGGGGAACCCAGATGAGGAGGGGGGGTTGGAGAGGGGGGGGCAAGGCACAGTTGCTGTACAGTCACTTGTACTATTTGTGGGTCTCCTTGTTGTGAGCAAGGTGAATCACGTTAGTCTATGAAGAAAATTCCTTGATGTGATAGTGATGACGACTGAGCTTGTTCCAGCTTGAGCAGCAACCAAAATGTTTCAAACAAAGGTGAAGACAGAAAAGGAGATGAGGGCACTCTGGTGGAGGTGGATGGCTGGTCTATGAGGATGATGGTGAGATGGCGCTTTAGGCAGCACTTTGATTGAGGCAAGCATTTCGGAGAGCACCGCCGATTTATTTAAGTTGGTAGAGACCACCATAGTGTCCAACGACACTTTACTGAACACCATCCCAAATCCACCCAAGGCCTCAAAGTACGGATCATCGAAACCATACCAGCCAGTTTCCCCCGTGGCAGAGAGATATATGCTTTAGATGTACTTTCGCCTAGAGGTATCAATGAAGAACTGTAAATCAACACCTTACTGTAAACATCACCATAATTGACACATAAACAACAGACTCCGCCCCCTCCAACTATATACCATCTATAGCATGCACTACAAACCACTAGCAATTATTCTACGCATCTGTCATCTTCCTACAAATTTTGTGCTCCATTTACGTCATTTTACAGTTATCATCATAAAAATCATAAAAATCATTCTAAAAATCATTATCTATTACCATCCACCAGTCGACTATGCTAGGCTACTTTATCTAGCACCTTTTGATATAGACACCGCCCAAAAATCATAAAATTGCCATCTGTCATTAGTCCCATGTGCTCGATTATCGCACTTGACATACCCCATGTAACTACACTATGTAACTAGCTTTATCCATTATCATTCATTGATCCTCCATACTGGATCACCATATTTTGTATAACTTCCTATTATCACATCACTGTCACCAATGCCCCCTATTTCAATTTCCTCCAAAAGTTTACAAACATTTACAACATTAACATTAATTATCTCAACTGTGTGTGTATGGCCATTCCGGTCATACCCGCATCGAGTCTGTAACCAATTCCTAGTCCCATCAATCACTTACCACTAGGCCCATACTCCTCCCTTTACTCCTCCCCCACACCACTCATAAGCCCATCTGTAGAGTATGGGTGTAGGTCTGACGAAGGAGCCGTGCATGCTCCAAAACGAGTTACCACCCATTTCTCCTCACTGATGCCATTAGCCTCATGTGTCCAAGTGTGTACCCTTAACACAGGCTGTCTCACTGCCTCCTCGCTCCTGCATGCATGGAAGAAAACAACAGCTGCTGGAAGGCTCCTCCCTGCTCTCCATCCGCGCACTGAGGACAGACACAGATAAACAGATGAGGACTCCATGATTATATGCTTTTAACACTCAACTATCTTGTAAGTGCTTTTTAACCCCTTGCTCACTCAATAAAAATTTTAATACTGCACTTAGAGGTGCCTTTCTTCCTTTATCTACCCTTCCCTGCCAGCTGTCACGATGGACTATCCCCTCATCCATCTCCCGCAAGCAGTCAACACACGACAACTTCCCTGTATCCTCCTCTCCCCCCAGCCCCCCCCCCTTCTGCCCCATACTTTTGTACATCCACACAGCAGGCAGGTTTGTCAGACCCCTTTTTTTTCCTCCAGACAGCAGCAATTACTGCCCGATGTCCACCACATTCCTTCCCCATTCCTTCCATATTCCTCCTGATGTTCTGATGTTTACTGCATTCCTCACTGTCTCACACTGCTACTATCCCACTTCTCACTAGGGATGAGCCCGATGTTCGAGTGCAACGTAAGTTCGACTCAAACATCATGTGTTCGCCTAATCACCGAATAGTGAACATTTTGTGGTGTTCGTGGCAAATTCGAAAGCCGCGGAACACCCTTTAAAAGTCTATGGGAGAAATCAAAAGTGCTAATTTTAAAGGCTTATATGCATGGTATTGTCATAAAAAGTGTTTTGGGTGTTTTGGGACCTGGGTCCTGCCCCAGGGGGCATGTATCAATGCAAAAAAGGTTTTTAAAACGGCTGTTTTTTCAGGAGCAGTGATTTTAATAGTGCTTAAAGTGAAACAATAAAAGTGAAATATTCCTTTAAATTTCATACCTGGGAGGGTGTCTATATATATGCCTGTAAAGTGGCACACGTTTCCCGTGTTTAGAACAGATCCTGCACAAAATGACATTTCTAAAGGAAAAAAAGTAATTTAAAATTACTCGCGACTATAATGAATTGTCAGTGCTGGCAACACAAATAAAAGAAGTAATTGAAAAAACGGCATGGGATCCCCCCAGTCCATTACCAGTCCCTTTGGGTCTGGTATGAATAATAAGGGGAACCCCGAACCAAAATTTTAAAAAAAAATTGGGTGGGGGTCCCCCCAAATTCCATACCAGGCCCTTTAGGTCTGGTATGGATATTAAGGGGAATCCTGCACCAAAATGACAAAGAATTAATCGGTTAGGGGTGTGGCTTGGCGCGCAGCGGAGATGGCAGCCTCCTGAGAGAGCTCTGAGGCACACGCGGAGGTTCTCAGCTTAACACCCGACCTAAAACATACAGATGCCGGGCAAAAAGCTCCACTGGACCCCCGATCCAGGACACGCCGCAATTCGGCTTCAGCTAACGCCAACATAGCTGATATTTTCAGACACAACGCAGCGGCCTGTAGCGGGATCACGAGTAGCAAGATGGCGCCAACGCCGCAGGAAGAAGGAGAGAGCGAGGACTCCATGTCAGCTACTGAGGACACAGGCAGGGGTAAGTTCGGCCCGGACCATCCGCTCACATTCGCAGACATGTCAGTGTTTGCAGCGGACATTAGGGCCACGTTTTCAGCTGCCATAACAGACTTGAAAACAAGCATGATGGTGATAAATGAAAAAATGGCGGCGGCCGAAAGTGCAGGCAGACACAGGGACAAGGCAATACACAATCTGGAGATGGTGACATCAAGCCACATGCAGCACTTTATTAATATGAACAGACATATGGAAGACCTTGATAACAGGGGGAGGAGATGCAACATCAGGGTCCGGGGGATCCCGGAATCGGTGGATCAGGATCAGATCACCCCAGCTCTCCGGAGAGTTTTCAACAGCCTGCTTGAGAGACAGGAAGACACAGAGATTGAATTTGTGAGAGCCCATAGAGCTCTCAGGCCCAGAGGTTCGGATACCGCACCGCCTAGAGACATAATCTGCTGTTTACAGAGTTTTGCCACCAAAGAGGAGATCATGCGTAAAGCGAGAAGAAATGATCAAATTATCTTTAATGGCACCACGATTATGTTATTTCAAGATATATCGCAGATCACACTGAGAAATAGACTTGCACTGCGCCCTCTACTGGAGAAGCTAAGAGCAAAGGACTTGAGGTATGCTTGGAGATTCCCCTTCGCCCTCACTGTCACATATAATGGACATCAATTTATACTACGCACACCGGCTGACCTCCCGGAATTCTGCGAGTCACTAGACCTGGGACCATTGGAATTGCCAGATTGGTACGCGGAATTTCTGCAACCACCACTGACCAGAAGTCCTCCCTCTTCCCCGCTCTCTTCCCCAGACAAAAGACAGCTGAAGAAGCACAAACAAAATAGGGGCAACAATACCTATGCTGATACCCCGAGAAGATTGGCTGGTACCTCCAGAGCCCAGGAATGCGAAAAGATGATTCATCCCACTGATGCTTTAACATTGTCACATGCTCTGTTTGCAATATTTCTTTCGTCACACAGGTATGCCCACCACATATGCCTACACTCATGGACCACTTACCCCAGGAGAGATGAACGCTCTGGAGGTCGCCAAGCAGACCAGTGGATTTGACAACAACTAAAACCAACACTCAGTTCATCATATAGCTTATGTGTACAGGAAACTGGAGCTTTCACAAGACACTGTGAAGTCCTGCCAGACACACTATCTGTTCGATCGATAGGATGGCAATAACACTGGCTGTGAAAGTAGATATGCCCTGGACGTGGCTCACTGCTACACAAATGAACCCCCCCACGATCTCACAAATTCCTTCTGGGATTCCCAAGAGATAATATATTGTGGTGGAGGGGGTTTTTTCCCACGCCCCCCCCCCTTTTTTTTTTTTTTTTTGTGTTGTGATGCCTCTGGTCTGCGTGGTGTTGATCCAGACTGTTAAGCTTGATAACGGTCTGACACTTAATAAGGGGGTAATCCTATGGGTGACAATTATTGCTTACTATTTAAGATAATGGTTTAGTATCACATTTATTACAGTTGTACCTGTGTGATCGATAGAGTTAATTTTTTTTTCAAACACAAGCCCGAGTTTATCCATGATACACCTAGGTCAGGTGTAAACAATATCCTATCCTTAAGTTTATTTAATTGAACCAACGTGTGTGCTCCGTTGAGGTAGCTCTGATTTAGTTTTTACAAGTTTCCAATTAGTTGGAGATTAGACTGCCTCTAGCTGTGGTCGCCTCCTAGCGACTCCACAAACATTTCTGACTCCTTCGGGAGAAAGGGAAGATATTTGCATTACGTTTGGTGGATCCTCTCCTTTGGGGGAGTCGTAGTTGCTTCTGGAGAGTGACACACCATTGTAATACCCTCCCGCTAAAAGTATTCTCTCATTCTTTCTTTTTCCTTTCCTATATTCCTCTCCTCTTGCTAAGACTCCTAACTGTTTAGTTTTTAGAAGGTACCCACTTAGATAACTAGGGGAGCCCAATCTTAGATTGGACTATCAGTCGCTAACCTTTAAATAACAGTCTTGTCTTCACGGCTCCGAACTGCGGCCGTCTCCTCTTCCATCACCATTATGGTCTACTCATCATTGGTGGTCCGACCCCTTGTGATCTCACACAATATCAGAGGTTTGAACATACCCGAACGACGCTCCACCCTCCTTAGGGAACTCAAAAAAGGTAAGCCTCAGTTTGTGTTTCTACAAGAAACCCATTTTAAAACAAACAACATTCCCAAAATAACAAGTCCGCAGTTCCCGAGGGATTTTCATGCTACGACAACTGATTCTAAGTCAAAAGGGGTCACGATACTGGTGGGTAGAGACACACCCTTTAAACTATCTTAACAGGTTTGTGACCCTGAAGGACGATATGTGTTCCTGAAGGGCCTGTACAATGATATACCAGTAACCCTAGTCAACGTGTACTTTCCGAACAAGACACACGTGACTTTCTGCCAACAAGTAGTGGGGAGGCTTCAGGAGTTTGCCAGAGGATGCCTAATACTAGGAGGAGACTTTAACGTCCCCCTAAATCCTCTGTTGGACACTTACAATGGTAGGACATGTATCACCTATAAAATTTTGAAAAAAATCAAATCACTTCTAAAACAACTACACCTGGTGGACTCCTGGCGCTTCCTCAACCCAGACGGTAGAGACTATACACACTTTTCAGTCCCACACAACAGATATGCCCGATTAGATTGCATCTACGTCTCCCAAAGGGACCTTTCGAGAATTTCCAGTGCCCGAATAGGTTCCCAAACAATCTCGGATCACGCCCCCATCTCATTGAACCTGGACCTACAGAATACAATCAGACAACAACCGACATGGAGGTTAAATACGTCTCTGCTGACGGACCAGACACTCCTACCTGTCCTTACTAGTAACCTCACTGAATTTTTCAAACATAATAATACACCTGGGTTAGATCCCTTAATACTGTGGGAAGCACACAAATGTACCATGAGGGGAGTACTGATAGAAATGGGCGCCAGGCGTAAAAAAGAAAGAGATGCTCAGGTAAAGAAACTACTTAACCAAATTGACTCACTTGAACTACTACATAAACAATCTCTCTCGGAGGCCTCAGCCAGGAGCCTTCTTGAGGCCAGGAAAGAACTACAGCTCTTACTTAATACCAAAGCCAAACGGATGCTTTTCTTTAAGAGAGGACTTTATTATGAAGCAGGCAATAAAGCTGGTAGATTCCTGGCAAGGGCTCTGAGAGAACACAACGCGATTAATAGGATCGCTGAGATCAGAACTAAGGCGGGACAGCTAGAGGTATCTTCAGAGGCGATAGCTAAACAGTTCCATGCTTTCTACACGAAGCTCTATAACTTGCCACCACAACATAAACATCAACAGATGTCAGAGGACAGAGCACAAATCATACAAGATTACATAACTAAAAGTGGGCTCCCAGTTTTGTCTAAGGTCGATATAGAATTTCTAGAAACCCCAATCACATCAGCTGAAATTAAACAGGCCATAAAATTACTCAAAACAGGTAAAAGCCCAGGTCCTGACGGATACTCAGCCATCTATTACAAATCTTTTTTAGATATCTTGACAGAACCTTTGAGAGAGGCTTTGAACTCCTTGTCCAGGCCAAGAAGTGTTACACCGGGTTTTCTTTCAGCTCATATTATGGTTATACCGAAAGATGGTAAAGACCCAGAGGATTGCGCTAGCTACCGTCCCATATCTTGGATGTCAACCTGTTCGCAAAGATATTAGCAATCAGGATGGGACCGTTGCTTACAAAACTAATTGGTTTGGAACAAGTGGGTTTTATGCCAAACAGAGAGGCCAGGGATAACGTAACCAAGGCACTCTTGCTAATACATGCAGCTAGACAATGGAAGATCGAGGGCTTTCTCATCTCGACAGATGCGGAGAAGGCCTTTGATCGCGTGGCATGGGACTACACAATGGCGGTTTGTGGGAGGGTGGGTCTGGGCCCAAACATGCTGAATTGGATCTCTACTCTTTACCAAGACCCGACAGCAGAACTAAAAATAAATGGCATTCTCTCAGAAAAGGTACATATAAAAAATGGGACTAGACAGGGCTGTCCCCTATCGCCCCTACTGTTTATTCTTACATTAGAACCCTTTATTAGATCAGTACAAAAAAACCCCACAGTGCAAGGTTTTCAGATAATCAATAGAGAGTACAAAATAGCTGCATACGTGGACAATCTATTGTTTTTCTTAACGAACCCGGTCACCACTCTTCCTAACTTGTTACAAGAATTTACACATTATGGATATGTGTCCAACCTAAAAATTAATTATACAAAGTCAGAGGCACTGAACCTCTCGCTGCCAGATAGAATACTCACCTTGACGCAGGCTAACTCTGCGTTTAAATGGGATATGACCAAATTGAAATACCTGGGGATCTGGCTTACGCCTTCTATAAAATCAGTCTTTGAGAGAAATTTTCGTGACCTTTCTTATAAACTGTTCGGATCTAGCCCGGCAATTACCGATCGAGTTACCGAAGAAATTTTTCGAAGAATGTAATTCGATGGTCACGAGATTCCTCTGGCATCATAAAAAACCCAGAATCAAATTAGCCATGCTGGTCAAACCTAAAGACCTAGGAGGAATTCACTTTCCGAATTTTCAACACTATTACCAGGCTTCACATATAACCAGAATCATAGATTGGCACTGCCACGATTCGGTAAAAGACTGGGTTACACTAGAGGCAGTACTGGCCACACTTCCGCTCAAATACTTACCTTGGGCCTCTCTGAAAAGTCTACCACATGCCATTCGCACACATCCGATCACAGGCACGACACTGAAGATCATTAATATGTTAGCCAAACATAGAGAGTTGACCTCAGTTCCTAGCCCGCTTACGCCCTTGACAGACAACCCTGACTTCGTCCCAGGACTACACAACACGACACTCAAAACATCATCTCAGGGTAACCCCCTCCTGGCAGGAGACTGTTATATTGGAAACAAATTCAGAGATTGGTCTTCCTTTAGGACAGAAAAGAACCTGTCTCAGATGAAACAGTGGACCTATTTCCAAATAAGAAGCTACTTAGGTAAAATTAAGGAACCCCAAAAATTAAACAGACCCCTTACGGCTCTGGAATCGGTGTGCCAAGATGGGCTACCTCAGTTGCTTATACATGGTTGAGTCGTTCGGGAACAGGCAAACTGAATGGTCACAGGAGGAGATGGTCGGAGGAACTTGATGTGGAGATCACAGACACACAATGGAGGTACGCTGCTATTCTAGCGCACAAATGCTCTATAAGCACAAAACTACAAGAGACAAATTACAAACTATTGACCCATTGGTACAACACACCCGACAAATTGCATAGATGGGACGCACAAAAATTAGACACATGCTGGAGATGCTGATCAGAGAAGGGATCACTAGCTCACATATGGTGGTACTGTGCCAAAATTGAACCTTTCTGGAATGAAGTTAAGAGCTTAATCAAAAAAATCAAAGAGACCAAGGTTGAGCTGACTCCAGCGTGTTGTCTTTTACACGTGTCCAATTCCTCTTTTAAACGCTACAAACATTCATTGACGATTCATCTCCTCAATGCTGCCAAATCCCTAATTCCACTTCACTGGTTGTCAACTGCCACCCCTTCAGTTAAGGAGTGGGTGTCAAAAATTAGTGAAATTTATGAAATGGAGGATACTCTGGCCCAAGACAAAGGAAACATTGAACGTTTCCACAAAACGTGGCAACCGTGGCTGATTTTCAAATATTCATCAGATTTCCCTACTTAATTTGCGTGTGGGGAAGTTTGAGAAGCTCTAAGTGGGTGCCTTCTGTATCTTCTTTGCCTTCTCTACCTCTTATACTCCCCATACCTTCTACACTTTCTTTATCTTCTTTGAGGTTTACATACCTCTCCCTTTTCCTATTCTCTTTTCACTCGCTGTTTTGACCCTTAACCTTTCTACCTCACTGGACTATATTTATCTCACATGTACTTCTCCTGTATGCATGAAGAAAAATTGCTTTAGATTGTCACAGAAACACTATTCATATACGATACCAACAGTTTGCGTTTTGAATCATTGACAACTTGTTTCTGGCTTAATGGATGACATAGTTTTATACAGAAATGTAATAACATTTATAGATACAAGGATGCCTTAGCGGTATTATCTTGACAACTTCAGAATTTCATTGTTTGATACCATCTGAGATCTTTGTACCAATTGTATACTTTTGGTTTAATCTGTAATGGCGAAAAGTACGCAGTTGCACCTGCGAAATTTGCATTGTACAGTGCGTTTATATGTTACTTTCTTTTGTTTAAATAAACTTTAAATGAAAAAAAAAGAATTAATCGATTAATATCTATATGGTTTAAGCTTATTCTTTGTCTAATTTAAATGGTCATAATGTATATATATGAATTATGTATACTTTTTAGAATTTATATTAATAAAAATATGTTTTTATAATAAAAGTGTTCTAAACCTGTTTTTGGCACCATAATATATCCATTCTGCTTCCCTTCAACTATTCAGTTTAGGGATGAGGTGCCGTATCTATTAGGAGATTCCATCCAAAAATCCCCCTTTTCTAATGTTTTAAATTGTTTCATGCAGCGAACTCTCTGCTTCTTTATAATGCTAGAATAATGAAGTTGTTTTGCTGCTTATATTCACACAGAGTTCTCACAAACTTCTTTCTTTATTATTTATAGTGATTTCATAATATTTTGATTTGTCATCTCCCGAAAATATTTTTTTTTTATGTAGATTTTATATTCTTTTTTTTTTTAGTTTTTTAAATCCTAATCTCCTGGTATTTTTTTGATTATTTTTTTTAACTCCAGAATAGTTTTGGGTGTGTTTTGTGTGTCAAGTTACCACAACACCATTATTATCTTGTATTATTTAATCTCAAGGAGATTGTCTGGTGTTGGTGTCTCTTGTTAATGTGACATTGTATTTTTGAAATGTACCTGCCTCCTCACAAACAAACTGTCCTTTTTGAAGGAAAACACACATAGGCGAGTATTATTAAAATAAAAAAATATTAAGGGGTCCTAACCAATGAAAGAGGGAGGCAACACTGGAGAAACAGCAGAAATTGGCAAAACCTTTGGCCCCCAGGGCACACATCAATTATTTTCAGGCAAAATTGGTGGCCTGAGGAGTCCATATATAAGGGAGTACAATCTGGTCCAGAAGTCCAAGAGATCATGAACAGCAGCAGATGACATGTATGTCCCTAGGCTGTGGTCATACAAGAGCCTGCATCTTTTGTCAGACCAGACTGAACCCAGGCCATCACTTTCTTGTCTCCCTTCCACTCTTCCTTCCAGGCTGTGTCTGTGGTGTTGGAGGTGTGGCAGGAGGAGGATGATGTAACTCACACAGGTGGGTATTGGGTGTGATTTCGCCCCTCACCCCCTTAGTTAATGTTTTATAAAGGATTTCCTCACACATGAGGCATGTCCTGCAGTTTGGTGGCAGCCGTGCAGGCAAAGGCCTCTTCATGAGTGGGGGTGGCTCTGAGGGACGCAGAAGCCTCCTGAATCAGCCTGAGCGCTGACTCCTCCACGTTACTCCCCTTCCTGGGTCTTTTGTTTGGAAGGTGGAGGGGAGGAACCTGGGATTCTGTGAGGCTCTTACATGGCCCTACCACCTCCTGGCTGCCACTTACCTCCACCTCCTCCTGGCTGCCACTAACCTCTGCCTCCTCCTGGCTGCCACATTCCACAGCCTCCTCCTGCGTGCCACATTCCACAGCCTCCTCCTGGCTGAGGTCTTCCGGTGTATGAAAAAGGGACATAGTTTTAGTTTTTTCTTCATCAATCACACACAATTTTCATCTCATGACTGTTGCAAATTGAATGTTAACAAATATAACAGACTATCATTCTGAGCCCAGCATTTTTCATTCTTGTCCCAATTATTTTTGGCCACTACTGTCTATTGATATGTAAAACACTTTATTAAATCAGCAATTAGTGATCAATAATAAAATCTAGTAAACATCATTTATTTATTGCCCAGAAATTCGTAGAACAATGCTATACCTGGCTCAAGCTGGGCTCCTCCACTTCTTCCTGGCTGGAAGTCCCAGGTTGGACATCAGAAAGCCTCAGCTGGGGTGGAAGATAAGGTAGAAGGAAGAGTGGAAGGTAGGGTTGAGAGGGATTCTCTGACTTCAGTCTGGTCTGACAGAAATTGCAGTCCCTGATTGTACCACAGCCTGGGGACATAAAGGTCATCTGCTGCAGCTTCGGATCTCTGGGAATCCTGGACCTTCTTGCGCTCCCTAAGATAAGTGCTCCTCAGGCCACCAATTTTGGCTTTTAAATAGGGGATGGTTGCTGTTGGGACCACCAGCTTTACCAACTCCAGCAATTTCTCCAGCTCTGCCTGCCTCTTTTGTTTATGATTATATTGCGGGTGTTTGACCTGCCACAGACAGGGCAGCTCCCTGTACTTGTCTATGAACAGGGGGAGGAAGTTGTGATCATTGAAACCATCCATTTTATCTGCAATACACAAGACAAACCCTAATGTCAGGCTAAAGTCTCCTAATCTTGTTCTGAATATAGGCCTCAATCTATAAGCAGTATAGGCCCAAGTTTAAATGGTACCTTCGTTATCACGATCGGAGCTTCCGATACTCCTTCCTCAGCTCACAGATTGTACGTACGACGCACGCGTGTTACGCTTTATATACACTGCGCATGCGTGGAACTCCGCCCGCGACATTCTTTCTAGTCTATTCCCCGCCCCTTCTCTTTTGGCACAGTGTGGGAGAGCACATGACGGAGACACAAAAGGTGCATGATTATTACAGCAACGAGGAGAAGGAGGAAAGCCCGGAGCCAGAAACGTCACGATCCCGGAGGAGAAGATTTAAGGCCTCAAATATGGCCTTTGTAGAGATGGTGGAGATATTAAAAAGGGCCCACTATGACGGGAAGCATGGACCTTACCCCAACCCAAATTTCAGAAAGGCCAAGATCATGGCAAAAGTTGTGAAGAGTCTGCACAGGATTTTTGGGGTACGACGATCTAAGGACCAACTGCGGAAAAGGTGGTTGGACCTCAAATTAAGGGAGCATGATCAGTACAGAAGGATCAGGAGAGTGCTGCAAAAAAGTAAGTAGTTGTCCTATGTTTCTATTCTTTATTCTTATTACGTTTGTGCTGCTCCATGTGCTTTTGTACAGTTTAAAATGGCAACTTTCATGTACATGGACACATTATTCGTTCATAGGAAACATTGTTCGTTCGGCCACTAAAACACCATGTTTTGTCCAGATGCAGTTCAATACATTTTTTCTGCTCTACTTCTCTTAAAATAAGTTTGTTGTCTAGATGGGTTTGTAACTAGAATGAAATGCAAACTAGATTCTGTGTAAGGAGAGGACACCCAGCAGCTGTTTACACATCTGTACGCTTGAGCACTAGTGTGGGACAAAAGAACACCCTTTTTATTAGGGGGCCCACACAGGTGCTCCAGTGAATACTATAGGGGTTTCTACATCTGTGAAGCTTGCACAAAACAGGTAAGTATTCAAGCTTGACAAAGGACAAAAATATTTCTTCATCTTGGTACTCTGCCAAAAAAGACAATTGTACCCCACTTCCAAGCAATGTTTCATATTCCTATTTCTGGCCTCAAATATCTGTGCTAAGTATACCTATTTTTTTAACATAGGAGAGAAAAGACTAGGAGGACACCACTCAGAGGAGACCACGGACCCCCCACCTCCGGAAGCAGGGGAAATCCCCCAAACCCAACCAGAGGAGGAGGAGGGAGACGTTATAGAAATTGTCACCACAACAGGTGAGTGTCTGCGACCACAGCCTCAGGTAAGAGATGGATGTCGGCATATTTATAATACATGGTGTTTTTTTTTGTTTTGTTTTAGGTGATCGTGATGTTGTGGAAGAGGAATGTAATTTCACAAGTGAAAGTGCCCAGATCCTCATCAGGTAGATAATGGGGTGGAATAGGTATTTAGAAAACAAAGCAAAACATCAATGATGTTCAAAACAAAATGAAGAACATCATTGATATTTTATGGAGAATATAAAACACCCAGAAATTGCTAACTTATTGCAGGTTTATTGTTGTTTTTATGACTAATTTTTGACATATTATAGAAAAGCCAAATTTTGAAGATGCACACAGTGTGTCAACATGTGCTATCTGCCATCACGGGAGATTAATGTACGCGTTTTGTGGGTGCAACCCCTTCCTCAATAATAAAGTAGCTGAGAGGAAGGGGTTGCACCCATAAAACACGTCCATTGATCCCCCATGATGGCAGCTAGCACATATTGACATTTGGCAATTTGTGTGCATCTTCAAAATTTGGCTTTTCCAGGGGTGACATCACCCCATCTGCTGAATGCAATAGCAAACACAGTTTCTAAATACTCATGTCTGATATTGCCTTCACTTTCTATAAAAGTTCCAGAGTTGTGTATTTTTTATGGTTTAAAACATGCCTGTTTTACCTTAAAATGCAATTTGTTATTATTATTAATGTGACCTAAAAAATTGTTATACAACAAACATGTTGGTTTGTTCAAAAACCCTTTTAGAAACGCACATGTGATTGTGCTTTGATTAAAAAGATTGATAATCAACAATGTGTGGCTTCTTCTTTCAATGCTCAAAAGCATTTTTTGAGGTAAAGTTGTTTTCAGTGGCAATGGGGGTTTTTTACTAAAGGAAAATCCACTTTGCACTACAAGTGCAGTTTCAGTGCAGTCTCAAGTGCACTTGTAGTGCAAAGTGGATGTTCCTTTAGTAAATAACACCCAACAGTGCTTTCTAATTTTACACAATCATGCCATTTTCAGGAGTCCACAAATTTTGGTCATGGTGTTGAAAATTATTAATATTTTTGTCAGTAATGCATTACATACATTCACAAAAAAAACAAAGTGTGTGTGCAGCAGACCCACAACATAATAATAATAAGTAGCCGAAGAAGAGATTGTCACCTCATGTGTCAACGAAATTTAGTTTGCACTGTTGAAGAAAGAGGCCAAAAAATTAGACCATTAATAAAAGATAACCGAGGAGACAGCTAAAAGAAAGCCAAGCAGTAAATCAAAGCAAATATTTGTTAAGTTTAAAATATATTTTTATTTAAAAAATGTCTCAGACATTGTCCGGGATATTGATGGCCCCCTACCCGCCAAGTATTCCATGTATCGTATACGGACAACGCGGGCACTCTGGGGGGCAAACCAGGATGGCCAGCTTCAAGCGCCGTCAGGGTTGGTTCAATAATAATAATTCCGGCCTCAGGCCCAACTGAGCCAGCATAGTTCCAAGAATTTCTCCCTAAAAAGTTGGAGAACACAGCAAGACAGGATGATGTGATTGAGTTTATATTCCGCCATGTGTATCAGTGTAAGAAATAGGCGGAACCGGCTTGCCATTATTCCAAACGTGTTCTCCACCACTCTGGCCAGCCAGTAATTAAAAACCCTCTGGTCCGGGGTGAGGGTCCTCATAGGGAATGGCCGCATAAGATGGTCCCCTAGCGCAAACGCTTCATCCTCAACAAAGACGAATGCGAGTCCTTCCGCATTGTCTTCTGGAGGTGTCAAGCCAAAGCTGTCATTCTGGAGACGCCTGTAGAACTCCGTCTGGGCGATGACTCCACCATCTGACATCTGGCCATTCTTCCCCACGTCCACATACAGGAACTCGTAAGTAGCCGACACTACCGTAAACATCACAATACTATTGAACCTCTTGTAGTTGTAATAGTATGACCCCGAGTTGGGGGGGTGGGATGATGTGGACGTGTTTCCCATCAATTGCCCCGATGCAGTTGGGAAAGTCCCACCGCTGGGAAAAGTGGGAGGCCACAGTTTGCCATTCCTGTGGGTTGGAAGGAAACTGTGGAGTCAAACAAGAAAAAAAAATAATCATTTTGCACATATACATTGAAAGCAGATTAGACACAAACATTCTTGGCCAACATCAGTATAACATTTATTTTAGGGAATATTTAAAGACAAAGGTATAAGGTCCACCTATCAGATTCCTCCCCCCCCTCATAGGCCATTTAAAAAATTTTAGGGGGGGGATGTTTTGGACAGGTAACCCTCTCCACTTCATTGAGAGATGAATGCCTAAATAATGTGTATTACTTTTGCCAGCCCCTCCTTACTTACACTATTGGCAGCCCACTAGACAGGTAAGAAGTGTCATAATACAAAGATATAAATACACACTGTACACATTTTAGCACATTTTTACATTCTGTTATTACCTATCAAGAAAATATTAGGATACAAAAACTTTAAACAGTACCATTTGAAAGTATTCAGGCAGGTCCTTGCACTACATGCTTTGGGGAATTCATCCATAAATCTGACCACAAAAGAAGTGGGTATAATGTGTATGGGTTTGGCAAAGTCAGCAGAGGATTGGTATCAGCTGACTTAGCAGTTGAGGGGAGGGAGGGTTCCAAATGATTTTGGGACCCAAAAAAAAACCTCTGGCCCTCTGCCTGAAGAACAGCAAGGCCTGTGAAGAGCGACCTGAAAATCAGTAACAAACGGACAAGAACACACTGATAAATCAATGGGAACTCACTGCACGCACTGAAGAACAGATACAAACCCACAAGCACAAACTGAACACCAGAAATACGATCTGAAAACCACGAGTCTGAAAAAGCACGAATCGTCTCTCACCAAACTTTTACAACAGGAGCCCAAAGGGTGGCGTGCTTGGTATTGAACTGCCCTTTTATAGTCCCGTCGTACGTGGTGTACATCACCGCGTTCTTGACGTTTGGAAATTCTGACAACTTTGTGCAACCGTGTGTATGCAAGACAAGTTTGAGCCAACATCCGTCGGAAAAAAACGATGGATTTTGTTGTCGGACAATCAATGTCCGACCGTGTGTACAGGGCATAAATGTTTTAGGTAATCTCTGTCATTCCCTTCACTTTCTGTCTCAGTTTTAATGGTCACCAGGACAAACAGAGACAGCGAATCCTGCCAGCAGGGCCACAAACAGCAATAAAAATGTAACAAGGGTTTTGTTACAAACCTTTGCTATAATATATCCAAATATCCAAAACTAAAGTGGTAAGATGTTTGTTTAGTTTATAGTATATCTGGTAGAGCATAGAAGCCTTACATCACTAAGTGTAAGGTGCCTGTACAAGTGTAATTCTGGGATGCTTTATAGGAGTACCACCCAATGCACATGAATACAATCTCAAAGCTGTGGTTTATGAAAGCTTGACTGCTGACAAATTTGATGATAAATAACTGCACATGGTTCTTGAGATTAAATAAACAGCTGCAAACCTAAATAGAAAGGATTATGTATTTTTTTAACATTGCTATGAAACAATATGGTCCAAAAAAGTGAATTGAATGCTATGTGATATCTTATTCAACTAAAAAGCTACACCTATCATTAGCAATGCAGTAAGCTCAGCTATTTGGCTATACTGTAGCACTCCGAACTCACAAATGTTGAGAGCATTTACAAAGTTAGTGGCCACAGGGGACATTTTAACATTTCAGTGATGATTGAATCATGGTAGCAAATGATTTGGCCACTACAAAAATATTGTTTTTAAAGGAGCAGTGATCTAATGATACTTAAAAAGAAACAATAAAAATGAAAAATTCATTTACATATAGTACATGGGGAGGTCCCCTTAGTCTGCCTGTAAAGTGGCGCATGTGTACCATGTATAGAACCTGCTGCAGCAAACCCAACATTTGTAAAGAAAAAAAATGACATTTAAATTCACTCGTGGCTGCAAGCAATTGAAAACAAAAATGGTGTGGGTCCCCCCCAAAATCCATACCAGACCCTTATCCGAGCACGCAGCCTGGCAGGCCAGGAAAGGGGGGCAAGCCTTCTGAACAACACCAGACCACATGCTCTCAACATAGGGGATGGGGGGGTGCTCTGCCCATGTTGATGGGGACAAAGACCTCTTTTTAACAACCCGGAGCTTTGGTTGTGGGGGTCTGCGTGCAGGGGGCTTTTTGGAATCTGGAGACCCCTTTAACAAAGGGGGCCCCAGATCCTGCCCCCCCATGTGAATGAATTGTACATTGTACCTCTACTCATTCACCAAAAAAAGCGTCAAAAATAAATAAAAACAGGAGGCAGGAGGCAAACTTATGCTCGGCCAAAACAGTTTTCCCATCTCTACTTAAGACTCTTTTCAGTGTAAAAACATATTTGCCATTTTATTTTAAAGAGTTAAAAAAACACTTGGCTGGACAGGTCTTGCAGGAGTGATATGTATAAGTCCTAAATTTTAGCATGTTCTCTATCTGGCAGAAAAAAATGTGCAGTTGCTTTGTTGCTTTGTTAGATTGATTATTGCACAGACATACTCTAGTTATCTCTTTAATTTATGCTTTGTTGTTTTATTTCTGCTTGGTTGTTTAAATCAATTTTGATTGTCAATTACAAGCTTGCAAGCAAGACAGAAGCATTTACTTCATTTTAATTACTCTACAGATCTCAATAGTCTTTATATTACTTATGTGTTAGTAGTTTTAGTATTTCTAATCTCTTTGCACATGTCTGGAATTAAATGAATTATTTGTGCAACAAGAAAAAAAAAAAAGCTCTAGCATGAAAAGCACCATAACAACATCCTTAACTCTCTTGAGACCAAAGTTATTTGGAGCTTAGATGCCCAGAGTTTAGCAGTGTTGGTATGCATCAGTTTACTTGAGAATCAACCTGCCTGATTGACAATGGGTCGGAGAACAAGGAACACACACATGCACATTCCAAGTTCTCTGCTGCAAGGTTAATTAATGCTGCCATGGCAATGGTGCATTTTACATTTAGACTACTAAAGTCTTATTGGGACCATGAAATGGTTAAAGGATAACTCCAGGAAAAGAGGTGAAAATAAAGCTGAAATGCATATAAGTAAACTGTTGTACCTGTCAAAGGATTTATAACCTTTCTTCTATCTGTAAAAACAATCTATTTCTATCACACAATGAGCCAGTCCTTTTTTCCTGGTTCAACCTTTCCATTTTTTTATGCCATTCCTATTAGACATATTTGCATCTTTATACTGCTAATTTATTATAATACACTAAGCAGGTAAGGGACATGGGAAGCTGTAAAATGAAACAGGAAATAATAGAATTATCTCTTGGACTGACAGAAGTACTGTATATGAAAAATAGCTTTAATAAACAGTTGAATTACATATACAGTATGTGAGCCGCAATACTTGCTAAAGGATTTATAGTTCTGTTCAGCCAATCAATTGATTTATATATTTTCTTCATACTGCAAGTATTTGGTGCAGAATTACAATTTTTTCTAAGACCACTGTGTCTACGGTCCTCGATGTTGCCCGTTTCTTGTGCTTCAAAATAAATTGTACAGCACATCTTGAAACCTTAGTCTGCTTTGAAAACTTTGGCTGGGAGAGACCTTGCTGACATAACTGACATAACTACCCTGTGTCTTGTCTTGCCATGGTGTATGTCCTGTGACATGGGAAACCAGTCAGCTTCCAGGTTTTATTGCCAAAGCTTAATTGAACAAGCTGAAGTTAGAAGCTGATTAGTGTCTATGCAGAAGTGAGGCCGATTTTGCACTCGCCAGCTTTAGTAAATAAACCCAAAGTGTGCAATAGCTGATGCTGGTTTTAAGCCAAAGGATAGTCACACCAAATATTGATTTGATTTAGATTGTTCTTCTGTTTGCTCACTTTGCATTTTGTAAATTGATAAAAATAAACAATTAAAATATATATTTTTATATTTATTTTTATATTTTTGAAAGCATTCTTATTTTATAGCATGTCTTCACACCTCCCTAAAACGTTTGCACTGTACTGTATATATGCTATAATATCTCACACAAGGTTTTAATAGAGTTTAAGAGTAAGGATGAGCCGAACACCCTCTCAGTTTGGTTCGCACCAGATCATCCGAACAGGAAAAAAATTCGGAAGAACACACGAACACCGTTAAAGTCCTTGGGACACGAACTTGAAAAATCAAAAGTGCTCATTTTAAAGGCTTATATGCAAGTTATTGTCATTAAAAGTGTTTGGGCGTCCTGCCCCAGGGGATATGTATCAAAGCAAAAAAAAGTTTTAAAAACAACCATTTTTTGGAGAGCAGTGATTTTAATAATGCTTAAAATGAAACAATAAAAATGAAATATTCCTTTAAATATTGTGCCTGGGGGGTGTGTATAGTATGCCTGTAAAGTGGCGCAGTTTTCCAGTGTTTAGAATACCACAGCAAAATGACATTTCTACAGGAAAAACGTCATTTAAAATTGTAATGTAAAATTCATTGAAAAAAAAGGCATGCCCCCCCCAGTCCATTACCAGGCCCTTTGCGTCTGGTATGAATATTAAGGGGAACCCTGTGCCAAAATTTTTTAAAAATGGCATGGGGTCCCCCCAAAAATCCATATCAGACCTGAGGGGTCTGGTATGGTTTTCAAGGGGAACCCTGCGCCAAAATTTAAAAAAATGGCATGGAGTTCCCCCAAAATCCATACCAGACCCTTATCGGAGCATGCAACCTGGCAGGCAGCAGGAACCATACCAGGCCACATGCCCTCAACATGGGGAGGGTGCTTTGGGGTCTGACCCCATAGCACCTTGTCCCCATGATGATAGGGACAGGGGCCTCATCCCCACAACCCTTGCCCGGAGGTTGTGGGGGTATGCGGGTGGGGGCTTATCGTAATCTGGAAGCCCCCTTTAACAAGGGGACCCCCAGATCCCAGCCCCCCCTATGTGAATTGGTAATGGGTACATTGTAGTGGTGGTTATGACTAAGGCCTTATAGGCTGAATGCATCAACTGATTTAATCAGCGTTTGTTCACTGTGACTATTCAATAAAATGAAGAAATTTTAAGAGCAACAACTGGAGTGCGGATCATTTTTTCTACATTACTCTACTCAGCCAGCGACTGTGGATCGAGGACCTGGGAGCTCTGCTATCTATGTGGTGTATGGGTAGTAGCACTGACTTTTCTGTTTATACATTCTACCCCTACCATTTCACACAAAAAAAATGTAAAAAAAAAAAAATGTTTGCATTGATACATGTCCACTGGGGCAGAACCCAGGTCCCCAAACACTTTTCATGACAATAACTTGCATATAAGCCTTTAAAAGGAGCACTTTTGAGTTTTCATGTTAGTGTGCCATAGACTTTAACGGTGTTCCGGTGGCTTTAGAATTTGCCCCAAACAATGTATGAATGTGTATGTTGCATAAAGTATAATGTGGTTGGTATAATGTGAAACTTAATAACATTTAAATAAAAAATAATAATAGCGTTCCGCTGTACATATGTGCTTTTTATATATGCATAGATACTTGTTTGTCATGTTTTAATGTATATCTATGTCCTTTCATTGTTCTTAAAAGTCCGTGTTTCTGAAACCAACGAACCAACACATGCTTTCAGCTTTTTAAAATAAATAAATCCACATTCCCAAATGGTTTTAAATGTGATTAAAAGTCTTTGATAACAACTTTTGTAACCAGAAATCAGAGCAGAGCTATTTTCTGTTGTAATTTAAAAACAACTTTAGAAGTGGCATCCTAATTTCTGCTACAAGTTCATTTTAATTATACAGCAGAATGTTACACTTTACTGCCCCGAGTCCCTGGAGGAGGCAGATACTCGTTGCTTTAAATATATGGTAGTTTGAAGGAACCGTGGCAAACACTACACTGAAAAACATTCGCAACACTTATAGCGGCTCATAAACTAGTGAAATGGTTAATATACCATTTTGTATTCATTTTGTCTTTTGTAGCTTTTTCTTACAATCCCATTGACGAACCTTACTGTAAACAATGCTAAAGTCCTAGGTAACTGAAATGAAAGTTAATTCCAAGAAATCGAAAACTCTTGGAAGTGAATATTATTTTTTAAATAAATAAATACATAAATAAATAAAAAAAAACATGTTTGTAACAGGGGCCATAAGATGTTTTACTTTTCCTGCTCACCAGAAGGAGGACAGAGGTTGTAATTCCCCTAAATAAATATTTTGTTAGACCTTATTTAGATAACTGTTTCCAGTTCTGGAGGCATTCACTTAAAATATATTGAAAAGATTCCAGCGATGGGCAAAAAAATGGGGAAAAGACTGAGAGATAAAACATATCAGGAGAGACTGAAGGAACATAATATATACAGTCCTAAAGATGGAAGGAATATGGGGGACATTAAAACCTTTAAATAAGTTAAGGGTGGGGAGAATTTACAATATGAAGTTAAGATTAAGAACATAGTAGGGACATGACCCTAAACTAGCAGGAGGAACATTTAAGACTAACCTTAGAATAAATAGTAGATTTTTGGAACATACTTCTTGCAGAGTTGGTGATTTTTTTAAATGTGTACTGTGGAGTGTCTGGTACAAATTTTTAATTTCACTTTTTAAAGTGTTATATGGTTAAGATCATCAAATGCAGCCAATGCATTTCAGGGAAAAAACCCTCCTCCTTCTTCAGGGCTTGAGCAGTCAATGTTAAAAGAATCATGATAGAAGAAGGGGGAGGCTTTTCCCCCCCAGAACACCTTGATTGTTTTTGATGC
Organism: Lithobates clamitans; assembly: GCA_037952925.1. Classification (NCBI taxonomy): domain Eukaryota; kingdom Metazoa; phylum Chordata; class Amphibia; order Anura; family Ranidae; genus Lithobates; species Lithobates clamitans. The sequence continues at coordinate 1,768,295 of JBBGZY010000071.1, forward strand.
TCTTAGCTACGTTAACCATTTAACTTAAAGAGAACTTTAAGTAAAAGGTACCTTAGCTTTGGGTACAAACTTTGTATTTGTACTAGGCACTCCTCAGTACACATCCAAGAAGTGACTGTCTGCTGAGCACTCCCTTTGTTAGGATTAGAAAGGTAGCAGCCTAGGACCAGAACAAGGTCCACTCACACTAAATTTTTATTTTGCTACCACTTGTTATCGACCCCTGGCTTGTTCCTCAACTAATCTTCTGCTTGATTCCAACCTGCAACTACTCGTTATTGACCTTTGGCTTGTTTACTGACTATGCTTCTGTTTAATCCCTACCAGCTTATCTGCTACTGGACCCCAGCTTGCTCACTTCCTGGTGGGCTGATCCAGAGGATCGCGACCTGGTACTAACATGAAGCAAAATCCATCCTCAGGTGAGCCCGCGTCATTAACCAGGGTGACAGCTTGTGTATCTATCCAGCTAGTTAGTGGTAGTTCCGCTACTGCTATAGAAACTGGTCTTTGAGCCTGACCACTGATTTTGACACAATTTAAACTTTCTTGGCACAACATAAATCTATACTCAGATGAAAGAAAACAAAAAAACCCCCCAGAAAACATCAAAACAAATTATGGGAAGTTTAGATGGACCACTTGGTCTTTTTCTTCTTTCATTCTTCTTGGTTTCTAGGGTATCAGTAAAGGGTTAGTTCAACCTTGATATTAATTACAGTGTCCTTAACCACTTCAGCCCCGGAAGGATTTACCCCCTTCCTGACCAGAGCACTTTTTACAATTTGGCACTGCATCACTTTAATTGCTAATTGCACGGTCATGCAATGCTGTACCCAAACGAAATTTGCGTCCTTTTCTTCCCACAAATAGAGCTTTCTTTTGATGGTATTCAATCACCTCTGCCGTTTTTATTTTTTGCGCTATGAACGGAAAAAGACCAAAAATTTTGAAAAAAAATGATATTTTCTACTTTTTGTTATAAAAAAAATCCAATAAACTAAATTTTAGTCATACATTTTGGCCAAATTGTATTCGGCCACATGTCTTTGGTAAAAAAAATGTCAATAAGCGTATATTTATTGGTTTGCGCAAAAGTTATAGCGTCTACAAACTAGGGTACATTTTCTGGAATTTACACAGCTTTTAGTTTATGACTGCCTATGTCATTTCTTGAGGTGCTAAAATGGCAGCGCAGTACAAAACCCCTCCAAATGACCCCATTTTGGAAAGTAGACACCCCAAGGAAATTGCTGAGAGACATGTTGACCCCATTGAATATTATTTTTTTTTGTCCCAAGTGATTGAATAATGACAAAAAAAAAATTTACAAAAAGTTGTCACTAAATGATATATTGCTCACTCGCTGGCTGAATCACCGGCTGCATTCTCAGGTTCCCTGTTGGGACAGGTGAGCCAGAGAAAAACATGGAAGACGGTGGGGGGGGGGCATTCCCTTCCACTGCTTGTAAAAGCAGTCTAGAGGCTAATTAGCTGCTAGGATTGCTTTTACATGCAAGCTGACCGCTGGCTGAAAAGAATGATACTAAGTTGATACCTAAACCTGCAGGCATCATTCTGGTATAACCACTCAAAGTCCAGTAACATACCAGTACATTGCTGGTCCTTGTTGGGCATATATTGTAATATTTTTTTTCATGCAGCCTGTGGGCTGAACGAAAATAAGAGATTGATCAGAGGGTATGCCCACCATTAAATACCTCCCTTCATCCACCCACTTCTAATGATGGGCATACATGCACCATTTATATATGCCGAAGCATGGGGGCATCCTCCCGCAAAAGGTAGGAGCAAATTGCTCCTCCGCCCCTGCTGCCCCCATGCTTCGGCATATTTCACCTCCGCTGGATTCACGGCTTTATATATCGTGGGAGCAAATGCTGTTGCTGTCAAGATAAATAAATCCGCGCTGCAGCTGAATGGCGTACCTGAAGACAAAAGAATGGTTAACAATAAAACACAGTAAACAGTAAAGTATAAAAAATTGCATACCTGAAAAGCAAACATGATAAAACATAATAAAACATTGCAGAATAGAATACAGTAAAAAAGAGCAGAACAATAGAGAGAGAATAGAGAGAGAGAGAGAACAATAAAACGACAACTATTTTTTCTAATTTTATATATTTTTTGGGTTTTTTTTTGTTTTTTTTACACGTTTTTTGTAACTGTAACTTTTGTAACTGTAACCGGTTCCAGGTTCGGGTCTCTCAAAATGCGATGGCATCTTGGGAGACCCTGTGAAAGTGTGCCTAGTCTGTGCAATGCTGTACGCTAATACTCAACTAGTGTATGGTAGCATTCAAAACATTCACCAATGCAAAGACTAGGATTGTCAGGACAAGAGGGACAATAGTGTCATGCCTATATCCACGCTTGCTGCAGACACAACATCTTTTTGGGGGGGTTCGTTGGGTAGGGGTACTCGGGAGGACATAAAGAAAATGCCTCTCATGCAGCCGACTGCATTTGGTTGGGGATGTGAATGGGGGAAGTACAGGTGTTGCAGAAGTGGTGGGTTCCCAATTAGGATTGGCGAATTCAGCAGGAAGGGCATTATGGGCACGACGGGCCTGTGTCTTCTTGGTGGCAGCGGGACACTACTTGTGCTTGCCACCTCACCAGCTTGAACTGCACTTATGGGACTCGCCACATCACCAAGTGTTACTGCAGTGCTGGTTTGACTATGACCGGGGTGTACTAGGCCGCTGGTGCTTGTCAGTTCACCAAAACACTACCAAAAATACTGTTAGCGATCACAGGAATCAGGCCTGACTCTGCGAACGCTGCAGTTATGCGTTTAGTGTTTTGTAAGTGACAGTGATCGATCGATACTGCACTTGGGTGGGTTGGGCTGGGCAGAGGGGTAAAACGCAGGTGCTAGCAGGTATCTGGGCTGATCCCGCTAACACTGCATTTTTGGGAACCCTAAACTGTTGGGGACGCTAGTATAGATCTGATCGGATCAGATATTAATCCGTTCAGATACTATACCACTACGGGAGCGCAGTACGGTGCGTGCGTGGGTGTTATCGCTACTGGCACTAACCTGACACTGCCTGGGGCTGGTGCTTGCCAGTTCACCAAAACGCTACAAAAAAACTGTTAGCGATCGCAGGGATCAGGCCTGACCCTGCAAACGCTGCAGTTATGCGTTTAGTGTTTTGTAAGTGACAATGATAGATCGATACTGCACTTGGGTGGGCTTGGCTGGGCTGGGCGGAGGGGCAAAACGTAGGTGCTAGCGGGTATCTGGGCTGATCCCGCTAACAATGCATTTTTGGGAACCCTAAACTGTTGGGGACGCTAGTATAGATCTGATCGGATCAGATATTGATCCGTTTAGATACTATACCACTAAGGGAGGTGTACGGTGCGTGCATGGGTGTTATCACTACTGGCGCTAACCTGATGCTGCCTGGGGCGACACAGACCCTATCTGACCCTAAAACCTAACTAATATCACCGCCGGGTGATCAGGGGGCTAAACCTTTATTAGGTAATAAACGACGGGTGCCCTGACACTATAAAAAATAAACTAACTAACCAGTGTCACCCTTAACGGTTATATGGTGATCAGTGGTGAAAGGGTTAACTAGGGGGAAATCAAGGGGTTAAAACCTTTATTAGGTAGTATATGGGGGTCCCTGACGCTATAAAACGCTGACAGCGAACCTATATATTTACCTCCCTAGCTAGCGTCACCAGTGACACTAATACAGCGATCAGAAAAATGACCGCTCAGTGACACTGGCGAAGGGGGGTGATCAAGGGGTTAAAACTTTATTAGTGGGGGTTAGGGGGGTACCCTAGACCTAAAGGGGGCTAACACTATCTGCCCTACCACTTCTAACTGTCACAAACTGACACTAATGCAGTAATCAGAAAAAAAAACTGCTTGGTGTCACTGTGACGAGGGGGGGGTTATTGGGGGGTGATCAGTGGGTGATTGGGGGGTGATGGGGGGTGTAATGTGTGCCTGGCGTGTACTACTGTGTGTGTGTTGTGCACTCACTCAGATGTCTTCTCTCCTCGGAGCTGGAACGGAAAATACCGAGCCGAGGAGCGATGACTACACTTCCTCTGCCGCTGTTTACTATACAGCAGCAGAGGAAGAATTTAATTGGCTGGGAGCGATCGCGAGGGGGGGGCACGAATGGATGGCCTCCCCCTCACCTCTGATCCTTCCCGGACAGAAGCCGACTGCCTCGGGCACCGAGGGGGTCTGACCAGACCCCCCGCCCGCGGGAGGCAGATCACGTACATTCTGCCGACGTATATTGTCGTGAGGCGGTTGGCAACTGGTTAAAGAGTATTTTCACTTTTGCAGTAAAATTAGAACAAAAAAAAAACAATTATATGCTTGTCCTCATTCACGCAGCATGCCTACACAAAGTTTTTAAACAATATTTTGTAATTTTAGATGTTTTTCAGGAGGAAGTGTCATGGCTGACTGCAGTGTTTTTTTTAGAAATCTTATAGTAAGTCTATCCCAAATCTGTTATTATTAACATACAATGTAAGGAATCCAGCCTCTACACTTTTAACCCCTAAACCCTAGGACATACTGTACAGGGTTCAAATCTAGTTGATAATGAAGTTCTGTCTGCACAGTACAGACAGGGTTATTTGTGGCAAACGCCTGCCCAGCCGCCTCATAAACAATTGATTACCATATGTTTTGATAGATGTACTGTATATTGTTTATATTGTTGTAATTTGTACGTCTGGAAATTGTAAAAGTACATACTGAAATGGCTAGTACCACGTATTGTATTATTGTTTGTGCTGATACACTAAAACCTAATTTGGAGAAACTGAGTACAAGTATGTTGTTAAAACCACAGTTGCTAGTCATATTTGTGAACTGTCTTGCCTACCCAAATATTTTGTGATTCTGGTCAACCAATCCAGGTATTTTTCCAGGCACTATATCCAAGTTCCCACCATTCCTACCATCTCCACAGCAGTCAATTTAATACAGCTTGTTCAAAACTTTGGATATTGAAGTACAAGCAGATCAGTGCAATCTCTGAACTCTCGCCTCCAATCTGCAAGCTCCGTTTGTTAGATTTGCTTCACTGTGCAATGCTGTAAAGCTTGCTTTGCTCAATATATTCTCCATTTTTCTGTTAATAAAAATGCTAATGTGCCAGAGATTATAGGATGCTAATAAAAAGATGGGGTACTGTTTATAAATACATTGTATTTTTAATAACAAGAATACATGGCTGTCATCTATATTTGCCAACAATTATACTTGAAATTAGCATTTAACATAAAACAATGTTCTTGGCTAACAAACTTGCTTGCAACAACCTTTTACTTTCTAAATAAACATGACATAACAGCTTTAGGTACAGTAGATGACCACTAACCAGTCTTCATAATGCAACAGGGTGAAAGTACCTTCTATTAAAATACTTTTTATCAATAACTAACGGGCAGCTAAAATAATTTTCGATGTATATACAATATAACTAAATGTCTAATACCTACATTGGCTCAGGCTGAAATAATAAAGGCCTTTTCTAGCTAACCAGCAAGTTGTAGGTAGATGTGTTTCTGAACAGTACTGAATTGTTTGGAATATTAATCATATTTTTGCACATATTTTTACATTAGTGCAAATGACCACTTGTATGTTATTTCATCTAATACAGGCAGATAAGGGCCTAGATTAGATATATAAAAAGTTTAACAGATGCATTGCATTAAAATATTATCAGAATTGGTTCCTCTATCATTAAAACATGTTAAAATTCTGAAACACATAAATGTGTGTATGTTATTGAACCCTTTATGTTGGAGTTTTTAATGGATTGATGCCCAAGACTGGTAAAAGGGACTCCTTATCATGCAGCACCGTGATTATCAGTACAGTGCTGACCTCATCACCGTGATTATCAGTACAGTGCCGACCTCATCAGGAGCCTGTCCTACCAGCTCCCAATCTTCGGTATTTGACTGTTAGCTGTCTATGGCGTCCCAGATACAGTTCTGGGGGCACTGATGGAGCATAGAATTTGATAGCGCCACAGATATGTGGCAGTTGGGCCCTAAAGTCCACCCACCTTGCTGCCACAAATATGTGTATTTCTGCCAAAAAAGATGAGAAAACTATGATTCTAGCACAAATGTGTAAATATTAAAATCAAGGCAATGAAAGAATCCATTTTCCATACACAGCTACAATATTTATTTAACCACTTGAACTCCGGAAGCTTTTATTTCCTTCATGACCAGGCCATTTGTTGCTATTCAGCACTGTGCTACTTTAACTGGCAATTGCACGGTCATGCAACACTGTACGCAAATTATATGATTTTTTCACACAATATAGAGCTTTATTTTGGTGGTATTTGATCACCACAATTTTTTTGTTTTGTTTTTTGCTATATAAACAAAAAAAAAAACAATGTTTTGAAAAAAAAAAAATGTTTTCTACTTTCTGTTATTTCTAATAAAATCATTTTTTTTTTAAATTCAGGTCAAAATGTATTTCATGTCTTTGGTAAAAACAAAATCCCAATAAGTATGTATTAAGTCATTTGTGTGAAAGTTATAGCGTGACGTCCACAAACCATGGTATATATTTTAAATTTGATCAATCCTGATATACTGACAGCCTGTTTCATTTCTTGAGGTCCTTAAAATGCCAGGATACTTTAAGGTGGGGTTCCACCCAAAAAAAAAAAAAAACTACATAAAAAATCCTAAAAAAAAAAATTACAAAAAAAATTTGGATATTTTTTTTTTTTTTACTCACCTCTAAATGCCTGTTGCTAGGGGGTCCCTCGTAGTCTGCCTCTTTCAGTGCCTGGGCTGGTGACATCACTTCCGTCTCGGCACAGGAAGGGTTCAGCTCTGCTCCCTCCATCCTGTCAATCATCTGGGACCCATTACAGGTCCCAGGTGACTGAGCGGCCAATCACGGCGTGCGGCATCGCTTGCGCATGCGCAGTGGGTGCCAGGCTGTGAAGCCACAGCCCGGCGCCCACAGTTGCAATGCCGGCACCACTGAACGGAGGGGGAGACGAGCGGGGCTTCGATCCCCCGCATCGCTGGACCCTGGGACAGGTAAGTGTCCAATTAAAAGTCAGCAGCTGCAGTATTTGTAGCTGCTGACTTTAATTTTTTTTTTTGAGTGGCCCTCCTCTTTAAACACCCCCCAAATTACTCCTTTTTGGAAAGTAGACAGCCTAAGGTATTTAGTAAGGGACATGACGAATTTGCAATTTTTTTGTCACTATTTTTTGAAAAATTAGGAAATTAAATAAAATGTATTTTTTTCACAATTTTTTTTTTTTATATACTGTCATCAGCGCAGTACAGTGTCTTCATATAACTGGCGTGCCAGTGATTGGACATACTGACTGGTTACAGAATGTTAAAAACATTTTTTATTTTTTTTTCATACTTTTATCAGAGTAGTTTAGCGTCACCATAATGACACTGTACTACTTTGGGGGTGATTGGGGATTTTTGTTTTTGCACTTTGATTGCTGTTACAGTAATGATTACTGTAACAGCAATGTTTTGAACTGTCACAAATGGATTACATTCATATTAGCTGGGATTTGCTATTGTGTGATGTGATTGTCCCCCGGCTATCTTATGGTACAGGGTGGTGTAATAGGTACCATGGGATAGCTGTGGGCCAATCACAGCATCACTATAGGAAACACAGCTGTTTTGAATGAAATGTGCCTCATAATAGCTTTGTTGACATTGTGATCATGTGATCGCATAGCTATCAAAGCGACCGGGTACTGGGATTTACTAACTCGGGAGAGGCAGGATGACCTACATGTCCGTAATCCTACCTGGCCTTGCCACCCTGTCGCAATAAATTTTCTGTGGCCAGGCAGCAAGCAGTTACAGTAAGCTACAAAGCCAGCAAAAAAACTAAAAGAGCCTACTACTACTATTACTAAAATACACTGAAATTACAATGTATGGAAGAGTCAATTAAGCTGCTCCACAAAAGATGCTGTACAACAGTTTATTTTTATACAGAAGGTATTTGCATAAAAAAATGTCCTTTAGAACCACTGTAAAGCAGAAGGCATTTACAAATTCCAACTTGAAGTATTGGCTTCATCCATCAAGTCTTAAGTGGGCATAAAACCTTTTTTTGGAGAACTCAGCTGAAGAAAGGAAACCTTAAGGGAAAACCCTAAATGTATAACAAAGATAAAATAAAGTCTCTACAGCGTAACTCTAAGCAAAGCCAAAAGAGAGAACCAAAAAAAAAAGCTTCATCAGTGCCTCTACATCAGTGTCCATTAGTGCCAATAAGTGTCACTTATCAGTGTCCATCAGTGCCACCTTATCAGTGGTCATTAGTGCCACCTCATCAGTACAGCCTCATCAGTGCCCATCAATGCAGCCTATCAGTGTAGCTTCATCACTCATCAGCACACATCAGTGAAGGAGAAACATTACTTATTTGCAAAATTTATAACAGAAACAAGGTTTTTTTTTCAAAATATTCTGTCTTTTTTTCATTGGTTTAGCAAAAAATAAAAAATAAACACCCAGTGGTAATTAAATACCACCAAAAGAAAGCTCTATCTCAAAAAATTATAAAAATTTAATTTGGGTACAATGTTGCATGACCACACAATTGTCGTTCAAAGTGTGACAGCACTAAAAGCTGAAAATTGGCCTGGGCAGGGATGGGGTAAAAGTGGTGGTAACAGTCTTTTTAAAAACATTTGTAATTTTTTTTTGTGTTTTTTTCCTCGAAGTTGCATTGAAATGAAGACCCAGTTGTTTTTACCATTTTGTCTTCAAAGTTGCATTGAAAGGAAGATCCACTTCATGCTGTACCAATACAATTTTTTTTTTTTGTAATCATTTGGTACATGTCCCCCATGTCAGTGCTTAAATCCCCATGACTTTTTGACAATCCCCTGGCTATTAATCCTAAAAAAAAAATGCCAGAAATGATTACCAAAGTTCCCCCTTTGATTTAAGTTTGGGTTTTTCAGATGAATTCTCATCCCCCCTCACAAATCAAACCTGGGAACATCTAATGGTGACATAGGGGAACCACAGTGTACAGCAGGGGACATGGTAATCAACACTGCCAAAAGTGTTGAATTTAGAAATTTCTTTAGAGGTCACTTTCTTCTCACTATTGTGGGGTTCAGTGGTGCAGGCAGCAATAGATCACATAAAGTATCACATATCTTTTTTTCTGGGCAAGCTTTACTTCAATATTTGATTCATTTTAGCAACATTTCTCACATTAACCACATTTCTTAAAGCAGAACTCTGGGGGGGGGGGGATTCCCCATGCAGTGGGGCTGAACCCACACTGCATGGGTTAACTGCTTGTTTTTTGCCTAGGGTAGAAAATTGCAGAGAGTTCTGCTTTAAGGATGGATCAACTCAAGTTAAGTTAATATTTCCCTACAGCTAAAGTTGTCCATGCCCATTAATAATTGAGTTGAGGTTGTACTAATGCTTGCATGTAAGCACGGCTTCTTCATCTTACATATAGCCTAGACCAATGCCTAGTTCTTTCTTTAGGAGCTACCAATTTTATTACATATTATTGTGCCGCCCCCCCCAAAGCTACTCTTCATGAAAAAATAAATAATGGCCCTTTAAGTGTGTGCAGGACACCAGAAACACAGCTGCTATGGGAAGCATGACGTGTTTGCAATCACATGATTGCGAAGAAGAAGCTCTATTGGCTTCCTTTAGAAAGTCCTCAGGGCGCAGTCCCTCTATAGCACTGCTGTGGTGTGTGATTGTGAACCTGTGCCTTTACTTCAGGTTTCTCTGACTCATCCCGGCTAGTCCAAAGGTGGATGGATGGCGACTTGCTGTGAGAGCTGTGAGTACAAGGGGGGTAGAGGGGGGATATCTAATGTAAAGGAGGACTCTGATGGTGACATCTAATGTAAAGGAAGACTCTGATGGGGACCTCTAATTTAAAGAGGGACTCTGATGGGGACATCTATTGTAAAGGGGGTATCTGATGTGAAGGAGGACTCTGATGGGGACATCCAATGTAAAGGGGGATTCTGATGGGGACATCTAATGTAAAGGAGAACTCTGATGGGGACATCTATTGTAAAGGGGGTATCTGATGTGAAGGAGGACTCTGATGGGGACATCCAATGTAAAGGGGGATTCTGATGCGGACATCTGATGTAAAGGAGAACTCTGATGGGGACATCCAATGTAAAGGGGGATTCTGATGGGGACAACTAATGTAAAGGAGGACTCTGATGGGGACATCTAATGTAAAGGAGGACTCTGATGGGGACATCTGATGTAAAGGAGGACTCTGATGTGGACACCTGATGTAAAGAGGGACTCTGATGAGGACACCTGATTTATATGGGGATGCTGATGGGGACACCAGTTGTAAAGGGGGACTGTGATTAGGACACCTGATTAAAGGGGGGCACCTGCTGTAAAGGGGGACTCTGATTGGGACAGCTGATGTATAGGGGGACTCTGATGAGGACACCTGATGTATAGGGGGATGCTGATGGGGACACCTGTTGTAAAGGGGGACTCTGATTGGGACACCTGATGTAAAAGGGGGCACCTGCTGTAAAGAGGGACTCTGATTGTGACACCTGATGTATAGGGAGACTGATGAGGACACGTGATGTATAGGAGGATGCTGATGGGGACACCTGCTGTAAAGGGGGACTCTGATGTAAAAAGTGGCTCTGATGAGGACACCTTATGTTAAGTGCGTTTTCTTTTATTTTACTTGAAATGTGGATGTGATTGGCCTACTGTGATGGGCACGGTGAGGCTGCATATGATGGGCACAGTGAGGCTGCATTTGATGGGCATAGTTTTATCTAGCAGTAATGATACATAATCACCTGATATATAGCTATTTACAGTCCGGCATTACTAGCAGTTTAATTTTTCAGTTTGTTTGCGCCCCCTAAAAAATGTTGAGCACCAGCTGCCACTGTACAGAACACAGCCAGTAATTGTATTTCCTACTTGTCTGATTGACTCACTGCTTTTCCCAAGTATATAAAGAGCTAAAAGTCCAATTTGAGGTAATCACTGTAATATATGTTTTATTATTGCTGAGAAACTTCTAGAAATCTTCCACTGCTAAGGAGAGATGAAGGGAATGCAGGCTTTTTTTTTTTTTTTTTTTAAAGATTGAGAATACATTGGTTGTGATAAGGATAGACCCTACTCTCTAAAGTCATTGTATGAAAAGAACATGGTAAGGTTTCCATCAATTTCTTCAGAACACTGAAAACATCCAGCTATGTTTTCGATTTTACTACAAGGTAAAGTATAACTGAAGCTTAAAGTGGTTGTAAAGGCAGAAGGTTTTTTTTTATCTTAATGCATTCTGTGCATTAAGATGAAAAACCTTCTGTGTGCAAGAGCCCCCCTCAGCCCCCAAATACTTACCTATGCCCCCTCTGATCAAGCGATGTCCACGAGAGTGGTAGAGGGGGGGACATCTAACGTAAAGGGGGACTCTGATGGGGACATCTAATGTAAACGAAAATTCTGATGGTGATATCTGATGTAAAGGAGGACTCTGATAGGGGACATTTAATGTAAAGGAGGACTCTTATGGGGACATCTAATGTAAAGGAGAATTCCAATGGTGACATCTAATGTAAAGGGGGATTCTGATGCGGACATCTGATATGAAGGAGGACTCTGATGGGGACATCTAACGTAAAGGAGGACTCTGATGGGGACATCTAATGTAAAGGGGGACTCTGATGGGGACAATTTTTAGCTTTCAGCACTTTCATACTTTGAATGACAATGCAATACTGTACCCAAACTAAATTTTTATAATTTTCTTCCCACAAATAGAGATTTCTTTTGGTGGTATTTGATCACCTCTGTGGTTTTTAATTTTTGCACTATAAACAAAAAAAGACAGACAATTAAAAAAAAACAACTGATGGGCACTGGTAGGCAGCACTGATAGGCAGCACTGATGAGGATCTACTGACAGGCATTACTGGGTGGCACTGTTTGGCACTTTGATGGGGCACTGACAGGCATTACTGATGGGGCACTGATTGGCACTTTTTTGGCCACTGATCAGCACTGACATCCATTTATTATGGGGACAGGCTGGCAGGTGTTGGGCACTGGTTGGCAGCTGATGGGCACCTTTTGATGGGGGCTGATTATCAGCACAGACCCTTTCTCTGACAGGGAAAGCCACCAATCGGCTCTCCCTGTCAGCATGAACCAAGGAGAGCTGTTTACCAGCACTTCTTGGTTCACACGATGATCAGCTGTGATTGGTCAGAGGCTTCATACCACAATCAGAGTTGCGGTGTGCCAGACTGACACACAGAACCTCCCATCTCTGCGCTGCGTGCCCCTGCATGAGCATGCAGACTCTGTTATCCTGTTCACATCATATGACGTCCAATCAGGATAACACAACCACATTGCCACCATCATTCTGCTATATGGCAGGTGGCAAGTGGTTAAATTAGCAGTGCTTTTTTTTATTTCTAAAGTGAAAGCCTAAAAATTAAAAATTCTTTACAATATAGTGCATGGGGGTCCTCTTAGTCTACCTGAAATGTGGCAGATCTGTACCATGTCTAGAATCTGCTGCAGCAATAATTGTATTTCTAAAGCCAAAAAATGACATTTTCCCTGCAAGCTGCCTTTATTTTGCTCAGCAACAGTTGGGGAGCCAGTGCGTATGATGAGGCCACAATGTAGTGCACTGGGAACAAGATTAGAGATTTTTTGGATACATTCTGGTGTCACTTTGACTTTGTATAGAAGTAGCGTGTGTGTAAAAATTGGTCTTTGGGTGTCGGTGGCGCCTTCCCACCGTAACCCTATAGAGGTAATCTTGATGAAAGCAAGAATTGGCCTTGCTGTAAAAAATTGCAATGATATGCACCTGTCAAACAGGTGCAGAAAAATTTGTCTTTAGGGTTACGGTGGGAAAGCGCCACCGACACCCATAGAGATATTCTTGATGAAAGCAAGAATTGGCCTGGCTGTAAAAAAAATTGCAATTATATGCACCTAACAAACAGGTGGCGAAAAATTGGTCTTCGGGTGTCGGTAGCGCCTTCCCACCGTAACCCTATAGAGGTGCTCTTGATGAAGGCAAAAAAAATTGCAATGATATGCACCTGCCAAACAGGTGCAGAAAAATTGGTCTTTGGGTGTTAATTGTGCCCATGAAACCTATACAAAAAACATTATTCCATATGAAATGATTGAACACCCTCAAAGCTAGGCAGCCTCAAAGTCCTGCAGAGATTCCACATCCCAAAAAGACTTAATCAGTGACATCGGCATCAGGGGCTTCATAGCTGGTAATCCAGGACTGATTCATTTTTATAAAAGTCAAACGGTCCACGGAGTCAGTGGACAGACATGTTCTATGATCAGTAACGAAACCTCCAGCAGCACAGAATGCCTGTTCTGAAAGCACGCTGGATGCAGGCAGCCCAACAACTCAATAACATACTGGGCAAGTTCTGTCCAGTGGTCTATTCTCTTGACCCAGTAAATCAGTGGAGCTGACGTGCTGACGTCTCACGTGTGCCGTTCGTGGGACGGGTGTCTGCATTAGCCGGCCGGCTGTTTGCTTTTATAATTCAAAATTTTTGTAAGTGCCATTGTTTTTATTCAATAAATGTTGATTATCAGTATTATGCTATGGTGATCCTTTCTCGTTCTGGGAAACATCTGAATGGTACAACAATCTGCCCACATATTTGATCCATGACTGGCAAGTTTGGAGGGTTCTGCTCTGTATGCTGACCACCTCGTGGGGTTTGCCTGGATATCGCCCTTTTGGTCTCCTCTTGGATAAAGGCCTTGGCCGGGTACAGGTCGCAGGCTTATAGAGCTTGCCGTTCGGTAAGCGAGCATTTTGTGTGGTGTATCACTGGGGTTGTGGTGGAGGATGTATCCAACCAATTGAACTACATTCACTTTCCGCATAACTGTTTGAGCACTGCCTATCATATATAGATGGACTCTTATGACCCGTACACACGGTCGGATTTTCCGACAGAAAATGTGTGATAGGACCTTGTTGTCGGAAATTCAGACCGTGTGTAGGCTCCATCACACATTTTCCATCGGATTTTCCGACACACAAAGTTTGAGAGCAGGATATAAAATTTTCCGACAACAAAATCCGTTGTCGGAAATTCCGATCGTGTGTACGCAAATCCGATGCACAAAGTGCCACGCATGCTCAGAATAAATAAAGAGATGAAAGCTATTGGCTACTGCCCCGTTTATAGTCCCGACATACGTGTTTTACGTCACCGCGTTCAGAATGATCTGATTTTCCGACAACTTTGTGTGACCGTGTGTATGCAAGACAAGTTTGAGCCAACATCCGTCGGAAAAAATCCTAGGATTTTGTTGTCGGAATGTCCGAACAAAGTCTGACCGTGTGTACGGGGCATTACTCTTTATTATCTTTCATATTTATGTATTGATATTGTTCATTGTGAAACACTGTTGGTTTTTTCTCAATAGTAGGTTTAGCGCTGCTATCTATTGTCCTATTTGTGTTTGTGTGTATCCCACTTCTAGCAGCTGCTTTTTTAATATATATTGTATGTAAAATTTTTTGCACATCAATATTTTTCTCACTTAAGTTCTAAGAACATTTCATCTACAGCGCGGTATTTTTTTACATAATAAATCAGTGGATGGTGAGCTAGAAAGCTCTTCATATCTGTTTTGGCCCCGAGGTAATCGTCCACCATGTGATGCAGATGCTGCCGATGCGATTTGGAAGCTGACAGCTCTGGGCAGCGAGGATTAAAAAATTCTGAAATGCCTCACTTAGGCGGACGCCTTCTCCAATGCTCCTCTCTTGACCAACAGAAGACTCAAAATTACGTTTTACATGACCCTGTAACCTACTGAAGTCAGAAAAAACGTTCAATAAAATTCTCTTTAACGTGTCCTCAAGAGATTTTATGTTCTGCACTCTCTGTGGGGACGGGATGAGTTCTGAGACCTTCCCCTTATAAAGGAGGTCAAGGAGGGTTGCCATCCAGCAATCATCCTTCTCCTTTATGCCACGTATTCTTGGGTCCTTTCACAAGCTTTGAAACATGAGGTTGCCCATGCGCCTCAAATTTGCCGAGACATGAATAGCAGACTCCTCGGGTCACTCAGAATGACAGCATCTGGAACTTCCTTCTCCCAGCCACGTACTACTCCCAAGGGTCCTGGGGTTGCAAAGCCATCGCTTACAGATTGACACATGTCTTCCTTTTCTTCAAAGCCAATGAAAGTGCCAGAATCCTCCTCCTCATCCTCCTCCCCTCTCTCCTGTGTGTTCTGTGACATAGGAAGGATGGTGTCTGGATAAATTGGGCCTTGAGAGAAAAGGAAGTCCTTCACTTCCTCCTGCTGCTCTGCCTCCAGTGCCCTGTCCATAATGCCATGCAGAGTCTGCTCCAGCAGGAACACAACAGGGATTGTGTCACTGATGCATGCACTGTCACGGCTCACCATCCTTCTGGCCTCCTCAAATGGTGACATAACAGTGCATGCATCTTTATAGACCAGCCATTGGCGTGGGAAAAAAAGGCAGAGGCGGCCAGAGCCTGTTGTCGTGCCATATTCACACACAGGTACTCATTGACGGCCCTCTGCTGCATGTATAGCCCCTGCAGCATTGACAAAGTCCAGTTCCACCTGGTGGGCATGTCACAAATCAGGCGGTTTACGGGCAGGTAGATTTCCCGCTGAATTACAGCCAACCAAGCACTGGCTATGTATGACCGCCTGAAATAGCTACAGACTCTTCTGGCCAGCTTTGGCACATCTTGCAACCCTGGGTACATATTTAGGAAATGCTGCACCACCAAATTGAGGACATGGGCCAGGCATGTTTGAGCCATTAGAGAATATGAAAACACTGCGCTCTAATAGCAAAAAAAAAAAAAATTTTAAAAATTTATGTGAGCCAGCAGCTGCATACATTGTGACAAACAATAACTGGTAACTGGGAAAAAATGCAGCGCTAAGAAATATTGGGAAGTTAGGGTGTAGTGAAACAATTATAAAGAACGGGAAATTGGGACTTTGAATGAGGTCAAGAACATTGTGGGAGTAGATTGATAAAAACAAAAAGTATATTTATTGAAAATAAAAGATGCATAAAACATATCAATTGCATAGCCACTTCAGGAGAGACATTGTAGTGAATATCAAACCATAAAATTTCACACACACATAGTATGTGTGTATGCAACATGGGCATCAAGGGTACATTAAATATATATCAACTTGGCACCACATAGTGGTCACAACTGATTGTACAATACATTCAATAAATTTCATATATATACACATTGCAGCAGCCTAGGTGAAAAAAATGACAATAATATAAAGAAGTACACTGAGACCATGATTGAAAAAATATATATGACATGTTCATTGGTGGAAGGTGTAATCTGAGCAGGAGTCTGCGTCATCAAATTGCCCCATGACATGTTCATTGATAGAAGGTGTAATATGAGCATGAATTTGCATCATCAAGTTGCCCGACGCGTTTCGTGTAAACCACTCATCAGGGGCTGATGCTGTGAGGTATCTAAAAGGTATAGTAGGATACAATTAATCCAATGATCACTAGTGGATGGGGACAGGCAATTAAGCCCATCCGGTGTACTTACATGAAATGAGAGTTGGAAGGCATTAAAAGCCGGAAGCCAGGGCCGGGACGGTAGTCTGTACCGGGAGCTGAGGTAGTGTGGCAGCGCTGCGGCGGGGTGGGCATACACCCAGACCACCCCCACATCCACAGATAATAGGTTGCCAGATAGAATGGTGAAACATGGTGTTGTACCAGTAGAAGTAAAAACTGCCGGGAGGGATCTAAGATAAAAGGATGGAAAATCAGTGTATCATAGTATACTGATAGGATAGATGGAAGATAGTTTGCATCCAGTGAAAAAGTGAAACCGAAACAAGCAGGTGTAGACCTCAACCAGATAGCTTGTAAAGGATAGTACATGAGGGGGTCAGAAAAGACCAAAGAACCCAGTATGCCAGAACCGATGGGTAGAAAGGAATGGCTGGCTAGCAGGATGAGGAGTAGAGTGGTATAACAATAGCTTACTTGTATCCCAGGCAGAGAAAAAAAAAAAATAGACCACGTCCTGTAGCGAGGAGTAAAAAGTTTGATCTGGACAACCAAGCTGAGTGGGGGGAGGCCGGATATAGCTGATCCGCACACGTGCGCGCTGACACACACCAGCGTCACGTAAACTCGGCCAATGCAGGGAGGGGCTCCGGCACAGGTGGTGAGAACCGCCCATGGAGGACGCCCCAGTGTTCGGCTGGCCGGCTGAGATGGACAAAACTCCGACGTGCCATGACGCATAAAGATTGCGCATTTTTGCGTCATGGAGTCGGAGTTTTGTCCATCTCAGCCGGCCAGCCGGACACTGGGGCATCCTCCATGGGCGGTTCTCACCACCTGTGCCGGAGCCCCTCCCTGCATTGGCCGAGCTTGCGTGACGCTGGTGTGTGTCAGCGTGCACGTGTGCGGATCAGCTATATCCGGCCTCCCCCCACTCAGCTTGGTTGTCCAGATCAAACTTTTTACTCCTCGCTACAGGACGTGGTCTTTTTTTTTTTTTTTTCTCTGCCTGGGATACAAGTAAGCTATTGTTATACCACTCTACTCCTCATCCTGCTAGCCAGCCATTCCTTTCTACCCATCGGTTCTGGCATACTGGGTTCTTTGGTCTTTTCTGACCCCCTCATGGACTATCCTTTACAAGCTATCTGGTTGAGGTCTACACCTGCTTGTTTCGGTTTCACTTTTTCACTGGATGCAAACTATCTTCCATCTATCCTATCAGTATACTACGATACACTGATTTTCCATCCTTTTATCTTAGATCCCTCCCGGCAGTTTTTACTTCTACTGGTACAACACCATGTTTCACCATTCTATCTGGCAACCTATTATCTGTGGATGTGGGGGTGGTCTGGGTGTATGCCCACCCCGCCGCAGCGCTGCCACACTACCTCAGCTCCCGGTACAGACTACCGTCCCAGCCCTGGCTTCCGGCTTTTAATGCCTTCCAACTCTCATTTCATGTAAGTACACCGGATGGGCTTAATTGCCTGTCCCCATCCACTAGTGATCATTGGATTAATTGTATCCTACCATACCTTTTAGATACCTCACAGCATCAGCCCCTGATGAGTGGTTTACACGAAACGCATCGGGCAACTTGATGATGCAAATTCATGCTCATATTACACCTTCTATCAATGAACATGTCATGGGGCAATTTGATGACGCAGACTCCTGCTCAGATTACACCTTCCACCAATGAACATGTCGTATATATTTTTTCAATCATGGTCTCAGTGTACTTCTTTATATTATTGTCATTTTTTTCGCCTAGGCTGCTGCAATGTGTATATATATGAAATTTATTGAATGTATTGTACAATCAGTTGTGACCACTATGTGGTGCCAAGTTGATATATATTTAATGTACCCTTGATGCCCATGTTGCATACACACATACTATGTGTGTGTGAACTTTTATGGTTTGATATTCACTACAATGTCTCTCCTGAAGTGGCTATGCAATTGATATGTTTTATGCATCTTTTATTTTTAATAAATATACTTTTTGTTTTTATCAATCTACTCCCACAATGTTCTTGACCTCATTCAAAGTCCCAATTTCCCATTCTTTATCTTTGCAATAGGGATGGAAGCACATTGTGTATATGTGCCTCATTTAAAGT
The DNA here is from genome assembly GCA_037952925.1 of Lithobates clamitans. Taxonomy (NCBI): domain Eukaryota; kingdom Metazoa; phylum Chordata; class Amphibia; order Anura; family Ranidae; genus Lithobates; species Lithobates clamitans. Next base: position 1,787,084 of record JBBGZY010000071.1, read on the forward strand.
CCCGAACTCCCCGCTTTTCCTAGTGAAACAATTAAGTAAGAGATGCTGTATTGAACAGTAAAGCATATGTGCAAAAACCATAAGTGAAGTGAAATGAACAAACACAGTATAAAGTGTCCACATATGGTAAATGGAAGATTCCAAACTCAAATTAATAAGAGGAACTGGTATAGACCAAAAAATTATGTGAGACTGGAAATTAAAGTCAATGGTGCACGGTGTGAATCTGTGACTGTTAGCCAACAACGGGGTACAGAACTTCCGTAGCTGTAAACCAACATCTCGATATGGGGCATCAGAATGAAAACATCAGGAAGTAAGATAAGATGGGTACTCTTACCAGATGACGTGGACTCCACTGTCGTATGACATGGAGTCAATGGTGCATGGAGCCAAACCTAGGCTGGAAAACGATATCCGGAACGGTGGAACCTCTGTCTCACTTCTCAACCTCTCTGGTGGGGTGAAGAAACATCAGGAAGGGCCGCCAACTGGATATCAGCCAATAGACCTCAAGGATGTGTTCCAAGGAGAAGCCAGGGACAGATTTGATCCAGACCCCGTGATGGAAGTAGGGCTACTGGAAGGCAGTTTCTTGCATCGGGATAATATGCAAATAAAAAATAAAAAGCTTCTGCATAGTGCAGGTAAACCAGGGATTTTTATTTCTAAAAATACCATACAAAAAATGGATAAAAGTGATCACAATTGAAATAAAATCTAAGCAGCGTAAGGAAGGGGAGATCGCCCGACGCGTTTTGACCAAGAGGGTCTTCAACAGGGGCATGAGCTTCCCCCTTCACGCTGCTCCTATATATATATATATCTAATCCAATAAAATAACCCCTATAGCCAATCACAGTGGAGCTACAAAGATCAAGTAATCAGGAACTGGATCCTGTTGATCGCTAGACCAATCAGAATCATGAATAAAACAGCCGGTGAGTGTAGGACCCAATAGCGCAGTCTAATAGTGAGACTGACGCCTGGAGACCTCCCCACCGCATGGCAAACAATAGTGGACATCACTTCCTGGTAATGCATCACTTCCTGGTCATGTGATGTGGGGTGAAGGGGCGGTGTCCCGGCTCCCTGACCCAATCAACAACCACCAAAAGGTGCACAGGATGGGAGAGGGTAGTCACGGAAACCGAATCTCCTCAGCTCAAGTCCCGATCACATGATCGGATCTGGTGCTGTCACATGGCTAAAAACATCAATGTGAGGGGGCATGGCCTGGACAGCGATGTGAGCGGACGTGCGAGACTGTAGCTCCGCTGCCGGCAGATCCTTCTGTACCCATCCTGTACGATAGGAACACCGAAATCCGCTCCAAAACAACCAGGGACCGAGCACGGACTTCCGAGCACACCATGTCTCCGCCGAAACATACTACCGCAGCCTCCTCTTCCCTCGAGAGATACCGCAGGACGGAGCGGGATGCAGAGGGCCAAGATGGCGCCGCGCCAGCAGAACACGCGGCATCTCCCACAGAACAAGCGCCTAACGACACCAGTAAGGTACTCGAGGCAATCTCTCTATGTCAGTCCACCTTGACAACTAAAATAGAGGGAGTGAAGGTGGACATTTCGCTAATTAGACAAGACATGTCAAAAATTAGAGAGCGGGTCGCTGAGGCTGAGACCAGAATTGGGCGGGTGGAGGACACGCTATACCCTATGCAGAACTCACAGGAGAACATACAACGTCAGCTACAACAATTGGCACAGAAACAGGATGATTTAGAGAACCGGACCCGCAGGTCCAATCTCCGGTTTATTGGACTGCCAGAGGGCTCAGAGGGCACTGACCCAGCCACCTTTTTAGAGCAACTCTTGCTTAAAACGTACGGGAGAGAGGCATTTTCAACCACTTTAGTAGTGGAACGCACCCATCGAATGCCGGCCCGACGCCCACCAGAGGGGGCACCCCCGCGCACATTTATTGCAAAGCTGTTGAACTTCAGGGACCGAGATGCGGTCCTAAGGCTGGCAAGACTGAAAGGAAACATCCCATTTCAATCCAGTTCCATCTCAGCATTTCCGGACTTTTCAGCAGAGGTCCAACGCCAAAGAGCCCGGTTCTCCGACTTAAAACGTCGCCTGAGAGCGCACCATATCAAATATGCAATGCTCTTCCCAGCCCGTCTCCGTGTGGTGGGTGAGGATCGCGTCCACTTTTTTGATGACCCAAACCTGGCCTCCACATGGCTGGATCAGCAAGATGCCCAAAGAAATCGCCCTGCCTGATGCATACCCTCGCGGCCGGTCAAAGTAAGTGTCACTACACTGCTCCTTGAACTGCGATATTTCTTATGTCCCCTGTGACCCGCGCCCATAAATGTACCTTCACTGACCCCATAGACGTGGGTTATCTACAGTACTGAACATTATACTCTTCGGCCCTAAATCTACCATCTATACACCTAGGCCCTCCACCGACAAAATTCTACAATGATAGCGTGCCTCATACACTGCTCCAGACCCATAAGTACTTCACTACAGGACCTTTAAGTTTCCCGTACGAGGGCCTGCACGATAGCCAACACTGGAATAGCTGGTCACTTTGGATCACTCCACCAATATTATATCTCACTTTTTCCTCCCCCCCTTTTTCTTATATCCCCCACTTTGCCTAAACCCTTGTTTTACCACCAACTATATTTTATCGGATGACAGAGGACTGCCACGATCCCACCATTACCTATGGAGCATGAGGACTTTCTCCTGGCTAAATATAGAGTCTCTTCGCCACATGCCACAGTTAAATGGTTAAAAGGTTTCTACCACGCGGACACTTTCCTATTCGCCGCATAATTGAAGCTACGTGCGGTTCATCGCTGGTGTAATACCCAGTATTTGTTCGCCCCCAAAGGGTGTTTGATTATGTCGCCACTGTCGTTGCCCAATAGGCTCTTGACGGTGTTGACCTGTTTAATGTGCACCTGTTTTTTGTTTTTGCCTTTTCACTTTAATTTACCTTGCAGTAACACCCTTCTTCCTTACAGATGCACTAGGTTCGGGTTATATGCCCCAGTCAAGTTTGGGCGACTGAGGGCAGGGAGGGTGGGGAGGGGAAAAGTTAAAGTTCAAGTTAAGCTACGAAACATGTATAACAATTTGCAATGCACGATAATGAACATGTATGTGTACTGTTATATGGAGGAGGGAGGAGCTGCTGAGATCACCCTGGGAGGATGGGGGATGGCATGCGCCCCTAACAAGCACCATAAATTAATCCTAAAAGAAACATGGAGATACTACTTAAATGGCTAATTTGAAATTCCTCATTTGGAATATCCGCGGGATCCGAGACAAACTTAAACGTACGGCTGTCTTCACGTGCCTTAAGACGTATCGTGCAAACATCACGGTTTTAGTTGAGACCCATGTTACAGGACAGCTCCAGCTTGCGCTGAAGCGGCCATGGGTAGGCTGGGCGTTTCATGCCACTCACACTCCCTATTCCCACGGGGTCTCAGTACTTATAACCAAAACTGCTCCCTTTGCATTGATCTCAGTACGTACAGATCCCCACGGCAGCTCTGTTTTTTTACACTGTACATTATATGGCTCCCAATACTTGGTTATGGCATTCTATATACCCCCACCGTATAAATCCACCTTAATCACGGAAGGCCTACTATATATGGCTCAACACCCCAATATACCTGCTATATGGATGGGGGACTTTAATATGGTACTGAATCCCCAGATAGATAAAACACAATCAAACCAAAAGGACCACCTCCCAGATACTACCAGACTAGGACGCACACTAAAAGAATTCTCGCTGACTGACGTCTGGAGATACAAACACCCCCAGGATTTAATGTACTCATGTTTTTCTGCAACTCACTCCACTATGTCCCGCATCGACCTTATTCTAGTTTCTGACACGATACTCCCCAAATTAATAGACTCAGGATATCACACTAGATCCCTCTCTGACCACGCCCCCTGCTGGACAACACTGAAATTGACCCAGCACGTTGGTCCTCGAACATGGCGTTTACACCCCTTCTGGTTGTCAATGGTAAAGGACCAAGAGGAGACACACACAGACTGGAAATTCTTTTTTAGAATTAACCAAAACACTGCCTCGGTAGGACACATCTGGGAGGCGTACAAATTACATGTCCGTACTATTCTAACCTCCCGCATAAATAGAATTAAAACCTCCTCCAATTTACTTCTCGAGCAGGCCTCAGATAGGATTGACCTTCTAACAAAGGAGTTTCACAAAGACCCCAGTCAGGACAGGGCAGCAACACTTAGACTCCACACACGACTATTGGACCAACTACACTACGACAAAGCTAAAAAGAAGCTCTTCTTCCTAAAACAATGCGTGTTCAAACAAGGGGAGCGCGCTGGCAAATTACTAGCATACTTAGCCCACCAGAACACCAACCCCCCAGTAGTGGTGACCCTGTTAGAACCCCAAAACACCATAATCTCAGATCCCCCCACAGTAGCAGAGGCTTTTCGTAAATACTACTCTGACCTATACTCCTCTAAAGTATCAGTTACTGCACAGGAAACCAGATCATTCCTCCAGGAAATCCCCTTTCCACAACTATCTGAACCTCAGATACAAGAACTAGAGGCCCCCCTCACACTAGATGAAATTATCCTAGCTATAGCTTCCTTGGCGCCGGGTAAGGCACCAGGGGGAGATGGTATCCCACTGGATTTCTATGCGGCATACTCTGAGATATTGGCCCCTGAACTTTTGAAATTATACAATCACATATTTGAAACTGAATCCCTCCCTGAAACCCTCCGCCAGGCAGTAATTATAGTAATCCCCAAACCGGGTAAGGACCCCCAACTACCAGAATCCTATCGCCCTATCTCACTTCTTCAAGCAGACATAAAAATACTAGCCAAAATATTAGCTATACGCCTTAATAACAGCATTCTCTCCCTCATTCACCCTGATCAGACAGGGTTCATGCCAGGAAAAAACACAGCTATGAAGTTAAGACGCCTCCACATGAATATTCAAGCGGAACACGAGAACATGGAAGATAGGGCGGTGGTAGCGCTCGACGCCGCTAAGGCATTCGATTCAGTGGAGTGGGGATATCTCTGGGAGTGCCTGCGGGGATACGGTTTTGGTCCCAACTTTATACAATGGGTACAGCTATTATATTATTCCCCAATGGCAAGAGTGGTGGTAAATGGCTGGACATCCGATTCCTTCCCACTGAGTAGAGGAACCCGTCAGGGGTGTCCGCTGTCCCCTCTGCTATATGCTTTGGTGGTGGAACCCTTGGCTATCTCCCTTAGACAAAACCCACACATACGGGGACTACGAGCGGGACCTCTGACGGAGACATTAAGCTTGTATGCAGACGACATGCTTCTGTATCTGGAAGATACCGGCCCTTCCCTACAGGCGTCCCTCCTAACCATTGAAGAATTTGGTAAACACTCAGGTCTAAGCATGAACTGGACTAAATCTCAGATTCTCCCCATAGATCTGACAGCCCCCACACAAAGCGTGGCATCCCTCCCTCTGCAAAGAGTTGCAGCTAATAAATACTTAGGTATAGAAATCACTAGAGATCCACTGGAATACACCACAAATAATATTGAACCACTTTTTTCATATTTAAAATCCCGAACGCAAACCTGGGCAAGACTCCCTCTTGGAGTAATGGGCAGGATTAACCTCTTTAAGATGATACTACTGCCAAAGTTCCTATATTTACTTTGGAATTCCCCAATTTCTATTCCCCTTAAAACCTTCAAAACCATCGATAAAATTCTTAACTCCTTTGTGTGGGGCTCCAATAGGCATAAATTGGCCTGGAATACACTTAAGAACCCAACTTCCTATGGGGGCGCTGCCCTTCCGGATGTACACACATACTATTTAGCAGCCCAGCTATCACACTTCTATTATATCCACAAAACGGACGAGGAAAGATATCAAATCTTAGTATGCAAGAAACCCAACAAAGACTTATACTCCCCACTACAAGTACTCTTTAGAGGAGGCAACACAAAACATAAAAAAGAGGATCGCAACCTGCTGCTGTCCCAACACAGACGAGTATGGGAAAGGGCTGTCAGACTCACTGGTACTGATTTTTTTCATTCACACACTCCACTGTGGCATAACCCACAATTGAGGGAGCTTATGTCCCTGCCCGGGACCCTCAGTTGGGCCGCCAAAGGAATAGTTTTCTTATACCAGGTTATCACTATATTTGGTATGAGAAACTTTGAAACAATCTGCGAAGAGTACGATCTCTCCCCCAATATGCGCTTCAGATACATACAACTGAAACACGCACTCCAAACACAATTCGCAAATGGCTTCCCCAATCCACAATCACTAACATTACTAGACGTGATCACAGGATCAGACCCAGACAAACTTATATCCACTCTGTACACCACCCTACGCACCAAAATAGTAGCCAGAATTGCCGATAACGCAAGGATTAGATGGGAAAATGATGTAGGACCAATAGACAGTTCTGACTGGGAAGATATCTTAGAAAATGTCAAAAAAACATCACCTAAAATCTCAGAACGCCTGACCCAACTTTATATAATACATAAATCCTATCTTACACCAGCTAGAATAGCCAAATATTCCCCACAACAGAACCCAAACTGCCCTAGGTGCTCCAGTAACTCTTGCACATTCTACCATTTAATATGGCTATGCCCGGATACACAAAGCTACTGGACACAGATCATTGAATTCCTTCACAATCACATGGGATCACCGATCCAGCTAGACCCCAAGTTGTGTCTTTTTGGTCTATTGCCAGATACTATTAAAGATAGATCAACAATCACATTTCTCAGTGAATCATTATTCTATGCTAGAAAATTGGTCGCCAAGTACTGGATGGGCACTGGCTGTCCGACCATACAGATCTGGATTAGGGAGGTGAACGCGTCACTATCATACAAAAGAGCTATGTACAAACACAGGGGATGCCCAAATAAGCACTATACGATATGGGACAAATGGCTGAACAATGATAATACTTGCTCACAGTAATCCTGTAATATTCTAAGAGTCTAATGAGTCACCCATTATCACATTGTGATATTATGCTACATAGGCCCAAGCTAAAATCCCCAGTAAAGGCCACATGCTAAGGTCTATTCAGGAATACATTGATGAAAATAGTGAAGTATTGTCTGTAATCATATCAAACTTTGCCTTTCTGTGATCTGTATAACTTACCTGTGTACATTCATACCTCTTGGGAAATATCCCTTCATGTGATTGTAAGTGATGTACTATGACTGTACACTGACATATTCTTTCAACAATAAACATGTTTCTTTAAAAAAAAAAAAAAAAACATGTGAAAATAAACAATAATAATGGCAAACACTAGATGGCAGCACTAAAGTGAAATAGTGCTAGCAAGTGGTGATAAACCAAAACAAAACCAAAATAAGCATTACTGAACAATACTAAGCAGCATTACCTAAATCGGACACAAGATGTCCCAAATAGATCTATACCAGTACATACAAAATATACATAGCAATGAAAGAAAAAATTATAAAAATATTAACATGGCTGTTAGGTAATCTATTACAAATAATCAATATATTGAATTGAATAAATGAATAAATAATAAATATAATTTCCCAATATATGATTGGAACGGAAAATTAGGAAATAAAAACATAGAACAAATTGGTATTGTAAGGAAAAGGAATAAATGAAAAAAGACACTGATAATAACGCAATAATAAATCAGCAAAAAAAAGGGGAAGGGGGGGGGGCAAATGAAACCCCCATACCTTAAAGGGACATAAAAAATGAACAAGCGGAAATGGAAAAATCGTACATGAAAAATACATGACTACTAGGATGTATTGATAAATGAGTTGAGGTCCCACTCGACGTTCATCCCAAACGGAAAGAAGGACCTCAACTCGTAGATCCAGTAGGTTTCGAGGCGTGATACGCCACGTAATCGCGATTCACCCCTCCAGTGTGGGACAAATCTGTCTATGACCTGGAAGAGGGTGCCTGAAGGGTCTCTATTATGATGTTGCAAATAGTGTCTCGGTAACGTATGTTTGCTCTTTCCCCCTTTAATGCTGGTGATATGCTCATTGACACGAATGGAGAAGGTTCTGATGGTGCGTCCGACATATTGTTTATGACAAGGACATGTTATCAAATAAACAATATATTGAGATGCACATGTGGCAAACTCCTTCATGTGATATACACGAGATGTTACTGTGGATGTAAAGGTTAGTAGCTTTTGTCTGCCTGCACTATTGTGGTGGCATACGTTGCACTTACGGCAAGGGTAAAAACCCTTGCAGTCTTGGAAGAAGGATATCTTTTTGGGTGGATCGATAACATTAGGGGCAATCTGCCTCTGAATGGATCGTGCACCTCTAAAAATCACTGGTGCTCGTTCAGGAAGAACGGGACCCAATAGTCTATCATTCAAAAGCACTCTCCAATGTTTCTTATGGATGTTTTTGACCTGTTTAGACTGTATAGAATGCGTGGTGATGAAAGCCCACTTAAAACTAGAGTCTGAGGTATTTTTGGGACTCTCCATCAATGTGGCCGTTCTCTCCACAGCCAAGATGGCATTAATCTCCTCATCCAAATAGTCTAGTCCATAACCCTTTTCAAGAAATCTTTTCTTGAGCAACTGTGATTGGACTAAAAAATCGAATGTTTTGCTGCAGTTGTGGCGTAGCCTAAGGAATTGGCCATGTGGGATTGCTTTAAGCCATTGTTCTTGATGGCAACTCTCGACCGGAATGTACCCATTCCGGTCGGTGGGTTTGAAATAGGTTTTGAATTCCAAGTGGTCCTCCATGGCCATAATCTCTAAATCAAGGTAATGAACATGAGAGGAGCTGGCCTCATAGCTTAGGGAGATACCCTTATCATTGGAGTTTAGGATGGTCATATAGTTATCCAGGGACTGGCGATCTCCATCCCATAGGAGGAGGATGTCGTCTATGTACCTGGCCCAGAGGACTAACTCCGGCAACTGCAGCAAAACATTCGATTTTTTAGTCCAATCACAGTTGCTCAAGAAAAGATTTCTTGAAAAGGGTTATGGACTAGACTATTTGGATGAGGAGATTAATGCCATCTTGGCTGTGGAGAGAACGGCCACATTGATGGAGAGTCCCAAAAATACCTCAGACTCTAGTTTTAAGTGGGTTTTCATCACCACGCATTCTATTCAGTCTAAACAGGTCAAAAACATCCATAAGAAACATTGGAGGGTGCTTTTGAATGATAGACTATTGGGTCCCATTCTTCCTGAACGAGCACCAGTGATTTTTAGAGGTTCACGATCCATTCAGAGGCAGATTGCCCCTAATGTTATCGATCCACCCAAAAAGATATCCTTCTTCCAAGACTGCAAGGGTTTTTACCCTTGCCGTAAGTGCAACGTATGCCACCACAATAGTGCAGGCAGACAAAAGCTACTAACCTTTACATCCACAGTAACATCTCGTGTATATCACATGAAGGAGTTTGCCACATGTGCATCTCAATATATTGTTTATTTGATAACATGTCCTTGTCATAAACAATATGTCGGACGTATCATCAGGACCTTCTCCATTCGTGTCAATGAGCATATCACCGGCATTAAAGGGGGAAAGAGCAAACATACGGTACTGAGACACTATTTGCAACATCATAATAGAGACCCTTCAGGCACCCTCTTCCAGGTCATAGACAGATTTGTCCCACACTGGAGGGGTGAATCGCGATTACGTGGCGTATCACGCCTCAAAACCTACTGGATCTACGAGTTGAGGTCCTTCTTTCCGTTTGGGATGAACGTCGAGTGGGACCTCAACTCGTTTACCAATACATCCTAGTAGTCATGTATTTTTCATGTACGATTTTTCCATTTCCTCTTGTTCAGTTTTTATGTCCCTTTAAGGTATGGGGGTTTCATTTGCCCCCCCCTTCCCCCTTTTTTTGCTGATTTATTATTGCGTTATTATCAGTGTCTTTTTTCATTTATTCCTTTTCCTTACAATACCAATTTGTTCTATGTTTTTATTTCCTAATTTTCCGTTCCAATCATATATTGGGAAATTATATTTATTATTTATTCATTTATTCAATTCAATATATTTATTCTTTTTAATAGATTACCTAACAGCCATGTTAATATTTTTATAATTTTTTTCTTTCATTGCTATGTATATTTTGTATGTACTGGTATAGATCTATTTGGGACATCTTGTGTCCGATTTAGGTAATGCTGCTTAGTATTGTTCAGTAATGCTTATTTTCTGTTTTGGTTTATCACCACTTACTAGCACTATTTCACTTTAGTGCTGCCATCTAGTGTTTGCCATTATTATTGTTTATTTTCACATTGATGTTTTAAGCCATGTGACAGCACCAGATCCGATCATGTGATCGGGACTTGAGCTGAGGAGATTCGGTTTCCGTGACTACCCTCTCCCATCCTGTGCACCTTTTGGTGGTTGTTGATTGGGTCAGGGAGCCGGGACACCGCCCCTTCACCCCACATCACATGACCAGGAAGTGATGCATTACCAGGAAGTGATGTCCACTATTGTTTGCCATGCGGTGGGGAGGTCTCCAGGCGTCAGTCTCACTATTAGACTGCGCTATTGGGTCCTACACTCACCGGCTGTTTTATTCATGATTCTGATTGGTCTAGCGATCAACAGGATCCCGTTCCTGATTACTTGACCTTTGTAGCTCCACTGTGATTGGCTTATAGGGGTTATCTTATTGGATTAGATATTTATATATAGGAGCAGCGTGAAGGGGGAAGCTCATGCCCCTGTTGAAGACCCTCTTGGTTGAAACGCGTCGGGCGATCTCCCCTTCCTTACGCTGCTTAGATTTTATTTCAATTGTGATCACTTTTATCCATTTTTTGTATGGTATTTTTAGGAATAAAAATCCCTGGTTTACCTGCACTATGCAGAAGCTTTTTATTTTCTATTTGCATATTATCCCGATGCAAGAAACTGCCTTCCAGTAGCCCTACTTCCATCACGGGGTCTGGATCAAATCTGTCCCCGGCTTCTCCTTGGAACATATCCTTGAGGTCTATTGGCTGATATCCAGTTGGCGGCCCTTCCTGATGTTTCTTCACCCCACCAGAGAAGTCAAGAAGTGAGACAGAGGTTCCATCTTTCCGGATATCGTTTTCCAGCCTAGGTTTGGTTCCATGCACCATTGACTCCATGTCATACGACAGTGAAGTCCATGTCATCTGGTAAGAGTACCCATCTTATCTTACTTCCTGATGTTTTCATTCTGATGCTCCATATCGAGATGTTGGTTTACAGCTACGGAAGTTCTGTACCCCATTGTTGACTCACAGTCACAGATCCACACCGTGCACCATTGACTTTAATTTCCAGTCTCACATCATTTTTTGGTCCATACCAGTTCCTCTTATTAATTTGAGTTTGGAATCATCTATTTACCATATGTGGACACTTTATACTGTGTTTGTTCATTTCACTTCACTTATGGTTTTTGCACATATGCTTTACTGTTCAGTACAGCATCTCTTACTTAATTGTTTCACTACACCCTAACTTCCCAATATTTCTTAGCGCTGCATTTTTTCCCAGTTATGTATGAGCCATTATTGCACATCACCATTCCTGGCTCCAGCTGGCCTGATGTGAACCACCTCTGGGCCTGTCCCTGCAGAGCTGCAAGAATCTCTGCTCCGGTGTGGTTCCTGTCCCCTAAACACAACAGCTGAAGCACTGCATGGCACCTTTTAGCCTGACTCTTGGAATAGCCCTTTGAATGCTTAGGGGGTAACTGATGTTCATAGGACAATTCTGCAGAGGAGGGGGTAGAGCTCACAGGACTGACATCATCACCACTAGCTGTATGGAGACGTGGGGGCACAACATGCTGCAGCACCAAGCCCTGTCCCGCATTCTTTCGAGTTGTAAGAATCATTACCCAGTGTGCTGTGAATGAAATATATTGTTCCTGTCCATGCTTGGTGGACCACGTGTCAGCAGTAAGGTGGATTTTACAGCTGTCTGCCTTGCCCAACAATGCCAGAACATTCCCTTCCACATGATGGTAGAGAGATGGAATGGCCTTCCGTGAAGAGTAGTAGCGACTGGAAACCTGACATTGTGGTACAGCACATTGTGCAAACTCACGGAAGGGGGCAGAATCCACCAGGCTGAAAGGCAGAAGTTGGAGAGCAAACAGCTTTGACAAGCTTGCATTTAGATGCTGGGCATGTGGGTGGCAGGGACTGTATTTTTTTTGGGCTGCAGCAGGTGGGGCAGAGAAATTTGACAGCTACAGTCCACAGCTGGTAGTGTGCTGCTGGCAGATATGCTGCTAGGACCTGGGACACCCTGTGCTATACCATCATCCCTGTCAGTGGAGGCTGCTGAGAGGTAATGACTCGATATAGCAGGGGCAGACTGAAGTGGGTAAAGAGGAGGAGGAAGAGGGACAGATTTGTGCCCCTTTTGTGTGGCTTTTAGGTGCTCTTGCCAATGGGCTTAGTGGTTGGACGTTAAATGCCTTGTTAAACATGTGGTACTCAAATGGTTGGTATTTTTGCCACGTTTGATGTGCCTGAGACACAGTTTGCCGATAGCAACAGTGTGATCTGCTGCAGATGTGCTAAAAAAAGGCCCAGACAGCTGAGGTTTGGGGAGTGGGCCGGGACATAACAGCTGCAGAATGTGATAGAATAGAGTGGCTAACCTTCCGTTTCCTCCTCTGCTCTATCTGGCATCCAAGTCGCATGAGTGACCTCATCATCATCACCATCATCTCTTCCATCTTCATCATTACCACTGGAGACAACTTGGCAATACTCCGCGGCTTGGGGAACATGAATGCCAATTTGTCTACCAGTGTTCCTCCCTCTCTCTAGGCTCATGTTCCTGTCATCCTCAACCTCAAAACCAACATCTGAATCCAGTAATGGCTGGGTATCATCAAGGAGAAAGTGGCTGATGCTGTGGTCAAAATAACTCAGCTGACTACTCAATGTCTGATGTTGGGGCTATGGCAGGAATAGATGTGGACAAGGAGGCAGGTTTATCCACTCTGGCAACTGCAGGGGACTGCACACTTGTCTCTGCTTGCGTGACAGAGGATGAGGAGGATGAGGAAGGTTTAGTAAGCCAGTCCACCACCTCCTCTGTATGCTGTGGCTGGATAGCATGGGCAAACTCACTAAACAGAGGAAATGATGCCCTGCCTGAGGACTGACCACCACGTCCACCTTTGCTTGTGGACACATTTGTTGCTGGCCCCCTTACAGTGCCAAGGAAATGTCTGCCTCTGCTTGTTGTCCTCCCAGACATTATTGGGAGGGAGAGGGCAGTGCTTATAAGCAAATGTAAAGAAGAAGTTGAAATCTGTACGTAGATGCACTTTAATTAATGTAAAGAGGTGTTTGGTGCACTTTAATTTGAGTACTCACACTACACAGACACACTCCACGGATACACTATAATACACCGCAATATAATGTGCCAAACTGGCAGTAACGCACACAGAACTATGTGGCGTTAAACTGGCAGTAACGCACACAGAACTATATGATGTTAAACTGGCAGTAATGCACACAGAACTATATGGCGTTAAACTAGCAGTAACGCACACAGAACTATACGGCATTAAACTTGCAGTAATGCACGTAAAACTATATGGCGTTAAACTGGCAGTAACGCACAAAACTATATAGTGTTAAACTGGCAGTGATGCACACAGAACTATATGGCATTAAACTGGCAGTAATGCACACAGAACTATATGGCGTTAAACTGGCAGTAAGGCACACAGAACTGTATGGCGTTAAGCTAGCAGTAACGCACACAGAACTATATGGCATTAAACTGGCAGTAACACACACAAAACTATATGGCGTTAAACTGGCAGTAATGCACACAGAACTACAGTATATGGCGTTAAACTGGCAGTAACGCACAAAAACTATATGGCGTTAAACTGGCAGTAACACACAAAACTATATGGCGTTAAACTGGCAGTAATGCACAAAGCTATATGGCGTTAAACTGGCAGTAACACACACAGCACTATATGGCGTTAAACTGGCAATAACACACACAGAACTATATGGCGTTAAACTGGCAGTAACACACACAAAACTATATGGCGTTAAACTGGCAGTAACGCAATAAAATAAACGGTGTTCAACCGTCACTATAACACACACAGAACTATATGGCGTTAAACTGGCAGTAACACACACAAAACTATATGACGTTAAACTGGCAGTAACGCAATAAAATAAACGGTGTTCAACCGTCACTACACTGACGCTATCCGAACTGTCCCTACTCTAGCTATACACTAATGTAAAGATTACTGACACGGTCTCACTAGACTACAATGAGACTATCTGAGCTGTCCCTACTCTAGCTGCACACTATGCAAAGCTGAATGATGGTCCTCCTCACTACACTCACACTATCTCTAGACTGACACTAAACTAATATTCTACACTGACAATTGAAGCAAAATAGCACCGTATAGCACACTAACTAACTAATAGCACTGAACAGAGCCCTGTTCTATCTCTCTCTATGCCGAAATCACACTGAAAATGGCTGCAATTGAAAGAATACTTTTATACTCTGGGGTGGGAATGAGCCATGATTGGATAAAGTCATGATGACAGTGTCCAATCATGACTCTGACAGTGCTCTGTGCTCTGATTGGCTAAAGCTTTCATTTCTTCAGCCAATCGGGGCTTGCAATGCACTGTTCAGCGCAGCAATGCATTGTGGTTGGTTCGGGGGGGTGAACAAACAGTTAAACGACCTGTTTGTTCGGCTGTTCGCCGAACGTCCGAACTTATGCTAGGGCCAAACCGTTCACCCATCCCTACTCTCTAAAGTCATTTATGAAAAGGACATGGTAAGGTTTCCATTAATTTCTTTAGATCGCTGAAAAAATTCAGCTATGTTTTCTATTTTATTACATGGTAAAGTATAACTGAAGCTTGAAGTGGTTGTAAAGGCAGAAGGTTTTTTCTTATCTTAATGCATTCTATGCATTAAGATACAAAACCTTCTGTGTACAAGAGCCCCCTCATCCCCCAAATACTTACCTGAGCTCCCTCTGATCAAGCTATGTCCACGAGTGCATCGCCTGTCCTGGACACTCCCTCCTGATTGGTTGAGACACAGCAGTGGCACCATTGGCTCCTGCTGCTGTCAATCAAGGTCAGGTAGCCAATGAGGAGAGAGAGGGGGCATGGCCAAACCATTCAGACACAGAGCTTCAGCTTAGCTTGGGTGCCCCCATAGCAAGCTGTGTGCTGGGGGGAGAATGAACAGGAGGGAGGGGCCAGGAGCGCCGATGTGGAACCCGAGAAGAGGAGGATCTCAGCTGCTCCATGCAAAAACACCACACAGAGCAGGTGTCATGAATCACCAGTAATACCTTCATGCCCTGTCTGTAAGCTTACCTCAGGTCTGTGTATCAGCCTTTGGGCCTCCACTTTCACACCTGCATGGTTAAGTCATCTTCCCTCAGCGTGGCTCCACCCTAGCCTCTACAGGATACACTATTTAACACCGTTCTGTCCAAGCCTGCCTTGCCCGAGCAATATTGTGTGTGTTGGCTTTCTGTGTGCTTCTTGCCATGTGCTCTACGTCTGTTTCTGTTTACCGATCTTGGCTTGTTCTGTGACTATCCTTCCCTGCTTGCTACCCCGAACTTTGGCGTGTTCTTTGTCTATCCTTGTCTGCTAGTTGCCCCGACCTTTGGCTTATGTCCTGACTATCCCTTGTTGTTCTGGACTGTTGCTTTCTCTCTATCCTCCAGTAGCCTACCGTGAGCTCGAGCTGGGAGACCCTGGGGAACGTGACCTGAAACCAGTTGCAGTGCAGTCCATCCTCACCACTAGAGGCTCTGGTGAACACCTGCTGGCTCTTAGACTCAGCGTCCTGGGGAATTTTATGCTCTAGCTCCCAGTGGGATCCGTGTTGGTGCTCCAGTGGACCTGCTTTCCTGAACCACCCAGAGGTCCATCTGCAGCAGTCAGCCATAGGGTCCACTACTTTAGCGGTGCACTCCTGACCCCAACGGTGTGCATCTGTCACCTGACTTCAGGTGAACTGACAGCAGGTAAGTATAACATGTTTATTTTTATAGAAAAAAACAAGACTTTAGTATCACTTTAACTTTAACAAGAGATGATTTAACACGCTCAATTCAAAAATGAATAATAATTATTCAATAATGTCCCAAACCAGTTTCCCATCTCTACTTGAACTTGCCTGATATTCTCAAGAAAAGTGAATGTTGCACCCTTAAGCCATCCCTTCTTTTTTAATTGGCTAGAATCATCACAGCTAATAAAAAAAAACAGCCAATCAGGGAAGACGGATGATGGTATTGTATATGAACAGACTTAAATTGGAAGTAAAGCCTAAGGCTGGGTTCACACCTATGCGAATTGGATGCTGCTTACACCGCATCCAATTCGCATAACATTTTAAAATCTATTAGTTTGAATGCATTTGGTTCACATATATGCGTTGCATTCGCACTCCGCATTGCCCAAAAAACGTATGCGTTTTTGAGGCAGTGCGGTGCGAATTGAAGGCACATATTCTTCTATGGGAAGGCATCTGATTTGCATATGCATTCCGTTGTGAACAGGCAATCTCTCCCCCTCCTCACTACACCTCCCCCCTCTCCCTGCTCAGCTGATCCTCACCTACAATAGAGAGGAACCGCTGAACAGCTGTTTTTTCTCTTCTCAGAGAAAACTGAGCTGGAATTCGCACCGGACTGGTGTGAATCCAGCCTAATACTTAAATTCTCCCCTGCAATCATTAATGTGAGCTAAAGTCAGCCTTAAGGGGTTGTAAAGCTTCACTTTTTTTTTAAATAACAAACATGTCATACTTACCTCCACTGTGCAGCTCGTTTTGCACACAGTGGCCCCGATCCACATCTTTTGGGGTCCCTCGGCGGCTGTCTCGGCTCCTCTCCGCATCAGCTAACCCCCTCTGGGAAGCGATCTCCTGGGGGGATAGCTTGCGGCCCGATTCCTGTATCATGGCATTCCTGGCATTCATAAGCCGCCGACTACAGGACTCGGTCCCGCCCCCGGCCCTCGCATCATTGGAGTTGATTGACAGCACTGCGAGCCAATGGCTGCGCTGCTATCAATCTAGGCAATGAAGAGCCGAGAACAGCTGAGAAGACAGGGCCGACATCAAGCGTGTTCTCGATGAGGGACTTTCAGGGGCTCAGGTAAGTAAACGGGGGGGCTGGGGTGCCTGCAATCACTGAATGTTTTTTCACCTTAATGCATAGGAGGTATTAAGGTGAAAAAACATGAACCTTTACAACCCCTTTATGTCTCAAAATGAAAAAAAACAGTTTTTATACCTTTATTTTGCAGTATCCAGTGCCGTCACATGACTTAAATTCTACTTCCTTTTGAGTCTAAAAGCAGCCAGTGGGTGTGGTTACTGAAAGCTAGTGACATCACTTCCAAGGAGGGACACTGTTCCTGTGTAGCCAGTGGGCGTATACAGGTTGGGGGGAGCTGATCATAGGTTCCTGCCCAGTGTTCTCTCATTAATAAGGATGCATTGTACATCCTAATTCACAAGAAAATACAAAAGAACCATCCACACAGGACACAGGAAGGCTGGGAGGTGCAGGGCACATATACAGTATAGCTGTGCTGGGCTTTGAATGAAGACTCGCACAGGAGAAGGGAGCTGGACACAGGGGGTGGGAACTGTCAGTGTAGCTGGAAGTGCTCTGGGGTCTCAGCTTACAGTCTACAATGATCACTATACAATGAAGGAACAGTACAGGGAACTACACTAAGGCTCAGTTACCACTAGTGCGACTTGTCACAGCCCATTGATTTTAATGGCACCCATTTCCACCTATGCGACTTTGAAAATCAGTAACTTTGAAAAGGTACCTGCAATGCTTTGATGAGACTTTTGATGCGACTTTGATCCAGAGTGTAAAGTTGGATCAAAGCTGCACTCAAAGTCGCATCAAAGTTGCACTCTAAATCACGCAACTGTAGGGTCACAATAGTGTCGGCTTTTCCGACGGGAAATGTTGGATGTGAGCTTGCTGTCGGAAAGTCCAACCATGTGTATGCTCCATCGAACATTTGCTGTCGGACTTTCTGCCAACAAATGTTTGATAGCAGGTTCTCAAATTTTCCACCAACAAAACTTTGTTGTCGAAAAGTCTGATCGTGTGTACCACAAAAAAAGTCCACGCACAAAAGTTAACGCATGCTCGGAATCAAGTACGAGCCGGATTCGTTCGGTCTTGTAAAACTAGCGTTCTTAATGGACATATCACATTCGTCACGCGGCAAATTTTGAAATTTTTCAATGCAGCGCGTTCTCCTCTTTTTTTTATAATGCTATAATAACGAAGTTGCTTTGCTGCTGATGTTCACATAGTTCTGACAAATGGATTTTTTATTATTTCTCGTGATCTCCTGAATAATCTTTTGTTTTGTTTTTTTTTCTAGTGATCCCCATAATATTTTTTGTCGTGTTGTGTGTCAAGTTACCACAACACCATTACTATCTTGTATTTTTTAACCTCAAAGAGACACAACTATGTTGGTGTCCCTTGTTTTAATTTGACGTATTTTTAAAATGTACCTGCATAATCACCAACAAATTGTCCTTTTTGAAGTAAAACACAGAGCCAAGTATTTGTCCAAACAAAAATTAGGAATTTAATAGGGGTCATAAAAAAATAAAGAGAAAGGCAACGCTGGAGAAACAGTTGGAATTGGTGAAGCCTTTTTACTCCAGGGCAGACATCAATTATTTGACTGTCACAATTGGTAACCTGAGGAGTCCATTTAATAGGGAGCACAATACGGTCCAGGACTCCAAAAGATTGGGAGCAGCAGCAGATGACATATATGTCCTAAAGCTGTGGACTTATAACAACAGCCTGCGTCTTTTGCCAGACTACACCAAACCCAGGCCATCACTCTTAACATTTCCTTCCACGCTTCCTTCCATGCTGCTCTGATGGGTTGGGTGGCTGTGGTTTTGGTGGTGTTGCTGGAGGTGGTGGAGGAGTATGGTCCAATTCACACAGGTGGTTTTGATTTGTGATTTGGCCCCTCATCCCCTTGTTTAGTGGGGATGGACTCCTCCCGGTTCCTCGCCTTCCTGGTCCTTTTGGTTGGAGGGCGGGAGGGGGGGGACCTTGGATTCCGTCAAGCTGCTTGCCAGGCCTCCTCCTGGCTGAGACTTTCCTGTGTATGAAAAAGGTACATAGTTTTAGTTTTTTGGTCATCAATCACGCACAATTTTGAGCTCATGACTGTTGCAAATTGAATGCTAACAAATAGAAAAGACTATCATTCTGACCCCAGCATTTTTCATTCTTGTCCCAATCAATTTTGCCTATTATTGTCTATTGATATGTAAACCACTTTGTTAAATCCGAAATTAGTGATCAATAATAGCATCTAGTTAACATCATTCAATTTTTGACAAGAAATATGTTCAAAAATGCTATACCTGGCTCAAGCTGGGCTCCTCCACATCTTCTTCCTGGGTGGAAGCCCCAGGTTGGACTTCAGGAGCCTCAGCTGATGTTCAAGGAAGTGTGGAGGGAAGTGTGGAAGGAAGTGTTGAAAGAAGTATAGATAGCGATGGCCTGGGTTCACTCTGGTCTGACAAAAAACAGTCTGTCGTAGTACCACAGCCTGGGTACATATATGTCATCTGCTGCTGCTCCGCATCTCATGGAATCCTGTACCTTATTGCGCTCCATATTATATGTGCTCCTCAGGCTACCAATTTTGACCTTTAAATAGTTGATGCCTGCCGTGGGATACACAGGCTTCAACAATTCCAACAGTTTCTCCAGCGCTGCCTTCCTCTTTTGCTTGTTGGAGTATTCTCTGCATGTCATTTGCCTGAGACATGTTAGCTCCCTGTACATATCTAGGAATTTGGGCAGAAAGTTTGGGTCAGTGAATTTATCCACCATTTTAGCTGCAAGACACAACACAAGACAAACCCTTATGTCAGGCTGAACTCTTCTAATCTTGTCCCAATATAGGCCTCAATCTATAAGCAGAATAGGCCACTAACCACTGATGCCCCAAGTTACAATTGTACCTTTGTTTGAACAATCGGCACTTACGATCTTCGGTCCTTCACTCACAGATCGTATGTACGACACCCACATGTTATGCTTTATATACACTGCGCATGCATGGAACCCCACCCCTGTCCTTCTTTCTAGTGTATTTCCCGCCTCTTCTCTTTCAGGGCAGAGGGAGAGCACATGGTGGAGACACAGTAGGTGCCTGCAGAGAGCAGCAATGACAAGAAAAGACTGTAGCAAGGCAGTTCCACATCCAGGACAACATATATGACCTCAAATATGTCCTTTGTAGAGATGGTTGACATCTTGAAGAGGGCAGACAATGATGGGAATTATGGACTGTACAGAAACCCAAATGTGAGAAAGGCCAAGATCATGACTAAAGTTGTGAGAAGTCTGCACAGGAATTTTGGGGTATGATGATCCAAGGAGCATTTGAGGAAATGCTGGTCAGACCTGAAATTGAGGGAGCAGGATCAGTATAGAAGGATCAGGAAAGTGCTTCAAAAAAGTAAGTATTTGTCGTGTGTTCCTATTATTATTATTACTTTCATGCTGGTACATGTGCTTTTCTTTACAGTTGTACAGTTTAAAATGCCAAGTTTGAGGTTTGTGGGCACAGGAATCGTTAGTATTAAACATGGTTCATTCGACCACTAATATGACGTTTCTGACAGATGCAGGTTAACTACATTTGTTCATTTTTATTAAAATACGTTTATTACATTGTTCTCTAGATGTGTTTGTAACTATAATGAAATGCAAACTTGATTCAGTGTAAGGAGAGGACACTCAGCAGCTGTTTACACATCTAGACGCAGGAGCACTAGTGTGGGACACCATAACAACCTTTTTATGGTGTTCCACACAGGTGCTCCAGTGGATACTAGGGGTCTCTCCATATGTGCAACTTTAACAAAACAGGTAAGTATTCCAGCTTTTGAAAGGGAAAAAATCATGTCTCCAGCTTGGAACTCTGCCAAAACAGATAATTTGACGACACTTCCAAGCAATGTTTCATATTACTATTTCTCGCCTCAAATATCTGTCTGCTAAGTATACTTTTTTTTTATTCACATAGGGGAGAAAAGAATCGGGACATCTGAGGACACCAGGAACCCCACTACACCTAAAGAAGGGGAACAACTCAGCACACAACCTGAGGATGTGGATTCCAAGGTTCAGGAAGTGGTCAAAATGGTGACCACAACAGGTCAGTGTCTGAGACCACAGCTTCAGGTAATAGATGTATGCCTGCATATTTATAATACATGGTGTGCTTTTTTTTTTTTTTAGGTAATGTGGATGTTGTGGAAGAAGAAACTCACTTCAACAGTGCAAATCCTCATCAGCTAAATAATGGTGTGCAATCGGGATTTAGAGAAGGTCAAGCAAAACATCAATGATGTTGAAAAAAGACTGACCAACATCATTGATGTTTTAGCCAAAATCTAAAACCATCAAAAAATGTAAATGTTGTTGTTATTGTTTATCTTTTTATAAAAATTTTTAAGTAATTGCATAATAATTTTGAAGATGCACACAGTGTGTCAACATGTGCTATCTGCCATCATGGGATATCAATGTACGCGTTTTGTAGGTGCAACCCCTTCCTCGCAACTAAAGTAGGTAAAGGGTTGCACCCCAGAAACACTTCCATTGATCCCCCATGATGGGATCTAGCACATGTTGACACACTGTGGCTTATTTCAAAAAAGCCAAACCACTTTGCACTACAAGTGCAATGCAAGTGCACTTGAAGGGCAAAGTGGATTGTCCTTTCTGAAATAAGGCCCAGTGTGTCAACATGTGCTAGCTCACATCATGGGGGATCAATGGACATGTTTTGGGGGTGCAACCCCTTCCTCTCACCTACTTTAGTTGTGAGGAAGGGGTTGCACCCACAAAACGCGTACATTGATATCCCATGATGGCAGATAGCACATGTTGACACACTGTGTGCATCTTCAAAATTATTCTTTGCAAGTTTTGTGGCTTTATCAAAATAGATGTAGGGAAAAGACACAGATTTTAGGCATGGCATCATGATGGAAATCCACATTTTGATTCCCAATTTCTGTGCATCTTCAAAATTTGGCTTTTACAGGGGTGAGATCACCCCATCTGATGAAGGCAAAATCAACACATTTTGGACATACTATGGCCTCCACTTTATCAAAGTTGAACTTTGTAAGTTCCTGAGTTGGGGATGTGGATGTTATATTTTTAAATATGCCTGTTTAGCCACAAAAAAGGCTATATCTACTGTCAAACATACATGTTATACACCAAAGATGCTGGTTTGTTTAAAAACCCTTTTATAACGCACATGTGAATGTGCTTGGAGTAAAATCTTTTATACTCAACAATGTGTGGCTTCTTCTTTAAATGCTCAATACCATTTTTTTTTGTAAGTTGTTGTAGTTACAGAGACAATGGGGGGTATTTACTAAAGGCAAATCCACTTTGCACTACAAGTGCACGTTCAGTGCACTTTCAAGAGCACTTGCAGTGCACTTATAGTGCAAAGTGGATTTGCCTTTAGTAAATAACCCCCACTATGCTGTTAAATTTGCCAAAATCAGGCCATTTTAGGGACTACAAGCAATTAATTCATGGAGTTTAAAAGGATGATTATTTTTATCATTAATGCATTACATAGATTAACAACAAAAACATAGTGTGTGTGTAGCAGACCCACAGCACAACACAATACTTAGCTGAAGAAGAGATTGTCACCTCATGTATCAAATAAAAGGCCATTGGAGAACCTGGGAGACAGATAAGAAACACAAGCAGTAAATCAAATGAAATATGAGTTTAGTTTTTCACAACAAATTTTTTTATAAAGACATTACAGATTATCTGGCATATCAATTGCCCCCCTACTCCAGATAGCTTTGCCATACTTCGTGGGCACTTTGGGGGGGCAAGCCAGGACAGCCAGCTTCAAGAGCCGTCATGATTTCTTCAGGTGACCGGCCTCAGTCGCAAGAGGCCAGATAGTTGGTTGCATTTTGATGCATAAAATTATGCAAAATGCAGCATCATTATATGGTTCAATTTGTATTCGGCCATTAGACATTTATGGCCGACATTTATGGCCATTAGAAAAAGATGGAACCAGCTGGCCATTAAGCCAAAGGCATTTTCCACCACTCTTCTGGCATGGGTCAGCCGGTAAATAAAAACCCTCTGGTCTGGGTTCTCATGGGGAATGGCCTCATTAAATGCTCCCCCAGCGCAAAGGCCTCATCTGCAACAAAGACAAATGGGAGACCTGCCACGTTATCCACTGGAGTAGGCAATCCCAAGCTGCAATTCTGGAGATGCCTGTAGAATTCAGTCTGGGCGATGACTCCTCCATCCGACCATTCTTCCCCATGTGCAGATACAGAAATTCTTAAGTTGCCGACACCGCCGCCAACAACGCAATACTACTGTACCCCTTGTAGTTGTAGTAGTACAACCCTGAGTTGGGGGGTGGAACGATCCGGACATGTTTCCCATCTATCGCACCACCACAGTTGGGAAAATCCCACTGCTGGGCAAATTGGGAGGCCACAGTCTGCCATTCCTATGGGTTGGAAGGAAACTGGAGTTGAACAAGAAAAAAAAATTTGTACTTTTGCACATAACATTGCAAGCAGATTAAACACAAACATTCTTGGCCAACATAAGTATACCATTTATTTAAATAAGTATTTAAAGACAAAAGTACAAGGTCCACTTATCACCCCCTCTGATGGCCCATTGTAAAAATTTTAGGGGGAGGGGGAGATGTTTTGGACAGGTAACGTCTCCACTTCATTGAGAGCTGAATGCATAAAATAATGCGTGTTACTTTGGCCAGCCCCTCCTTACTTAAACTATTGGCAGCCCACTGGACAGGTAAGAAGTGTCATAATCCAAAAATATGAATACACAGTGTCCAAACTGAAGCACATTTTCTGCAATACCTATTAATTATCAAGATAATAGGAGAACAAAACTTTAAACAGTATTATTTGAAAGTATTCAGGCAGGCATTTGCACTACTTGCTTTGGTGAATTCCTCCATAAATCTGACCACAAAAGAGGTAGGTATAGTGTGTATGGGTTTGGCAAAGTCAGCAGATAGAGTATTGGTATTGGTTGACATAGCGATTGGGGGGGAGGGAGGGTTCCAAATGAGTTTGGGCCCCGAAAAAGAAGCCTCTTGCATTCTGGCTGAATTTAAGGACAACAATAACATTTGGACACATTTTAGGGGGTGTTTAGGGTAAGCACTACAATGGAGCTGATAAAATACAATGTTAAGTGACTAGGTGTGTATGGGCTCAGGATAGCATGCTGGGGAGGTTAGTGAAGGCAAATATGGATGAAGGACAAAAAAGGAGCATTAAAAGCTTACAGCATGCATGAGGACAAAGAGGACATTTACAGCATATTACAGTCATGGTAATTATGGAATGATGAACTAAATACAATACATTAGCAAACATTAAATACATAGATTGTGATGTTAAAGGATAAAACTTAACTTAATATAGTCCTTCTGCAAGACCTGTATAATGGCAGAACAGGTCTCTGGAATAATGATTCCCAGAGCCTGGGGGGAGATGCCAGTCATAACTTAATAGCCTTGAGACTTCTCCCCGTTGCCAAGTATCGCAAGGTGGCGATGAGCCTTTTCTTAGGAGTGATGGCTTGCTGCATGCAGGTGTCCTGCTTGGTAATATAGGGGTAAGCAAAGCCAACAGATGGTGAAAAACGGGGTCCCTCATCCAGAGATAGTTCCTGAAATCATCAGGATTATTCTCCTGAAGCTCCCACAGCAAAGGCATATGACAGAATTGGTCACGATTAACCACTTCAGCCCCGGAAGGATTTACCCACTTCCTGACCAGAGAACTTTTTACAATTTGGCACTGCATCGCTTCAACTGCTAATTGCGCGGTCATGCAATACTGTACCCAAACGAAATTTGCGTCCTTTTCTTCCAAGAATAGAGCTTTCTTTTGATGGTATTTGATCACCTCTGCCGTTTTTATTGTTTGCGCTAAAAAGACCGAAATTTTGAAAAAAAATGATATTTTCTACTTTTTGTTCTAAAAAAAATCCAATAAACTCAATTTTAGTCATATATTTGGGCCAAAATGTATTCGGCCACATGTTTTTGGTAAAAAAAAGTCTAAGTGTATATTTATTGGTTTGCGCAAAAGTTATAGCGCCTACAGACTAGGGTATATTTTCTGGAATTTACACAGCCTTTAATTTATGACTGCCTATGTTGTTTCTTGAGGTGCTAAAATGGCAGGGCAGTACAAAACCCCCACAAATGACCCCATTTTGGAAAGTAGACACCCCAAGGAAATTGCTGAGAGGCATGTTAAGCTCATTGAATATTCATTTTTTTTGTCCCAAGTGATTGAATAATGACAAAAAAAATTACAAAAAGTTGTCACTAAATGATATATTGCTCACACAGGCCATGGGCATATGTGGAATTGCACCCCAAAATACATTTAGCTGCTTCTCCTGAGTATGGGGATACCACATATGTGGGACTTTTTGGGAGCCTAGCAGCGTACGGGGCCCCGAAAAACAATCACTGCCTTCAGGATTTCTAAGGGCGTAAATTTTTGATTTTACTCCTCACTACCTATCACAGTTTTGGCTTTAAATATTTTATTGGATTTTAAAAGTATGACAAGATATGATTATACATCAGACAAGTCAAGAAAAAAGTATACCAATGATACAACGGCATATCTCTGCAAGGTAACATCTTATACACTAGAGATACATCATACAATAAATGTACTTGACATTTCTTGGATTCGAAGAGTAAATTACCTGAGGCACCTCAGACCCTAGTGTTGGGGACAGTATCTTAACCCATTTCCACTACCAGCACCCCTAAATGGGATCACACTGTGCTGGAGAGAGGAATGGGTTCCAACTTCTTAAGGTCTAATGGCGGAGATATACAAAAAAAAAAAAAAAAGAACCTCGGTAACAAGAAATAGCAAGCTAAACGTTTAACAGTCAAGACTAGTAGTATAAGTCACTCTGGCAGTGACGCTGCTTAGTAAAGAAGAAAACTGGTTTTATTCGCAGGGACAAGGTACTTAGGGTATATACCTACTAATGTCCCTTCCAATGCTATCCAACTAAAGGGGAGAGTCCCAGTTTTACACTCAGGAGGTGAAGGAAAAATGGGTTGGGGAAAGAAAGAAGAGTGAGGAGAAGTAAGAGATTGCCATAGAGGATAGAGAAGAGAAGGGTTGGCTGTCTGCTAGGCAGCCCCACGCCTGTTGGGAGAATAGCTCTACGGTTTTGGGGGATCCCCTATTCCAATATATTTGGACCATGGCTCCCAAGTCTTCTCAAACTGCGCAGAAGTGTCTAGTAAAGAGCTTACTAATTTCTCCTGGGCCATTATCCATGAAACTTTTCATTTTGCCGCTATGATAGAGACTGAGGGCTTCTTCCACGCTTTAGCTAGGGTGATTTTGGCTCCCAGTAGAATAAAGAATATTAATTTTTGCGATAATTTCGAGATCCCGGAATTGGGGTGGTTAAGTAGTGCCGTTAGAGGAGACTTGGGAATGGTTTTGCCTGTTACTTTGGATATGATGTAAAATATTTTTTTCCAAAAGTTCCTGATTTTAGGGCATTCCCACCAAACATGCATCATAGAACCTTTCATTTGACATCCGCGAAAACAGAGCGGGGAGACCGAGGGAAGCATCAGAGAAAGCCGGGAGGGGGTTAAGTACCATCTGGTGATGACCTTTATGCTAGCTTCAATCAAGGAAATATTAAAAATACCTTTAAAGGATCTGAAAAAGGTTGTGTGCCAATGCTCCAGGTCCCACGTGTCCTGTAAATTCCTCTCCCATGCTAGCATGAACGTTGCTTTCCTATCGGTAGCTGCAAGCGAAGAGTAGATTAAGGAGATTCCCCCCTCTGCTCCAGGAGTCCCCCACACCATATTTCGTATGGGGTGAATTTCAGTGGTTCGGGTTTCTCGACCCAGGCGGATTGAAGAAAATGTGATATTTGAAGGAACCTGAACCTGATGTTTAACACAGTGGTTGAGAGAAATTGGCCCAGCTGCGGTGAAATAGTTCCCGATCCGGTACATTCCCCTGTCTAGCCACCACTGAAATGTTTTGATATCCATACCTGGAGGAAAATCCGGGTTACGGAATATGTGAAATAGAGGTTTGCTTTGAGACACCAAAGAAGGGCTCTTTCTGAGAATGTCCCATATCCTCAGAGATTGTGATAAGGCGGGAGACAAGACGGAGGGCCTAGCCTTTGGAGAGCACCAGAGAAGGAAATCAATTGTGTAAGTTGGAACCGCCTGCCTCTCCATTTCTACCCAGTCAGGTCTGGCTGCTTTAGCGTATACCATCGATATCTGTGCCAATCTAGCTGCTTGGTAGTACCAAAAAAGATTTGGAAGTCCCAATCCTCCCTTAGTTTTTAAATCGAATAGGGAATGTCTCGAGAGACGATTCCCTTTTGATCCCCAAATAAATTTAACAACCTTGTTTTGGAATGCTGAGAGGTGGTCCTTTCGTATGGCGATCGGAAGCGCGCGGAAAATATATAAAAGTCTCAGAAGAAGAGTCATTTTGACAGAGTTTATTTTACCTAGCCAGGAAATGTGGTGCGGAGACCATTGTTTGAGATCGTATTCTAATTTTTTGTATATGGGAGGATAGTTTGCCTGATATAGCTGTTCGAATTTAGGAGTAAGATTGACACCAAGATATCTTATGGAGGATTCACTCCACGAAAAGCAGAATGAGTCCTTCAGCCGAGAGACCAGAGATGACGGGAGGGAGACATTGAGTGCCTGGGATTTGGAGTAGTTAACACGTAATCCTGAGATCTGTGCAAAGTCTTCTAGAAGCTTACATAAGACTGGGAGCGAGGTTACTGGGGATGTGAGGTAAAGAATGAGGTCATTAGCGAACAAGCCGCATTTGTGTATTTTGGGCCCGCAGCGAACCCCCGCTATATCAGGGTTAGTGCGGATAGCAATTGCTAATGATTCAATTGCTATCGCAAAAATCAGTGGCGATAACGGGCATCCCTTGCGGGTCCCTCTTGCTATTTTGATAGGTTCAGAGAGTTATCCTTGTAATTTAATTCTAGCTTCTGGGCTAGAGTATAGGGAATGAAGTAACCCTGAAAAACGGGGACCAAAAACCCATTGTTGTATAATTGAGAACAGGTAGGACCAAGAGACAGAGTCGAACTCTTTTTGTAGGTCTAGGGACAATAACATTCCCTTTTGATCCCCACCGCCATCCCAGCCAGATTGTAGGAGGGAAACCACATCTACCGTTCTTCTGATTTGGTCAGGACCTTGCCTTACAGGGATGAACCCTACTTGGTCCTTATGAATATAGGACCCAATAAAGGAGGCCAAACGGTCTGCCATAATTTTAATCATTATTTTCAGATCGTTATTGATCAGAGATATGGGTCTGTAATTAGATACTTCTCCCTGATCTTTGTCTGGCTTTGGTATTACGGTTATGAAAGCAGCGTTCATTTGCGGGTCCAGAGGGTCTCTCTTGGTTTTAGAGTTAATGAATTTAGCAAGATAAGGTGCTATGGTGTTCGCAAAAGTCTTATAGTATGGTACGGAGAAACCCGGTGCCGAGCGCCTCTTTAAGTTTTTGATTACCGTTAGGACTTCTGCGGTGGAAACTGGGGCTTCGAGTCTGTCTCTGTGTTCCGCCGATAGAGTGGGAATCGGTAGATTATCTAGAAATTTAGTCAAACATTGGGGTCTATTTGCCTTATGTTCGCTATACAGATCTGCGTAGAAGCCATGGAATGCTTCCATGATTTTCAGAGGGTTTGTCGTGTAAGGTTGGCCCGCTATTTTAATTTTAGGGAAGGTATAAGAACGAGTGCGCGGTGTGAGACGAGACGCCAAGAGAGACCCAGCTTTATCCTTCTGATAATAGTATTTCGCTCCCAGCCATGATAAGCTTTTTTTCGGCGTTAGCTGTAAGAGCTAAGTTTAGTTCTAGGCGCGCCGCATCCAGTCGGGATACAGGTACTAAAGCAGGGTTTCTCTTGTGTTCCGAACACAATTTTTGAAAATTATTTTCTAGGTTGTCTATGTCTATCCTGTGTTCTTTTTTAATTTGGGAAGCTATTTGCATTAATTTCCCTCTGATGGTGGCCTTATGTGCTATCCATAAGTTTTCTGCTGAGACATCTGCAGTGTCGTTTTGAGTGAAGTATTCGATAATGGCCTTTTCGATTTCGACTTTCCAGGCGGGGTCAGAAAGAATGTTTTCTTTTAGTCTCCAGAGGTTGTGTTTGGGGTGTGGGGTTTGGTTATTTATCAGAACACTCAACAGGGAGTTATCTGACCAAACCGTGTCAGTAATTTGTGATCTTTGGGCTGCCGGGATCAAGTTAAATCGAAACTAGCAGATGGTCTAGACAGGCATAGGATTGGTGGGCATGGAAGAAGTGAGTATAATCTTTTTTGGTGGGATTCAACTCCCTCCAAATGTCTGTGAGACCCTGTGAATATATCAACTTAGCAATTTTCGAACTGATTTTAGTTGGGCGGATGTTTTGGGCAGTGGGAGGTCTGCAAAATACTCACTATACCGCTCAGCAAATAGCTTGGGGTGTCTACTTTCCAAAATGAGGTCATTTGGGGTTTTTTTTTGCCACCTGGGCATTCCATGGCCTCCGAAACTGTAATAGGCAGTGAAGAGTGAAATCAAAAATTTACGCCCTTAGAAAGCCTGAAGGCGGTGCTTGGTTTTCGGGGTCCCGTGCGCGGCTAGGCTCCCAAAAAGTCCCACACATGTGGTATCCCCATACTCAGGAGAAGCAACAGAATGTATTTTGGGGTGTAATTTCACATATTCCCATGGCATGTTTGAGCAATATATCATTTAGTGACAACTTTGTGCAAAAAAAAAAAAATTGTCTCTTTCCCGCAACTTGTGTCACAATATAAAATATTCCATGGACTCGACATGCCTCTCAGCAATAGCTTGGGGTGTCTACTTTCCAAAATGGGGTCATTTGGAGGGGTTTTGAACTGTCCTGGCATTTTATGCACAACATTTAGAAGCTTATGTCACTCATCACCCACTCTTCTAACCACTTGAAGACAAAGCCATTTCTGACACTTTTTGATTACATGAAAAAATTATTTTTTTTGCAAGAAAATTACTTTGAACCGACAAACATTATATATTTTTTTTAAAGCAAATGCCCTACAGATTAAAATGGTGGGTGTTTCATTTTTTTTTTTTCACACAGTATTTGCGCAGCTATTTTTTTAAACGCATTTTTTGTGGAAAAAACACACTTTTTTAAATTTGAATGCACTAAAACACACTATATTGCCCAAATGTTTGATGGAATAAAAAAGATGATCTTAGGACGAGTACATGGATACCAAACATGACATGTTTTAAAATTGCGCACAAATGTGCAGTGGCAACAAAATTAATACATTTTTAAAAGCCTTTAAAAGCCTTTACAGGTTACCACTTTAGATTTACAGAGGAGGTCTACTGCTAAAATTACTGCCCTCGATCTGACCTTCGCGGTGATACCTCACATGCATGGTGCAATTGCTGTTTACATTTGACACCAGACCAAAGCTTGCGTTCGCCTTAGCGCTAGAGCAAGGGGGACAGGGGTGCTTTTTTTTTTTTTTTTTTTTTGCTTTTTTAATCTTATTTTTAAACTGTTCCTTTCATGTTTTTTTTTAAATCATTTTTATTGTTATCTCAGGTAATGTAAATATCCCCTATGATAGCTATAGGCAGTGACAGGTACTCTTTTTTGAAAAAATTGGGGTCTATTAGACCTTAGATCTCTCCTCTGCCCTCAAAGCATCTGACCACACCAAGATCGGTGTGATAAAATGCTTCCCCAATTTCCCAATGGCGCTGTTTACATCCGGCGAAATCTAAGTCATAAAATGCTCGTAGCTTCCGGTTTCTTAGGCCATAGAGATGTTTGGAGCCACTCTGATCTCTGATCAGCTCTATGGTCAGCTGGCTGAATCACCAGCTGCATTCTCAGGTTCCCTGTTGAATCAGGAGAGCCAGAGAAAAACACGGAATACGGTGGGGGGGACATTCCCTCCCACTGCTTGTAAAAGCAGTCTAGAGGCTAATTAGCCGCTAGGATTGCTTTTACATGAAAGCCGACCGCTGGCTGAAAAGAATGATACCAAGATGATACCTAAACCTGCAGGCATCATTCTGGTATAACCACTCA
This sequence comes from Lithobates clamitans, assembly GCA_037952925.1. Taxonomy (NCBI): domain Eukaryota; kingdom Metazoa; phylum Chordata; class Amphibia; order Anura; family Ranidae; genus Lithobates; species Lithobates clamitans. The sequence continues at coordinate 1,818,506 of JBBGZY010000071.1, forward strand.
AAGTCGTGAATGGCGTACCTGAAGACAAAAAAATGGTTAACAATAAAGCACAGTAAACGGTAAAGTATAAAAAATTGCATACCTGAAAAGCAAACATGATAAAATATAATAACAATAAAACATTGCAGAATAGAATGCAGTAAAAAAGAGCAGAACAATAGAGAGAGAGAATAGAGAGAGAGAGAACAATAAAACGACAACTATTTTTTTTATTTTATATTTTTGTTTGTGTTTTTTTTTTTTACACTTTTTTTTGTAACTGTAACTTTTATAACGGTAACCGGTTCCAGGTTCGGGTCTCTCAAAATGCGATGGCATCTTGGGAGACCCTGTGAAAGTGCGCCTAGTCTGTGGAATGCTGTACCCTACACTAATACTCAACTAGTGAATGGTAGCGTTCAAAACATTCACCAATGCAAAGACCAGGATTGTCAGGACAGGAGAGACAATAATAGCGGGTGTCACGCCTATATCCGCGCTTGCTGCAGACACGACATCTTTTTTGGGGGGGTTCATTGGGTAGGGGTACTCGGGAGGACATAAAGAAAATGCCTCTCATGCAGCCGACTGCATTTGGTTGGGGATGTGAATGGGGGAAGTACGGGTGCTGCAGAAGCGGTGGGTTCCCAATTAGGATTGGCGAATGCAGCAGGAAGGGCATTATGTTTGTCTTTTTGGTGGCAGCGGGACACTACTTGTGCTTGCCACCTCACCAGCTTGAACTGCACTTATGGGACTCGCCACGTCACCAAGTGTTACTGCAGTTCTGGTTTGACTACAACCGGGGTGTACTAGGCCACTGGTGCTTGCCAGTTCACCAAAACGCTAACAAAAAAACTGTTAGCGATCGCAGGGATCAGGCCTGACTCTGCGAACACTGCAGTTATGCGTTTAGTGTTTTGTAAGTGACAGTGATCAATCGATACTGCACTTGGGTGGGCTGGGCTGGGCGGAGGGGCAAAATGCAGGTGCTAGCAGGTATCTGGGCTGATCCCGCTAACACTGCGTTTTTGGGAACCCTAAACTGCTGGGGACGCTAGTATAGATCTGATCGGATCAGATATTGATCCATTCAGATACTATACCACTAAGGAAGGTGTACGCTGCATGCGTGGGTGTTAGCTGTACTGGCACTAACCTGACACTGCCTGGGGCTGGTGCTTGCCAGTTCACCAAAACGCTACCAAAAAAACTGTTAGCGATCGCAGGGATCAGGCCTGACTCTGCGAATGCTGCAGTTATGTGTTTAGTGTTTTGTAAGTGACAGTGATCGATCGATACTGCACTTGGGTGGGGTGAGCTGGGCCGGGCGGATGGGAAAAACGCAGGTGCTAGCAGGTATCTGGGCTGATCCCGCTAACACTGCATTTTTGGGAACCCTAAACGGCTGGGGACGCTAGTATAGATCTGATTGGATCAGATATTGATGCGTTCAGATACTATACCACTAAGGGAGGCGTATGCTGCGTGCGTGGGTGTTAGTGGTACTGGCGCTAATCTGATGCTGCCTGGGGCGACGCATATCCCCGCCGGATGATCAGAGGGGCTAAACCTTTATTCGGTAATAAACGGCCGATGCCCTGACACTATAAAAAAATAAACGAACTAACCAGCCTCACCCGTAACGGTTATACGGTGATCAGTGGTGAAAGGGTTAACTAGGGGGCAATCAAGGGGATAAAACATTTATTAGGTAGTAAATGGGGGTCCCTGTCGCTATAAAACGCTGACGGCGAACCTAAATATTTACGCCCCTAACTAGCGTCACCAGCGACACTAATACAGCGATATCAGAAAAATGATCGCTTAGCGACACTGGTGACGGGGGGTGATCAAGGGGTTAAAACTTTATTAGGGGGGTATCCTAGACCTACAGGGGGCTAACCCTAACTGCCCTACCACTTCTAACTGTCACAAACTGACACCATGCAGTAATCAGAAAAAAAAAACTGCTTGGTGTCAGTGTGACAGGGAGGGGGGATTGGGGGGTGATTGGGGGGCGATCGGGGGTTGATGGGGGGTGTAAAGTGTGCCTGCATGTTCTACTGTGTTGTGTTGTGTTTGTGCACTTACATTTCAGTCTTCTCTCCTTGGCGCCAGAACGGAAACTGCCGAGCCGAGGAGAGATGACATCACATCCTCTGCCTCTGTGTACTACACAGAGGCAGGGGATGATTGTCATTGGCTGGGAGCGATCGCGAGGGGGGCCACAATTGGATGGCCTCCCCCTCATCTCTGAACGCTTCCAGTCACAAGCCGACCACCGCTGGCACCGGGGGGGGGTCCAATCTGACCCCCCGCCCGCAGGAAGGCAATCACGTACCAGGTACGTGATTTTGCCTGCCCGTGCCATTCTGTTGACGTATATCGTCGTTAGGCGGTCGGCAAGTGGTTAAGTAACCAATTCTTGGTCCATGAACTCCTCCTCCACCTGTTCATGGACGGGACTTGGATCAAAGCAAGAACTCCAACACCAAGCCCAACAACAGCACAAACTCTACAAAGAGTAAACATAACCTGAAAATTAGAAACAAGCAGAGAAGAACGCACTGAAAAACAGAAGCGAACTATAAATAGAATGCACTGCAAGACAGGAACGAACTGACAACACGCACTGAAGAACAGATACGAACCCACAAGCACAAACTGAAAAGGGTGGCGCACTGGCTATTGAACTTCCTTTTTAACTGCTCGTCGTACGTGTTGTACGTCACCGCGTTCTCACGTCCAGAATTGTTGGCCAACATTTGTGTGACCGTGTGTATGCAAGACAAGTTTGAGCCAACATCCTTCGAACAAAAATCCACGGTTTTGTTGGCGGAAAGTCTGATTGTGTGTACGCAGCTTAAGGCTCCATTTCCACTAGTGCGACTTGTCATGCGACTTTATGTGTCCAAAGTCGAATGACAAGTCGCACTAGTGGAAATGGAGCCTTAAACTCATTACTCATGTAATGAGTAATAGAAATTGATCTGTATCCTTCCAAACTTTCAAAAATGTTCCTTTGTACCTTATTTCTTTCATATTTCTTCCCTAGCTCCCTCCGCCATTCGCAGCAGCTGGGCGTGTGCCACACCATGTACATAGTGCCCATCAGTGCTAATCATAGTGCCATGCAGAAACAACCACATGGTTCTACACTGTAGAAAATCTGCAGCATGTTGCATTGTAATCTATTTTACAGTTACTAACAAACATAACATACTTCCAAAGCCTGCCCTCCCCCTCTCTCTCTCTCAGGAGAAGCTACTGGCCAAAACGAGGCAATGAAGGCAGGAGGAGATCATGTTCTGTGAAGGAAAGGAGGGATGGGGGTGGGGCTGGGCAGGACTAGGCATGCCTGTCTAAGAATGACCAACAACCTTTTCAGGAAGTGAAAGACAGCTTAGAAAATTAAGATAAAGGAACATAGCATTGTCGTGAAGAACAGGAAGAAGCTGATTGTCTAGCTTAGATAAGGCTTTCTAAGCTAGACAATCAGCTAGCCAGAAAATTAATAATTTCAAAGATAAAGATATTAAACATACTAATAATGTGGAAAAAAAAAACATTTTTGACTGGAGTTACCCTTTAATTAGCATCAGACATTTGACGGTAAAGTTGAGTTTCAAAGCTGCTGTTCAGGGATTGCTAGAAAGCTGCAACACGACAGGGAGCAATAAAGAGCATACAGCAAGCTTTATGCCCTTAAAGTCTCTGGATATGAGATGCAGCCTAGGAATTGCTTGATGTTTAAACCTTATAAAATGAATACAGTAATATCGAAAGCCCTTAGAATACTGTGCAACCTATATTTGTTATTTTTCTCCTTGACTATTCTAAGCAAAGATCAAGTGGTGCACATAAATAGTTTTTTTTTTTATTTCTAGTCGAGCATTGGACTTAAAGAGTAAATAAACCCTGGTGTGTTTTTCTTTCTTTCTTCATCCCTACAAAGTAAAGGCATAATTTGCTAGTATGCATCGCATTCTAGCACATTATGTGACACTTCCCTGCAATTAAAGCGGCATCCCCACTGCAGCCCGCATCCATCTTCGCCCGTCTTTCTTCCGGAGCCGCAGACTCCGGCTCTGTGACTGGCCAAAGCCAAGTGACATCACTCATACACATGTGCACGGGAGACATCAGTCACAGTACACCTACCTGAAGAAACGGCACGAGTGGCGGTTCCTTCAGAACACATGCGCCGATGACTTCATTGGAGCAGTAAACAGTAAATATCTTCTGAACGCCGCATGTTTAGGAGACATATACAGTATCCATAGGTAAGCCATATTCTAGGCTTACCTATAGGTACAACTTCCCCACGGAGGTTTACAACCTCTAGAGCAGCAACATGGTCTTCAATGCATCATTAAACAGCTTGTCTTATACACTTTTTTGCAAATTGTTTGTTGGAAGAAATGCTCTCTTCACTCTTATGCCGTGTACACACGGGTGGACTTTCTGATCAGACTGGTCCGATGGACCAAATCCGGCGGACAATCCGACTGTGTGTGGTCTGCATTGGACTTCCGACGGACCGTTTTGGTCAGAAATCTGACGGACTTTAGATTTGAAGCCTGCTTCAAATCTTTACGTCGTAACTCCGCCGGACTCAGTTCCTAACAGAAAGCTGGTTCAACTGTATGCTGGTCCGACTGACCAGATACGATGCAAGGGCAGGGTACTGCATCTCGCGCTCGCTGCAATAGGAAAAACAAATGTTCCTATTGCGGTGAGCGTGAAGCGACAATGTCCCTTAGGTCTGGTATGGATTTTAAGGAGAACCCCCTACGCCAAAAAAACAGCGTGGGGTCCCCTCAAAATCCATACCAGACCCCTTTCCGGTCAAGGGAAGGGGGTGGGGACGAGCGAGCGCCCCCCCTCCTGAACAATGCCAGGCCGCATGCCCTCAACATGGGGGGGTGGGTGCTTTGGGGGAGGGGGGCGCCCTGCGGGCCCCCCCACCCTAAAGCACCTTGTCCCCATGTTGATGACAAGGGCCTCTTCCCAACAATCCTGGCCGTTGGTTGTCGGGGTCTGTGGGCGGGGGGCTTATTGGAATCTGGGAGTCCCCTTTAATAAGGGGGCCCCCAGATCCCGGCCCCTCACTCTATGTGAATGAGTATTGGGTACATTGTACCCCTACCCATTCACCTAGGGAAAAAGTGTCAATAAAAAAACACACCAGACAGATTTTTAAAGTAATTTATTAGACACCTCGGGGGGTCTTATATAGGTGGTGACCCCGCCCCCTTATAACACCACAGTCCCTGGGCATGCTGGGACTGTGATGTCATAAGGGGCGTGGTCACCGGGTGATGTTGACCACGCCCCTTTATGACTTCACAGTCCCAGCATGCCCAGGGACTGTGACGTTATAAGGGTGCAGGGTCACTGCCTATATAAGTCATTGTGCACCGCTCACACACCATTATAGCGGGAGAGAGCGTCGTGTCTACAACAGAAGAAGAGCAGAGGGAAGAAGGCAACGCAGAAGTCCGGGCCACTGCTAGCAAAAGAGAGGCAGAAGATGGCAGAGGAGCCGGCAGAAGAACCGGACACCGGGAGAAGAGGTCGAACACCAGGAGAAGAGGCCAGAGAGCGGGAGAAGAACCAGACACCGGGAGAAGAGGCCGGAGGGAGCGGCGAAGTCAGAAGCAGACCCCCGAAGTCGGAAGAAGACCCCCGGAGCTGTCTAATAAATTACTTTAAAAACCTGTCTAGTGTGTTTTTTTATTGACACCTTTTCCCTAGGTGAATGGGTAGGGGTATGATGTACCCCATACTCATTCACATAGGGTGGGGTGCCAGGATCTGGGGGCCCCCTTATTAAAGGGGGCTCCCGGATTCTGATAAGCCCGCAGACCCCAACAACCAACGGCCAGGGTTGTCGGGAAGAGGCCCTTGTCCTCATCAACATGGGGACAAGGTGCTTTGGGGTGGGGGGGCCCGCAGGGCGCCCCCCTCCCCCAAAGCACCCACCCCCCTAAGTTGAGGGCATGCGGCCTGGCTCAGTTAAGGAGAGGGGGCGCTCACTCGTCCCCACCCCCTTTCCTGACCGGCCGGGCTGCGTGCTCGGATAGGGGCCTGGTATGGATTTTGGGTGGACCCCATGCCGTTTTTTCAGCGTAGAGGATTACCCTTAAAATCCATACCAGACCTAAGGGCCTGGTATGCCCTGCGACTGGGCTCGCAAGGTGTCAATCTCGCTGATAAAAGCAGCGAGATTGACTTCCTTTTCTAGTCCCGCCGTACCCAAGTCGCGTTCAAAATGAACAGACTTGTTCGTGTGTGGGCAAGACCATTCATTTGGAAAGTCTGCCGTAACTCCGTCAGGAAATAGGTCTGCTGGAAAGTCCGGTTGTGTGTAGGCGAGGTCATCCGTAGTCCGGTCTTGTGTAGGCAAGTTCGTTCGTAAAAAAAGTCCGGAGGAAGTCTGTCAAAAGTCCATCGGATAAGTCCAGTCGAAAAGTCCAACTGTGTGTACGTTGCATTAGCCGCATACTAGTGTTATAAAATAATCTTCCTTAAAAGTTTACAATAAGTATAAGTTTCACACAAATATATTTATATATACTAGGGATGAGCTTCCAGTGCAGTGCATTGCTGGCTGATGATTGGCCAAGCATGCACTATGACCCGCATGTTTGGCCAATCACAGCGCCGTCTGTACAGAGAGCCGTAATTGGCCAATTGGCTCAGGGGGTTTAGTACACTCCCCACACTATATAAGGCCGCCTGCACGTCGGCCCTGTGTAGTGTGTTCCGGGGTTGAGAGAGAGATAGAGAGAGAGAGAGACAGTGTAATTTTATTTAAGTTAAATAGAGTAGGCAGGCGAGTCAGTTAGCTGCACTTACAGTGTATCCTGGGTGTTGTGTGTATATATATATATATATATATATATATATATATATATATATATACATATTGTATATACACTGTATTCAGTTTAGCTAGATCCGTTCCTGTCATTCTCTTCCTACTGACAGGCAGGCAGGTGTTTTTACAGTATTTACAGCTACCTGAAGAAAATTGCTGGTGTTCTTCTGATCCAATTATTCCTATTAGCTGCAGTATTTACAGTTAGTGTAGTGCATCCTCTGCACAGTGTGCACCTAAAGCTACCTGAAGAAAATTGGTGGTATTCTTCTGATCCTATTAGTACCGCAGGCAGCTGCAGTATTTACAAGTTAGTGTAGTGCGTCCTCTGTACAGTGTGCACCTAAAGCTACCTGAAGAAAATTGGTAGTGTTCTTCTGATCCTATTAGTACAGCAGGCAGCTGCAGTATTTACAAGTTAGTGTAGTGCGTCCTCTGCATAGTGTGCACCTAAAGCTACCTGAAGAAAATTGGCGGTGTTCTTCTGATCATATTAGTACCGCAGGCAGTTGTAGTATTTACAAGTTAGTGTAGTGCGTCCTCTGCACAGTGTGCACCTAAAGCTACCTGAAGAAAATTGGTGGTGTTCTTCTGATCCTATTAGTATCAAAGGCAGCTGCAGTATTTACAAGTTAGTGTAGTGCGTCCTCTGCACAGTGTGCACCTAAAGCTACCTGAAGAAAATTGGTGATGTTCTTCTGATCCTATTAGTACCGCAGGTAGCTGTAGCATTTACAAGTCAGTGTAGTGCGTCCTCTGCACAGTGTGCACCTAAAGCTACCTGAAGAAAATTGGTGGTGTTCTTCTGATCCTATTAGTACCGCAGGCAGCTGCAGTATTTACAAGTTAGTGTAGTGCGTCCTCTGCACAGTGTGCACCTAAAGCTACCTGATGAAAATTGGTGGTGTTCTTCTGAACCTATTAGTACCGCAGGCAGCTGTAGTATTTACAAGTTAGTGTAGTGCATCCTCTGCACAGTGTGCACCTAAAGCTACCTGAAGACAATTGCTGTTGTTCTGCTCCTATTAATACCACAGGCAGGCAGCTACAGTATTTACAGTCAGTGTACTGCGTCCTCTGCACAGTGTGCCCCTAAAGCTACCTGAAGACAATTGCTGTTGTTCTGCTCATAGTAATACCACAGGCAGGCAGCTACAGTATTTACAGTTAGTGTACTGTGTCCTCTGCACAGTGTGCACCTAAAGCTACCTGAAGAAAATTGGTGGTGTTCTTCTGATCCTATTAGTATCGCAGACAGCTGTAGTATTTACAAGTTAGTGTAGTGCATCCTCTGCACAGTTTTCCCCCTAAAGCTACCTGAAGATAATTGCTGTTGTTCTGCTCCTATTAATACCACAGGCAGACAGCTACAGTATTTACAGTTAGTGTACTGTGTCCTCTGCACAGTGTGCACCTAAAGCTAAATTGGTGGTGTTCTTCTGATCCTATTAGTACCACAGGCAGTCATGTTCCCCCAGATGCAGCATACCGCCAGCTTTGCTCCAGTGATGAGGAGGAAGGGGATGATGAGGTCACTGACTCCACGTGGGTGCATGATAGGAGAGAGGAGGAGGAGGAGGCACATCTCCAACAAGGCAGGATGCCCTCCAGGGGCCAGCTTAAGGGCAGCACACTGACTGCAGCACACCGCAGAGCTCCACATGTGCAGGACGCTGCTGTCTCTGTGCGTTATTCCAAAAGATCTTTGGTGTGGGCCTTTTTTGAGACGAGTGCATCAGATGCCACCGCTGCTATTTGCAACATATGTCTCAAGCGTATCTCTCGTGGCCAAAACATCACCCACTTGGGCACCACATGCTTGAACAGACATATGTCAACCTGCCATGCATTTAGTTGCCAAGCATACCTAAAAGACCCACACCAAAGAACAAAGCGGACATCTCCTTGCTCCTCATCAGCTTGGATCTCCAACCCCACTATACCTTCAGTCCTCTCTGAAACCTGCACTGAGAGGAATGAAGGTGTAGAATTAGGAGTGTCACAGCCAAGTACTTGTGGGCCATCTACTATTGGTACACCGATGTCAGATTGTACCAGGCAAATTTCCCTGCCCCAGCTGCTGCACCACCGAAAGAAGTTCGCTCAGAGCCATCCACATGCCCAGCGGTTGAATGCTAGCTTGGCTAAATTGCTAGCACTTCAACTGCTGCCTTTTCAGTTGGTAGACTGGAATGTGGAATGTGCGGTTTCTCAGTGACAGGTTCCCAAACGCCACTTTTTCTCACAGAAGGCGATTCCGGCTCTCCACCGGCATGTGGAAGGCAATATCTTGGCCTCGCTGGACAGGGCAGTCAGCGGTAAGGTGTATATTACTGCTCATGGTCTCATGGTCCAGCAGGCATGGACAGCAGGCATGGACAGGGACGTTACCTATCTTTCACCGTGCACTGGGTGACTCTTCTGGCAGCTGGGAAGGATGCAGGACAGGGTGCAGTAGTGTTGGAGGTTGTTCCGCCACCCCGCCTCCAAAATTCTACTAGTGGTGATTCTGCCACACCTCTCTCCTCCACCCCCTCCTCTTCTTCTTCCTCCATGGCCTCTTCCTGTGCTGATTTGTCCTCAGAACCAGCGGTTCTCTGTAGGTGTTCAAGGGGCTAGGCAAGCACGCAGGCAAAAAGATGCCATGCGGTGCTTGAGCTGGTGTGCTTGGGGGACAGGAGCCACACTGGGGCAAAGATTCTGTCAGCTCTGCAGAGGCAGGTTCAGAGGTGGTTAACGCCACGCCAGCTTAAGGCAGGCATGGTGGTTTCCGACAATGGCACCAACCTCCTCTCCGCCCTTTGACAGGGACAACTGACCCATGTGCCCTGTTTGGCTCATGTCCTTAACTTGGTGGTGCAGCGGTTCTTGGACAGGTACCCGGGCTTACAGGATGTCCTGAGGCAGGCCAGGAAAGTCTGTGTGCATCCCTGCCGGTCATATAATGCAAGTGCTCGGCTGGCTGACCTCCAAAAGGAATTTAACCTGCCCAAGAACCGCCTAATCTGTGACATGCCCACCAGGTGGAACTCAACGCTCTCCATGCTGCAGTGGCTGCACACGCAGCAGAGGGCCATCAATGAGTACCTATGCGACTATGGCACCAGGGTTTTTTTTTCCCCACGCCAGTGGGCTATGATCAGGGATGCATGCACTGTCCTGTCACCATTTGAGGAGGCCACGAGGATGGTGTAGCACACGCTGTGTGGAATAATGAACAAAGCACTTGAAGCAGAACAGAGGGAGGAAGAGGAGGACTTACTTGCCTCTTAAGGCCCCCTTTATCCAGACAGTGTTCCTGCGTGCCCACCGATTAGACAGGAAGAGGAGGAGGAGGAGGATTGTGTCAGCATGGAGGTGGAGCCTGGCACTCAGCATCAGTAGCAGTCTTCAAGGGATCATTTACAGTCCGAAGAAATCCATGGACTTGTACGAGGCTGGGAGGAGGTGGCTGCGGATCATGTCGTCCTTAGTAACCCAGAGGACTCTGGACCGACTGCCTCAGCAAACCTCCGCTGCATGGCCTCCCTGATCCTGCAAAGAGTGCGGAAGGATCCTCGTATTCGTGGTACTAAGGGGAGGGATGATTACTGGCCAGCAATCCTCCTTGATCCACGTTACAAGGGTAAGGTTGCAGACCTTATCTTGCCGTCGCAGAGGGAGTAGAGGATGAAACATCTTCAGGAGGCCTTGCAGAAAGGTTTGTGCAACTCGTTTCCAGAGCCTGGGAGGTTACAATTTCCTGGTCCTCCTGGACAATGTGTTGCTGAGGCTTTAGTCAGTCACAGAAGGAGCGGTGGAGAAGGTGGCCATCTGACCGATGCATTCAGACAATTTTTTAGTCCGCAGCTCCAAGGTCTGATTGGTTCCAGCAACCATCGCCAGCATCTGATTCACATGGTACAGGACCTAGGGGCAAGATCAGACTTGGACACCTTTCCCACCGAAAATCCTCTGGGTTACTGGGTCTTGAGGATGGATCACTGGCCAGAGCTTGCACAGTATGCAATTGAGCTACTGGCCTGTCCTGCATCCAGCGTTCTTTTGGAACGCACGTTCAGTGCTGCTGGAGGCTTTGTAACCAATCACAGGGTGTGCCTGTCCATCGAATCGGTCGATCAGCTGGCCTTCATAAAAATGAATCAGTCTTGGATCACAAGCTACCAAGCACCTGATGCTGATGTAACCGATTGATTTTTTTTGTGAGATCCCTTCAAGACTGCCTATGCTGATGCTGAGTGACTATCCTGTTATGCTGAGTCACAATCCTCTTCCTCCTCAATTTTCATGCTGATAGCTTGTAAGAACATTTTTGGTTCTGGGCACCGCCACCAGTGGCCAAGGCCCAATTTTTCTGCCCCTGTTAAACAGGGGCGTGTAATTACAATTTTTGATGCAATACTTTGCAGCAGGGCTCATTCCTGCGCTCCAACTATAGTATCTGTGAGGGGTTGCAGTGTTGTGGCATCAGTACCAGTGCCCAAGGCCCAATTTTTCAGCCCCTGTTTACCGGGGGCGTATAATTAAAATTTTTGATACAATACTTCACAGCAGGGCTCATTCCTGCACTCCAACTATAGCATCTGTCAGGGGTTGCAGTGTTGTGGCAATTTTTCTGCCCCTGTTTAACAGGGGCGTGTAATTACAATTTTTGATGCAATACTTTGCAGCAGGGCTCATTCCTGCGCTCCAACTATAGCATCTGTGAGGGGTTGCAGTGTTGTGGCACCAGTGCCTAATGCCCATTTTTTCTGCCCCTGTTAAACAGGGACATGTAATTACAATTCTTGATCTAATATTTTACAGCAGGGCCCATTCCTGCGCCCACCAAGATTAACTGTGAGGGCTTATAGTGTTGTGGCAACACCACCACCACCAAAGGCCCAATTTTTCTGCCCCTGTTCAACAGGTGCATGTAATTACAATTCTTGATATAATATTTCACAGCAGGGCCCGTTCCAGCACCAACCAAGAGTAACTGTGAGGACTTACAGTGTTGTGGCACCAGCACCACCACCACCACCACCAAAGGCCCAATTTTTCTACCACTGTTCAACAATGGCATGTAATTACAATTCTTGATCTAATATTTCACAGCAGGGACCGTTCCTGCGCCCACCAAGAGTAATGCCCCGTACACACGGTCGGATTTTCCGATGGAAAATGTCCGATCGGAGCCTGTTGTCGGAAATTCCGACCGTGTGTGGGCTCCATCAGACATTTTCCATTGGATTTTCCGACACACAAAGTTGGAGAGCAGGAGATAAAATTTTCCGACAACAAAATCCGTTGTCGGAAATTCCGATCGTGTGTACACAAATCCGACGGACAAAGTGCCACGCATGCTCAGAATAAATAAAGAGATGAAAGCTATTGGCCACTGCCCCGTTTATAGTCCCGACGTACGTGTTTTACGTCACCGCGTTTAGAACGATCGGATTTTCCGACAACTTTGTGCGACCGTGTGTAGACAAAACAAGTTTGAGCCAACATCCGTCGGAAAAAATCCTAGGATTTTGTTGTCGGAATGTCCGAACAAAGTCCGACCGTGTGTACGCCCTATAACTGTGAGGGCTTACAGTGTTGTGGCAACACCAACACCTAAGGCCCCAATTTCTGCAGAGTATATAGGGCAGGCCCCTACTTTCAAAGATCCAACTTACAAACGACTTCTACTTGCAAACGGAAGGAGACAAAAGGAAGTGAGCTAAAAACCCCAAATTTTCAAAAAACATTTGTCATTGGAACAGAAAGTGAGGTGAAATCTTCTGAAGAGGTGCACAGACAGCAAAACAAATGTTACAAGGGTGATAACCCTTCCCTATGTTTTCCAAAAAGCTTAAAAATAGATTTTTTGGCTGGAGCTACACTTTAAAAATGTACCAGTTCAAAATTACAAATAGATTCTACTTAACAACAAACCTACAGTCCCTGTCTTGTTTGCACCGCCTGTATACTGCTGTTCCTAAGTATATAGGGCCTGGGGGCCCCACGCCTTTCCTTTTTTTAATTTGGGTGCGGGGTTCCCCTTAATATCCATACAAGACTCAAAGGGCCTGGTAATGGACTGGGGGGTGGGGTGTACCCATGCCGTTTGTCTCAATGATTTTCATCCATATTGCCGGGACCCGACATTACATTAAAGCCGCAAGCAGTTTTAAATGACTTTTATTCCTTTAAAAATGTCATTTTGTGCAGGGACTGTTCTAAGCACGGGAAACATGTGCCACTTTACAGGCATACTATAGACACCCCCCAGGTACGATATTTAAAGGAATATTTCACTTTTTTTTTTTCACTTTAAGCATCATAAAAATCACTGCTCCCGAAAAAACGTCTGTCTTTAAAACTTTTTTTTGCATTGATACATGTCCCCTGGGGCAGGACCCGGGTCCCCAAACCCTTTTTAGGACAATAACTTGCATATTAGCCTTTTAAATTAGCACTTTTGATTTTGAACGTTAGAGTCCCATAGACTTTAATGGGGTTCTAAAGTTCGTGCGAACTTTCGGTCCGTTCGCAGGTTCTGGTGCGAACCGAACCAGGGGGTGTTCGGCTCATCCCTAATATATACACACACAATACACTGTATATAGTATACGGGTACATCGCTGAATTGGAAGGGTGATATCCAACTGTGTACAATGTTGTTCCTTCCACTGTGTGACGTTATGAACCAATGAGGATTTTGACACTTCCAGTTTCAGTCTCACGTAAACAAGCCATTACCAGCTTGAACAAGCAACTGATCAAACGGATCCTAGTTTGATCAGATGCTTGCAGGCCACAGGAGAGATATTGGGTCTAAAAGATTCCTCCATAAAGATCTCTCCATAAAGTGGACCTGTCATGACCCATGCTATTACAAGGGAGGTTTTTCATCCCTTCTGATAGCAATAAAAGAAATATTAAAAAAAGGATTAAAGATACAGCGTATAAAAAGATAAATAATAATAACAAAAAAATGTAAAAAAATGTAAAGCGCTTTGTTCCCCAATGCTCACGCACAAGTGCAAATGCAGGTGTAGGCACCGCACACATGTAAATGACTATTGCACCATACATGTGAGGTATCGTTGCATATGTCAGAGCGAGGGAAATTGTTTTTCCAGACCCTCTCTGCAACACTAAACTGGTAACCTGTAATAAATTTAAAAGCATTGCCTATGGAGATTTGTAGGTACTGTAGTTTGGTTCTGTTCCACATTTGGATGCAGTTTTAAAGTGTGATATGTTTGGTATCTATTTACTCGGCATAACATCATCTTTAATATTTTACCAAACAATTGGGTATTATATTGTGTTTTTTTGCATTATAATTCAATAAAGTATAATTATATAATAATAATATAAGTATAATATTAATAATATAGATATAATTTTTTCCCAAAAAAATTGCTTTTGAAAAACCGCTGCACAAATATCCTTTGCCATAAAAATATTCAACACCCACCATTTTATTTTCTAAGGCTTCTGCTTAAAAAAAAATTAGTTTGGAGGTTTCTAGCAAAAAAATGAATTATGTGTTTTACATGTAGGAGAGGAATTTCAGAATTGGCCCAGAGTGGAAATGGTTAATGTAAAGTGAAAAGCATAAATGAGTACACCTCTTTTGAAAAGTAAGATCCTAATCAATATCTCAATGAACACAAGAACAATTTCCAAAATGTTTACAAAACTGAGTTTTATAGAACATTTGTTTAGCTCCACTACGTGAAAGTAAGGTTAATAATATAACTTAGATTACAAAATCTTCAGTTTTCCTCAAATTAGTTGATGCAAAAATGAATACACACTACAGCAAAAACTACTACATCTAGTATTTTGTATGACCTCCATGATTTGTAAGGACACCACAAAGTCTTCTAGGCATTGAATGAACAAGTTGGTGATATATTGCAGTCTGGCCACTGAATCACTTTCACCATGTTCTTCTTCAGAAATGCAACATTGGCCTTAAATGTGTGTTTTGGATCATTGTCATTTTGGAAAAGTGCATGATGACCAAGGGCACGGAGTGATGGCAGCATCTTCTCTTTCAATATAGAGCAGTACATCTGTGAATTCATGATACCATCAATGAAATGCAGCTTCCCGACACCAGCAGCACTCATGCAGCCCACAGAATGACATCTGCCACCACCATGTTTCACTGTAGGCCCCATACATTTTTCTTTGTACTCCTCACCTTTGCGACGCCATACAATTTTGAAGCCATCAGTTCCAAAAATGATTATCTTGGTTTCATCACTCCACAGTACAGAGTCCTAGTAGTGGTCTTTTTCATCATGGGCTCTGGAAAATTCTAGGCGGGCTTTTTTGTGCATGGGCTTTAGGAAAGGCTTCCTTCGTGGACGACACCCATGCATGCCATTCCTCTGCAGTGTAAGCCATATTGTGTCACGGGAAACAATCACCCCACTTTGGCTTTCTTCTCCTTTAGCTAACTGCAGTAAACTTGCATGATGATTTTATTTAACATTCTTCAACATTCTCATCAAAAAGATACTCCTGTCAAGGTGCTAACTTCCGTGGACAGCCTTAAAATGATATGTACAGTTTCACTAACGCATGTCAAGTTACACTAATGCATGTCAAAGTTGCAAAATTGTGTTCAGACATTAACTTTTGTTTTACCCTCAGTCACTAAGGGGTTAAAGTATAAGATGTTACAAGATAAAATCGATATAATACAGTAAAAAAATACATTAATAATAATAAAAAATACGCAAACACTCACAGACTGTGAAGATCCTGAAATATAATTAATACTATGTTACTATATCAATATGTAAATTAAATATAAATAGAGCAAAGTAAAAATGGATATTACTGTATAATTAATATAGTAACATAGTATTAGTTATATTTCAGGATCTTTACTGTTTATAAGTGTTTGCATATTTTATTATTATAATTATTATTATATTTTGTTAGTGTATTATATAAGTTTTATTTTTAAAATAGTTTATACTTTAACCCCTAACTAGTAACTAAGGATAAAACAAATGTTAATGTCTGAACACAATTTTGCAACTTTGTCATGAATCTGTCTGTGTAGTTAAGTGGAGGATACCTTGTTTTTCAGGACAAATTGGGCTTTCTTTTGGTGTTAAATGGTAACAGATATCTCCTGATATTTTGATTATTAAAGTAAAACTGGCCCAAAACAGTACAAAAAAAAAATATATATATATATTTTTGTTAAATGTAGCTGTATAGTTCTTTTACAGTAACTTACCACCAAATAACAACCTAAATTACATTGCCCTGCTTCTGAGGATCACAGTGATACCACATACATTATCCTATCAAAAGTATTGGGGCGTCTGCCTTTACATGCATATGAACTTTAATGGCATCCCATTCTTAGTTCATAGGGTTCAATATTGAGTTGGCCCACCCTTTGCGGAAATAACAGCTTCAACTCTTCTTGGAAGGTTGTCCACAAGATTTAGGAGTGTGTCTATGGGAATGTTCGACCATTCTTTCAGAAGCTCATTTGTGAGGTCAGGCACTGATGTGGACGAGAGGGCCTGGCTCGCAGTCTCTGCTCTAATTCACCCCAAGGGTGTTCTATCAGGACTCTGTGCAGGCCAGTTAAGTTCCCCCACCCCAAACTCGCTCATCCATGTCTTCATGGACCTTGCTTTGTGCACTGGTCCAAATTATTTGGTGGAGGGGGGATTGTGGTGTGGGGTTGTTTCCTGCTCCCAACTTTGTGGGAACAGTTTGGGGATGGCCCCTTCCTGTTCCAACATGACTGCGCACCAGTGCACAAAGCAAGGTCCATAAAGACATGGATGAGCAAGTTTGGGTTGGAGGAACATGACTGGCCTGCACAGAGGCCTGACCTCAACCTGATAGAACACCTTTGGGATGAAGTAGATTGGAGACTGCGAGCCAAGCCTTCTCATCAATGTCAGTGCCTGACCTCACAAATACGCTTCTGAGAGAATGGTCAAACATTCCCATAGACACCTTCTAAACCTTACAGATACAGGGGTGAGCAGTAGTGCTTGGGAAGTGACAAGGAAATACAGTGGGGCTACGGATTTAAAAAAAAAAACAAATAAATAAATACAATCTATGATTGATCAAAATATGGGGGTCAATAGCAACAAGCAAAAAACAGAACCCCAGATATAAAAATGTTTAAAACAATGACCATAAGAAGAATGATTCATGCATAAGAAAAAATGGACATAAAAAAGTAACTTATTAAACAATGAGGATTAGAAAGTATATGGGGAAAAAGTCAGTATAGAGTTCAATAGTAAAGGGTTAAAAGGTCTTTGCTGATTCTACCCTCAGTGTGTGCAGCCAGCTAACATGGAGGAAGTAGCTCTGTGAAAAAGAAAGCAGGGAGACACAGCAGAGCTCATCTGAGTGTAGTATGATTAGTAAAGTTCATCATTTAATGCAAATAAAAAATGTCAACTCACAAGAAGAAAAATGTATAAAGACATGTCACATGGGTTAGACTCTCTTTACGATCCCGATCCTGGTAGCTGGCGGGTTTGGGTGATGGTGGAGCCTCATCCGCCCTGGTGGTTTCCAGGTCTCCGAGTGAATCTGAGAGCCGCGTCCTCGTCAGCTGTGACGTCTCTGGGCGGGGGTACGAAGGGCTGTCAGGCGTGCGTTGGTAGCATGTGTGCTCCTTCTTCAGGCTGTGAATAGGTCATGCTAGTGTGGGGTTGTATTTATCAGTGGTGTCAGCAGGAAGTATGTTTTAAAAGGCTCTTGGACGGGCATCTTAGTGAAAACGATATACAGGGATATGGGAAATTATTTTCTACTTACACACACAGGTTGAACTGGATGGACTGTTGTCTTTATTCAACCTTACCAACTATGTAACTATGTATGATTCAAAACGTATATAAAATATTTATAACAAAATAACAAAAATATATATATAAAAGTAGAAAAATAAAAAATAACAATAGAAATAGGAGTAAAAATAAAAAAATAGATAGAAATGGATGTAAAAAAAACCATTAAAAAAAATTTAAGACTGCGCATGCGCGACTTCTAACATGGAGGATGTCTCTTGAGTGAGCTCCGGGCTCCGTCAGACCTCCGAGACCTCCAGTCAGCTACACATGCGATATAAAGCACGGGGGTAAACCTAACCGATCGCTGTACCTTGTAAGCACCCCATGGGAAAGATTGGCCAGCAGCAGAAGTACTACAATCTGCTGTTTGGGACGCGCACTGGGACGCACATGGAGCGGTACAT
Source organism: Lithobates clamitans (assembly GCA_037952925.1). NCBI lineage: Eukaryota > Metazoa > Chordata > Amphibia > Anura > Ranidae > Lithobates > Lithobates clamitans. Next base: position 1,836,613 of record JBBGZY010000071.1, read on the forward strand.
TACTAGGCCGCAATCCGCGGCCTCGATTTCATCCGCAGACCCCTTCGCTGCCATGGACCCGTTCCTGGGAACAGAAGAAGCTGAAAAACAACCACCAGCCATCACTCAGAGCCCGGCCCTCTCCCCTGCTTCTTCACAGGAGATTCTTACACCAGCTATCCTGGATGCAAAGCTCGATGCCAAACTGGAGCTTCTTCTCCAGCAGATCACCCATACTGTTTCCACAGAGGTGAGCAAGTTAGCTGCAGAACTGAGAGGGGAAATAAATCAAATTGGGGAACGTACTGACGCCATTGAACACAAGTTTGATGAAATGGTTGACTATGTGCAGGCTATGGAGGAGGAAAACCACAACTTGAGGCAGTCAGTCTCCCAACTACAACTACAGCAAGAGGACTTGGAAAATAGGGAGAGAAGGCAGAACTTGCCTTTCAGAGGTGTCCCTGAAACAATGGGAGACTCTGCATTATGCTCCTTCCTTCTGGGTCTTTTTAATACCATGGCCCCCCACGGTAGTGGATGTGGATTGGCGCCTTGACAGGGCCCACCGCTCTCTGGGCCCAAAACCTCCGGCTGGAGCTAGGCCCAGAGATGTTATTGTGAGGTTCCACTATTATGAGAGCAAAGAGGCACTAACCCTAGCCACACAAAATAAAGCTCACCTCGTGTATAAAGGGGCAAAATTACAAATTTTCAGTGACCTCTCTCCTATCACCCTTGCCAAAAGGAGGAACCTACGTCCAATCACATCCCACCTGCAATATCATCAAGTCCTTTATTACTGGGGTTTTCCCTTTCGCCTCATAGTATCCAAGGATGGTGTCCAACACAGTCTCCATGACCTCCAAGAAGGTGAAGCTTTCATAAAAAGCCTGCGTCTCCCCCCTATACCGGAAGAGGACCTGCTGCCTCCTCAGGCCCAAGCTCGTCCATTTCCCACCACTCCTAGTCGTGTGGACCCCGATGAGGAGTCGATCAAAGAAACAACTATCCACACCTCAACACCCTCGATTCTCCAAACAACCTCCTTGATGCCCCTGCAAGGAACGTTCGGGCTCAAAATCGTATTTAGATTATCCATAGTCCAAGAAAAACACAGTTTAGTGCTCTGGACTAAAGGTTTATAAGTTACCCTACGTTTAAGTTGAGGTAATGTTTTCCCAACCCATGTGGTTTTATTATTATTATTGTGGTCTTTACTACACCAGTGTATTGACAGTTGTTCCTATTTCATTTTTTCCTTTTTACTCTCTGCTGATTTTATTTTTGATCTATCAGGATCCATCCTGTTTGACACACACAGCTACTGCCATGTTCATAAGGAGGGTAGGTGGATCCCCTCCCTCGCTCTTTGGATTCCCCTGATGGTGGTCCTCATGTGTCCCTACCTGACCTCTGTTTTTTTTTCAGGTCCCCCTGAGATATGGCTATATCTCAGGCATACAATCAAAGATTTTTTTTTTTCTGCTGTTGTCTTTTATATATGACTTTGATTTTTTCTGTGTCCATACTCAGATGCCAGCTCAGTAGTCTGAGGTCGCAAATGTTTTTTTACACTCATTTCTTTTTTATTTTTCATGCATCTTCTCTCTCTATATGGTATATTTGCTATTATACAGGTACCAAGGGGCTAAGTTTGTACAATTGTGAACCTACTCAACCTTACTCCCTTATCTTTGTCCTTTATGTTTTCCTGCCTCCTATGTTTTTTCATGTCCAACGAGCTTCCATGCACATAACACACTTATGGCATTAAGGATCATGTCATACAATGTGAAGGGTCTGGCCTCCATTCGAAAACGTTGGATAGCTCTGAAGGTGTTCAGATCCTCAGGAGCAGATGTCATAATGATTCAAGAGACACATTTCTGTGCAGGAGGCTCACTCAAGTTTGCTTCAAAATTCTTCCCCACCTCCTGCCTTGCCTCTAATTCCACAGATAAGGCAGGAGTAGCAATTCTAATTAGGAAATCATGTCCTATCAGGGTTAAGAAAGCCCATGCTGATCCTCATGGGAGATTTTTCATCCTCAATTGTGACTATATGAATTCTTCTTTCACTCTAGTCAATTTATATGCTCCCAATACGGGCCAGATTGATTTCCTCAATAAACTTTTTGATTCTCCTCATTATCACTCTCAACCCTTCATAATTTTTGGGGGGGACTTCAATCTGGTCATGTCTTCCACTAAAGACAGACAAACTTTGTTTAAAGATATTTGCTCAAGGAAAATACTATCCCAAGCTAATTCATGTCGTAAATGTATTAGATCCCAACAACATTTTTACTCATGGAGGATTAAACATCCCTCCGCTAATCAATTCACTTTCTATTCAGCAGCCCATAAAATATACTCTCGCCTTGACCATTTATTTATTTCTGCCCCTCTCCTTCCTTATGTAACTGAATCTGACATTTCCCCCATTACATGGTCTATTATGCTAGATCTTGCTCTCTCCCAGACATAAACTAGAACATGCCACTGGCCGCTTAATGATCACCTTTTACAACTTGAGGTCTCACGCTATAAACTGGCAAGAGGTCTAAAAGTATTTTTTCAGCTCAACGTAGGATCTGTACCAGACCCCTCTACGCTGTGGGAGGCCCACAAGGCTGTCTTTCATAGGAAGTGCATAGCAGAAAGCTCCCATCTGAAAAAAGACAGATATAAAAATTTACAGTCTCTTTTGGCTGATCTGATGACTGCTGAACGACAGCTATTGTGCAGTCCCACAGTTTCAAAGCTACGAAAGGTTACTTCTCTTAGACAACAAATCAAATTAGCACAACTCGGTAGGGCAGCCAAATCACTACTCTGGACAAAACAAAAATGTTATGAGTATTCTAATAAGCCTCATAGGATATTAGTCAATAAATTGCGTCCGCGTCCATGTAACTCATTCCCGGACTTTCTCTCCCAAGCTGACGGAACCAAAACTCATTGCCCCCAAGAGATGTCCAAAATTTTTGGTAACTTCTACCACAAGCTGTACAATTGCCTGACTCCTGACAATAATTTCGTTTTTACCCAGGACAAATTTGTGGAATTTTTCTCTAACATAAAGCTCCCGCAATTGTCCTCCTCTGATCTAGCTAGCTTGAATTCAGACATAACTGCAGAGGAACTTCTAACTATTATTAAAGATCTCCCTCTACACAAATCCCCTGGTCTGACGGATTGCCCTATTTCTACTATAAAATCTTCTTTGACATACTGTCTCCCCACATGTTGACTCTCTATGAATCTATACTCAATCTATACTCAAAGGACATTCCCCACATTCCCAATTTTCCCATTCTTATATTTCCGTTATCCCAAAACTACAGGCCCATATCCCTTTTAAATTCAGATTACAAAATATTTACAAAAATTCTTCCATCCAGATTGTCCAGACTTATCCCTAAACTAATCAACAGAGATCAGGTGGGCTTTGTCCCTCGCAGACATGCTGGGGATAACACCCGCCGAACTATAGATTTGATTGACCTCCTTGATAGATCCTCATGCCAGGCTCTTGCCCTGAGTCTAGATGCACAAAAAGCATTTGACAGGCTGAGTTGGCCTTATATGTTCTCTACCCTGCATGCTTATGGTTTTGGAGGACCTTTCCTAAAAGCTTTAGAGGCTTTGTACTCTGGGGTTACAGCCCAGGTACAGATGTCCTCTTTCCTGTCGCCTAGCTTCCCCATGACGAATGGAACTCGGCAGGGCTGTCCTATATAGCCACTACTTTTTATTTTGTGCTTAGAACCCCTGGCCAAGTCTATTCATATACATCCGGAGATTCGTGGGGTGGTGATGCGACAGGGGGAGTATAAACTATCACTCTTTGCAGATGATATACTGCTGACTATCACCAGACCGTTGTTATCCCTCCCTTCACTACACAACTTACTCTCTGCTTTTGGTGCCATTTCAGGCTACAAGGTTAACACCTCCAAAACTGAAGCCCTCCCGATACATATTCCACCTTCTTTGTTATCTCAGCTCAAAGTTGCTTATCCCTATAAGTGGTGCTCCACTTCCCTCAAGTATTTGGGTATCCTTCTCACCCCCTGTTCCCTTTATTCTGTAAATTATCCCCCTTTACTTTTGTACATTAACAAATCCCTGCAAATCTAGACAAAACTTCCCTTGTCCCTCCTAGGCAGGATAAACGTTCTAAAAATGTCTGTTTTACCTAGGCTTTTGTATCATTTTGAAACATTACCTGTTGCCATTCCCGCATCTCAACTTAAAACAATCCAGAGAAACTTTTTAAAATTTATTTAGAAAGACAGGGCTCATCGCATAGCAAGTTTGGTGGTTCTTGCCAAAAGATCTATGGGGGGTCTGGGAGCACCGGATGTTAAATATTACTACGCCTCCCATCTGAGGGTCATTGTGTCCTGGTCCTCCTTACAGGCACCTAACCTTTGGTCTCTCATTGAGAAAGGTGTGTTATATCTGGTACATCCATGATCTTTAACCACTTGACGACCGCCTCACGCCGATGTACGTCGGCAAAGTGGCACGGACAGGCAAAATCACGTACAGGGTACGTGATTTGCCTTCCGCGGGTGGGGGGTCCGATCGGACCCCCCCCCGGTGCCCGAGGCGGTCGTCCTATGTCCAGCGGCGATCGGTGATGAGGGGGAGACCATCCGTTCGTGGCCCCCCCCTCGCGATCGCCGCCGGCCAATGAAAACGCTCCTTTGCTGCTGTATGCTAAACAGCAGCAAAGGAAGTGATGTCATCTCCCCTCGGGTCGGTATTTTCCGTTCCGGCCCGAGGAGAGACGACAAGTATGTGAGTGCACAACACTACACACACACAGTAGAACATGCCAGGCACACAAATCACCCCGATCCCCCCCCCGATCGCCCCCCGATCCCCCCCCAATCACCCCCCCCCCCCTGTCACAAACTGACACCAGCAGTTTTTTTTTTTTTTTTTTTTTTTTTTTCCTGATTACTGCTAGCTGTCAGTTTGTGACAGTTACTGTGTTGGCACAGTTACTGTTACCCCCCTTTAGGTCTAGGGTACCCCCCTAACCCCCCCTAATAAAGTTTTAACCCCTTGATCACCCCCTGTCACCAGTGTCGCTAAGCGATCATTTTTCTGATCGCTGTATTAGTGTCGCTGGTGACGCTAGTTAGTGAGGTAAATATTGAGGTTCGCCGTCAGCGTTTTATAGCGACAGGGACCCCCATATACTACCTAATAAATGTTTTAACCCCTTGATTGCCCCCTAGTTAACCCTTTCACCACTGATCACCGTATAACCGTTACGGGTGACGCTGGTTAGTTCGTTTATTTTTTATAGTGTCAGGGCACCCGCCGTTTATTACCGAATAAAGGTTTAGCCCCCCGATCGCCCGGCGGTGATATGCGTCGCCCCAGGCAGCGTCAGATTAGCGCCAGTACCGCGAACACCCACGCACGCAGCATACGCCTCCCTTAGTGGTATAGTATCTGAACGGATCAATATCTGATCCGATCAGATCTATACTAGCGTCCCCAGCAGTTTAGGGTTCCCAAAAACGCAGTATTAGCGGGATCAGCCCAGATACCTGCTAGCACCTGCGTTTTGCCCCTCCGCCCAGCCCAGCCCACCCAAGTGCAGTATCGATCGATCACTGTCACTTACAAGGCACTAAACGCATAACTGCAGCGTTCGCAGAGTCAGGCCTGATCCCTGCGATTGCTAACAGTTTTTTTGGTAGCATTTTGGTGAACTGGCAAGCACCAGCCCCAGGCGTCAGGTTAGCGCCAGTACCGCTAACACCCACGCACGCACCATACGCCTCCCTTAGTGGTATAGTATCTGTACGGATCAATATCTGATCCGATCAGATCTATACTAGCGTCACCAGCAGTTTAGGGTTCCCAAAAACGCAGTGTTAGCGGGATCAGCCCAGATACCTGCTAGCACCTGCGTTTTGCCCCTCCGCCCGGCCCAGCCCAGCCCACCCAAGTGCAGTATCGATCGATCACTGTCACTTACAAAACACTAAACGCATAACTGCAGCGTTCACAGAGTCAGGCCTGATCCCTGCGATCGCTAACAGTTTTTTTTGTAGCATTTTGGTGAACTGGTAAGCACCAGCCCCAGGCAGCGTCAGATTAGCGCCAGTACCGCTAACACCCACGCACGCAGCATACGCCTCCCTTAGTGGTATAGTATCTGAACGGATCAATATCTGATCCGATCAGATCTATACTGGCGTCACCAGCAGTTTAGGGTTCCCAAAAACGCAGTGTTAGCGGGATCAGCCCAGATACCTGCTAGCACCTGCGTTTTGCCCCTCCGCCCGGCCCGGCCCAGCCCACCCAAGTGCAGTATCGATCGATCACTGTCACTTACAAGGCACTAAACGCATAACTGCAGCGTTCGCAGAGTCAGGCCTGATCCCTGCGATCGCTAACAGTTTTTTTGTAGCGTTTTGGTGAACTGGCAAGCACCAGCGTCCTAGTACACCCCGGTCGTAGTCAAACCAGCACTGCAGTAACACGTGGTGACGTGGCGAGTCCCATAAGTGCAGTTCAAGCTGGTGAGGTGGCAAGCACAAGTAGTGTCCCGCTGCCACCAAGAAGACAAACACAGGCCCGTCGTGCCCATAGTGCCCTTCCTGCTGCATTCGCCAATCCTAATTGGGAACCCACCGCTTCTGCAGCGCCCGTACTTCCCCCATTCACATCCCCAACCAAATGCAGTCGGCTGCATGAGAGGCATTTTTATGTCCTCCCGAGTACCCCTACCCAGCGAACCCCCCAAAAAAGATGTCGTGTCTGCAGCAAGCGCAGATATAGGCGTGACACCCGCTATTATTGTCCCTCCTGTCCTGACAATCCTGGTCTTTGCATTGGTGAATGTTTTGAACGCTACCATTCACTAGTTGAGTATTAGCGTAGGGTACAGCATTGCACAGACTAGGCGCCATTTCACAGGGTCTCCCAAGATGCCATCGCATTTTGAGAGACCCGAACCTGGAACCGGTTACCGTTATAAAAGTTAGTTACAAAAAAAGTGTAAAAAAAAAAAAATATGAAATAAAAAAAATAGTTGTTGTTTTATTGTTCTCTCTCTCTCTATTCTCTCTCTCTATTGTTCTGCTCTTTTTTACTGTATTCTATTCTGCAATGTTTTATTGTTATTGTTATTGTTATTGATTGTTATTGTTATTGTTATTGTTATTGTTATTATGTTTTATCATGTTTGTTTTTCAGGTGTGTAATTATTTACACTTTACTGTGCTTTATTGTTAACCATTGTTAACCATTTTTTTGTCTTCAGGTACGCCATTCACGACTTTGAGTGGTTATACCAGAATGATGCCTGCAGGTTTAGGTATCATCTTGGTATCATTCTTTTCAGCCAGCGGTCGGCTTTCATGTAAAAGCAATCCTAGCGGCTAATTAGCCTCTAGACTGCTTTTACAAGCCGTGGGAGGGAATGCCCCCCCCCCCCCCACCGTCTTCCGTGTTTTTCTCTGGATCTCCTGTCTCAACAGGGAACCTGAGAATGCAGCCGGTGATTCAGCCAGCTGACCATAGAGCTGATCAGAGACCAGAGTGGCTCCAAACATCTCTATGGCCTAAGAAACCGGAAGCTACGAGTATTTCATGACTTAGATTTCGCCGGATGTAAATAGCGCCATTGGGAAATTGGGGAAGCATTTTATCACACCGATCTTGGTGTGGTCAGATGCTTTGAGGGCAGAGGAGAGATCTAGGGTCTAATAGACCACAATTTTTTCAAAAAAGAGTACCTGTCACTACCTATTGCTATCATAGGGGATATTTACATTCCCCGAGATAACAATAAAAATGATTAAAAAAAAAAATATGAAAGGAACAGTTTAAAAGTAAGATTAAAAAAGCAAAAAAATAATAAAGAAAAAAAAAAAAAAAAAAAAAAACACCCCTGTCGCCCCCTGCTCTCGCGCTAAGGCGAACGCAAGCGGCGGTCTGTCGTCAAACGTAAACAGCAATTGCACCATGCATGTGAGGTATCACCGCGAAGGCCAGATCGAGTGCAGTAATTTTTCCAGTAGACCTCCTCTGTAAATCTAAAGTGGTAACCTGTAAAGGCTTTTGAAGGCTTTTAAACATGTATTTATTTTGTTGCCACTGCACGTTTGTGCGCAATTTTAAAGCATGTCATGTTTGGTATCCATGTACTCGGCCTAAGATCATCTTTTTTATTTCATCAAACATTTGGGCAATATAGCGTGTTTTAGTGCATTAAAATTAAAAAAAGTGTGTTTTTTCCCCAAAAAATGCGTTTGAAAAATCGCTGCGCAATTACTGTGTGAAAAAAAAAAATGAAACACCCACCATTTTAATCTGTAGGGCATTTGCTTTAAAAAAATATATAATGTTTGGGGGTTCAAAGTAATTTTTTTGCAAAAAAAAAAAAACTTTTTCATGTAAACAATAAGTGTCAGAAAGGGCTTTGTCTTCAAGTGGTTAGAAGAGTGGGTGATGTGTGACATAAGCTTCTAAATGTTGTGCATAAAATGCCAGGACAGTTCAAAACCCCCCCAAATGACCCCATTTTGGAAAGTAGACACCCCAAGCTATTTGCTGAGAGGCATGTCGAGTCCATGGAATATTTTATATTGCGACACAAGTTGCGGGAAAGAGACAAATTTTTTTTTTTTTTTTTTTTTTTTTGCACAAAGTTGTCACTAAATGATATATTGCTCAAACATGCCATGGAAATATGTGAAATTACACCCCAAAATACATTCTGCTGCTTCTCCTGAGTACGGGGATACCACATGTGTGAGACTTTTTGGGAGCCTAGCCGCGTACGGGACCCCGAAAACCAAGCACCGCCTTCAGGCTTTCTAAGGGCGTGAATTTTTGATTTCACTCTTCACTGCCTATCACAGTTTCGGAGGCCATGGAATGCCCAGGTGGCACGAAACCCCCCCCAAATGACCCCATTTTGGAAAGTAGACACCCCAAGCTATTTGCTGAGAGGTATAGTGAGTATTTTGCAGACCTCACTTTTTGTCACAAAGTTTTGAAAATTGAAAAAAGAAAAAAAAAAATTTTTTTTCTTGTCTTTCTTCATTTTCAAAAACAAATGAGAGCTGCAAAATACTCACCATGCCTCTCAGCAAATAGCTTGGGGTGTCTACTTTCCAAAATGGGGTCATTTGGGGGGGTTTTGTGCCACCTGGGCATTCCATGGCCTCCGAAACTGTGATAGGCAGTAAAGAGTGAAATCAAAAATTTTCACCCTTAGAAATCCTGAAGGCAGTGATTGGTTTTCGGGGTCCCGTACGCAGCTAGGCTCCCAAAAAGTCCCACACATGTGGTATCCCCATACTCAGGAGAAGCAGCTAAATGTATTTTGGGGTGCAATTCCACATATGCCCATGGCCTGTGTGAGCAATATATCATTTAGTGACAACTTTATGAAAAAAAAAAAAAAAATAAATAAAAAGTGTCACTTTCCCGCAACTTGTGTCAAAATATAAAATATTCCATGGACTCAATATGCCTCTCAGCAAATAGCTTGGGGTGTCTACTTTCCAAAATGGGGTCATTTTGGGGGGTTTTGTGCCACCTGGGCATTCCATGGCCTCCGAAACTGTGATAGGCAGTGAAGAGTGAAAGCAAAAATTTACACCCTTAGAAATCCTGAAGGCGGTGCTTGGTTTTCGGGGCCCCGTACGCGGCTAGGCTCCCAAAAAGTCCCACACATGTGGTATCCCCGTACTCAGGAGAAGCAGCTAAATGTATTTTGGGGTGCAATTCCACATAGGCCCATGGCCTGTGTGAGCAATATATCATTTAGTGACGACTTTTTGTAAATATTTTTTTTTTTTTTTTTTTTTGTCATTTTTCAATCACTTGGGACAAAAAAAATAAATATTCAATGGGTTCAACATGCCTCTCAGCAATTTCCTTGGGGTGTCTACTTTCCAAAATGGGGTCATTTGGGGGGGTTTTGTACTGCCCTGCCATTTTAGCACCTCAAGAAATGACATAGGCAGTCATAAACTAAAAGCTGTGTAAATTCCAGAAAATGTACCCTAGTTTGTAGACGCTATAACTTTTGCGCAAACCAATAAATATACGCTTATTGACATTTTTTTTACCAAAGACATGTGGCCGAATACATTTTGGCCTAAATATATGACTAAAATTTAGTTTATTGGATTTTTTTTATAACAAAAAGTAGAAAATATCATTTTTTTTCAAAATTTTCGGTCTTTTTCCGTTTATAGCGCAAAAAATAAAAACCGCAGAGGTGATCAAATACCATCAAAAGAAAGCTCTATTTGTGGGAAGAAAAGGACGCAAATTTCGTTTGGGTACAGCATTGCATGACCGCGCAATTAGCAGTTAAAGCGACGCAGTGCCAAATTGGAAAAAGACCTCTGGTCCTTAGGCAGCATAATGGTCCGGGGCTCAAGTGGTTAATATGGACTCCCTCTCCTACCATGGATCCCATTTACAAACGTCAATGTACTGTTTCAATGAACGTTACCCTAGCTATATGGCGTAAGTGCCTCAAAAACTTCCCTCTTAGTTCACCATGTTCACCCCTCATGAATGTCCTCTTCAACCCAAGGATCCCGGACAGCCTGTCCCTGGGTAGAGTTTTTCCATGGATAAATGCTTCCCTGTTTCAACTCAGGCATTTAATTCATCCAATCTTGCGCAGGCTCTGTACCATTGATAGTCTGCGCGAGAAATTTAAAATCCCAACACATTTATTCCACTTCTATTTACAGGTCAGACATCTCTTTTATTCTCATTCCCCACTCCAGACCCAAGACAAACCCACACCCTTTGAATACCTGTGTGCTCAATAACCCCAACAGCTACATCTAATATCATCTATGCATCATATCCTCCATGAGTCAACCCCTCTCACTGAGACATCTCACCTATATATGAGGAGATGGACTCAGTTGATAGTCAGACCCATTTCCTTACAGTTGTGGGATAGGATATGGTCGTCCACCTTTAGGTCCTCTAAATGTGTACTCCAGAGAGAAACGTCCATAAAGATCCTTATGCTTTGGTACAAAATGCCTGAAGTTATTCACAAATATGATCCCTCAATCCTGGCACATTGTTGGCGTTGTGGGACTGGTGTTGGTTCTCAATTCCACATTTTCTGGCAATGTTCTATGATCCAGCCCTTTTGGCATGAAGTGATGCAATTAATACAGAGAGTGGTGGATGTGTCCCTTCCGCTTGATCCTCTACATTATCTTTTAGGCCTCTCTTTTTCTGGTGTTACCAAAAAAGGCAATAGGCTGATTTCATGCATTCTTCTTGCTACCAAAAGGCTCATTCCATTATGTTGGCTGTTGAACACTCCCCCTCCGTAGTCTAGATTCTTACAATTAATAGCCAAGATTCGGAGGATGGAGTACTTGACGGCCTCTGTGCATGATAGCATTATTCAATTTAATAAAATCTGGGACCCCTGGGATTGATCGGAATATGGAACACCTCTGTTAACCTGTGCATTGTAAATGGCTTTCTTATGGTCTGTTCCCTATATATGAGTTGGTGCCCTCCCTTTCTTTACACCATAAATTTGCTTTTGTCTTTGTATCTGACCTCTTTTTTGCTAAATAGCTATTATCTATGAGTTGCTCTTGTTTTCTGATATGACATACAGGGCACACCTGTGCTCTGTATACATGGACACTTTTATTTGTACCTTTGTATTTAATACTATAGCCTATATCTGTATACGATCTGTAACACTGTTTTGTTTTTCCTATGAACAAAAATTTAATAAAAATTACAATTTAAAAAAAAATTAAGATAAAAACAAATAAAAAATAAAAAATAAGAATTAAAACTGAGAACATTTATATAATATAAAAAATAAAAATAAACATTTTTGTTTGAAGAAGAGCATTATGTTAAAACTCTAAAATACATTATTAATTATGGGTATTGGCTGAGAGTGATATTGAGAGATAATAGTTATTGGGGCGCCATCTACTGGTGGGACCTGTTCTATAGGAGAAAGCGCAATGATATATATATAACTTTATATATGTGGGCTGTTTATGACTAATAGTGGTTACTTACTGAGGAGGATCAAATTCGAGATTGGACAATATTGGCCATAGGGGTCCTGTGAAAAATAAGTATGAAGGAATTGGTATATGTGGTAATGAAAAGGTAGATCAAAAAAAATTATGAGGGTATTATATGTATGTATATAGAGTATCTCACAAAAGTGAGTACACCCCTCACATTTTTGTAAATATTTTACTATATCTTTCCATGTGACAACACTGAATATATGACACTTTGCTACAATGTAAAGTAGTGAGTGCACAGCTTGTATAACAGTGTGAATTTGCTGTTCCCTCAAAATAACTCAACACAGCCATTAACGTCTAAACTGCAACAAAAGTGAGTACGCCCCTAAGTGAAAGTGTCCAAATTGGGCCCAATTAGCCATTTTCCCTATCTGGTGTCATGTGGCAAGGTCTACCCCCCCCCCCAAAAAAAAATTGCCACCAGCTGCCACTGATATATAGCAAAGTTGGCTGTGCCCTGGATGTGCAGGTAGAATTTACTGTCAAATTGGAAATAGTTGTGCGTGAGACAGTAATGGGTCACATCTGGGATGAATTGGGCCTGTTCTGTGTTAAAGAGGGGATCTAGAGAAAGGAAGTGTTCTACTGCTTGGAGTCCCCCCTCATGTGGAATCGAGGTGTACAAGGAGGCAACATCAAGGGACACCCACAGGTAGGTAATTTTCCAGGGGTAGGTTGTAAAGATGTCCAGAAGGTGGATGCTGCCGTGGCAACAAAGTTGAGCCCTTTGCTTAATAAGGAAGTTCCTACAGGGGATAGTATGTGTGTGGACAAATTGAAGATCTTTATAGTCTGCAGAGTTTGTGCTTTCTAAGGATTCCTGTGTTTTTCCCCTCTTCTTAGTTACATAGTAGGTGAGGTCGAAAAAAGACGCAAGTCCATCAAATCTAACCTATGTGTGTGATTACATTGTATTACATTGTATATCCCTATATGTTGTGGTCGTTCAGGTGCTTATCTAATAGTTTTTTGAAACTATCTATGCTCCCCGCTGAGACCACCACTTGTGGAAAGGAATTCCACATCCTTCCCGCTCTTACAGTAAAGAGCCCTGTACGTAGTTTAAGGTTAAACCTCTTTTCTTCTAATTTTAATGAGTGGCCACGTGTCTTGTTAAACTCCCTTCTGCAAAAAAGTTTTATCCCTATTGTGGGGTCACCAGTACGGTATTTATAAATTGAAATCACATCCCCTCTCAAGCGTCTCTTCTCCAGAGAGAATAAGTTCGCAACCTTTCCTCATAACTAATATCCACCAGACCCTTTATTAGCTTAGTTGCCCTTCTTTGTACTAGCTCCATTTCCAGTACACCCTTCCTGAGGACTGGTGCCCAGAACTGGACAGCGTACGGCCGGACCAGAGTCTTTTAGAGTGGGAGAATTATCGTTTTATCTCTGGAGTTGATCCCCTTTTTAATGCATGCCAATATTCTGTTTGCTTTGTTAGCAGCAGCTTGGCATTGCATGTCATTGCTGAGCCTATCATCTACTAGGACCCCCAGGTCCTTTTCCATCCTAGATTCCCCCAGAGGTTCTCCCCCAGTGTATAGACTGCATTCATATTTTTGCCACCCAAATGCATTATTTTCAATTTTTCTGCATCAAACGTTATTTGCCATGTAGTTGCCCACCCCAATAATTTGTTCATATCTTTCCACAAGGTTTCCACATCCTGCGGAGAAGTTATTGCCCTGCTTAGCTTAGTCTGCAAATACAGAGATTGAACTGTTTACCCCATCCTCCAGGTCAATTATGAACAAAATAAATAGGATTGGTCCCAGCACAGAACCCTGGGAGACCCCACTACCCACCTCTGACCATTCCAAGTACTCCCCATTTATCACCATTTATCGCCCTTGTTTTCAATCAATGTACTCACCCTATGGTCCATGCCAACGGACCTTATTTTGTACAGTAAACTTTTATGGGGAACTGTGTCAAATGCTTTTGCAAAATCCAGATACACCACGTCTATGGGCCTTCCTTTATCTAGATGGCAACTCACCTCCTCATAGAAGGTTAATAGATTGGTTTGGCAAGAACGATTCTTCATGAATCCATGCTGATTACTGCTAATGATTAGGGATGAGCTTTCTGTTCGAGTCGAACATGAGTTTGACTTGAACATTGGCTGTTCGCCCGTTTGTCGAAAACCAAACATTATGGGCCATTCGCGCCAAATTTGAGTGGCACGTAACAGCCCATAATGCACTGAGGGAGCGCAGTGCATTGCTTTATGATGATTGGCAAAAAGCATGCACCGTGACCTGCATGCTTTGGCCAATCCCAGTGCTCTAAGCTAAGAGAGCCAATATTGGCCAGAGGCAGGGTGCCTTTTCGCCAATCATGGCTCAGGGGGACTAAGTCCACGCTCCATACTATATAAGGCTGCCTGCACGTTGGCCCCAAGTAGTGTGTTGTTGGTGTGGACGGAGAGAGAGTGTCATATATATATATATATAGATATATAGATATATAGATATATATATAGATAGATATATAGATGAGATATATATATATATATATATATATATATATATATATATATATGGTGTACTGTTATACTTCAGGCAGGCAGGTTATTCAGTTAGCTGCAGTGTATTTAATATATATAAACAGACAGTCTCATATATATAAATATATATATATATATATATATATATATACACTCCATACAGTTTAGCTATATCTGGCTGCAGGCCTTTCCTGGTGTAATTTTTCTAATATACTTCTGACAGGCAGGTTATTTAGTTAGCTCAGCTGCAGTGTATTTTATATATATACAGACAGTCTTTATATATATATATATATATATATATATATATATATTTATGGTTGGAGCCCTATGTCCGATATGGACATAGATAACATTTATAGTTAACATAGGACTTACCATCGGAAATAGACCTGGAAGTGTGGACTTACCATATGAAATGGACCTGAAAGTGTGCCTTGGTCTAATGGCCGGTATGCCAAAATAAGGGGGCAAAAACATTCAGGTAGGGGTATAATATTTTATTGTTTTTCAGTTATTCATTGAGCCAATTTGGAAAATGCCTGTGCCATCTCTACTTGAGGATTGGGGATATACCGGGCGAAGCAGGCTGATTTCCACCTGCCTAGTCTTTTGACGACGTGGTCTGGGAGCCCATGGCAGGATGCTGCGGAGGCTGCTCCGATACGAAAGGAGTGTCCAGAGTACTGACTCAGGTTAAGGTGAAGATTGCGGAGAAGTATCCTTATGTGTTTCACAAACTGACAGGCACTTAAAGGTTTAACTGGGAATGGTAGAAGAGGACTGGTGTCCAGTTGTTCAGGCAGGAGTGACAGGAGACGGTTGAGTACGGTGACTGGACACCAGCTGTTATTGGTTTTGTAGAGGTGAATGTCCACTCCAGAGCCTGTTTGCTGGGTTTTAGAAACCTCGAGGTAAAGGATGAAATGGTCTTGGTAGCGAACCAAGTGCCGTCTGCATAGTACTTGGTCTGCGGGGTTGTTGCAGGTGAACTCGCCAGGTCGCAAGAACCTGTAGTAAGCCAAATATATGGCTGCTTGTAGGACCGTGCTGGGAAGCAGACCGAATGGAGAAGTAGCCAGACATATCCCTGAAGATGGGCCCCGTAATGGGTAAGCGCTTGGTGCTGATCACTGGTTGTTGTTTCTGAATGCCCCTTAGGATGGCTCGTATAGCGTGTGATGAGAACAGTGAAGATTTTGCGGGGTCTTCAAGAGTCAAGAAATGTTGTATGCCGGCTAGGTATAGCCGAATGGTATTGTAAGATAAGGCCAGCTGAGTGTGGCAGTATGAAATGAAGGCCAGTACCTGTTTGACATCTGTTTGTCCTTTGCAGCAGGGTGTCAGGAATTTATTGAATGCCTTCCAAGCTGTCTGGTAGGCTTTGAGTGTGTTATGAGAGAGTGAGTGATTGATGAGCTGCGTTGCTCCTTGTAAATGTTGAACTAGTCCAGGGTCAGCTGTGACCAGACAGGGATAGGGGCCAACACTGGATCGGCTCCGGGAACCTGTTTGAAAAAGGAGGTGTAATTAAAACGTGACAGTGCGTCAGCAGCTAAATTGTATCTGACTGGAATAAATGAACAGTGGATGTTAAACTGATGCTGTAAAGACAGTTGTACCAATCTGCGCAGGAAGGACATGACTGCTAGGGACTTGGACCTGCCTTTGTTGATGATGTCTGCCGTGGCCTGATTGTCGGTGGTGAAGACCACGGTTTGCCCTGTCCAATGGTGACCCCAGAGCTATGCAGCTGCCACTATGGGATAGAGTTCAAAGAGGGAAGATGTTCGGGTAAAGCCGGGTATCAACAGTATCTGTTGAGGACAGGGTCCTGAAAACCATTGGTGGCCAAAAATTGCCGTGAAACCTGTGGTGACCTGTCTGTCACCACCTGGGGTGAAAGGGCCGAACCCATGGGTATAAATAGGGATAGGCCATTCCAGGCGGACAGGAATTCCTCCCACATAGATAGGTCCGCTATTGCTGCAGAGTCTAGATTTAGGATCTGATCGGGGTCTTGTGTTTCTGACAGGAATCTCAGCAGACATGACACGAAGGTGTGGCCTTGTGGAATAATTTGCATGGCGAAATTAAGCATTCCCAGGAGAGATTGCAACTGCTTTTTGGTACACCCCTTATTGTGGGTGAATTTGTGAAGGACCGCCCTAATGCGGGTTAGTTTGTCGAGGGGGAGACTGGCCTGCATAGTGCAGGTGTTTAAGTTGACCCCGAGAAAGGTGATGTTGTGTGCTGGGCCATCGACTTTGTGCTCGGCGATGGGAACATTGAGATTTCCGAATACCACTCTGAGTTTGTCGAGGTCTCCTGGGGGCCTGCTGGGAGGTACTATTAGTAGGAAGTCATCCAGGTAATGGATGACTTTTTGGCACTGAGCCTTGTGTAAGAGTATCCAAGCGAGGGACTGAGCGAATGTGTCGAAGAGCCAAGGGCTACTCTTCGAACAAAGGTCAGTTTTGTAGCAAAATAATATGCCTCCTTCCACTTGATGCCATGCCAGCACCAAAGGGATGGGTGGATAGGCAGGAGCTTGAAGGCATCCGAGATGTCGGCTTTGGTGAGCCAGGCACCTGTACCTGCTTTGATGACTGCTTGGATTGCCATGTCCATGGAGGAATATTTTAGGGAGAATTCTTCGGAGGGGATCAGGGAATTGAGACTGGGAATGTGGGAAGAATGAGGCGCAGACAGGTCGTACACTAAACGTAATTTATTTGTGAACTTGCCCTTGACAAGCCCAATAGGGCTGACTCTCCAAGTGCTGAAAGGGGGCTGAGTGAAGGGGCCTATAACGAACTCTCAGTCAACTTCTGCCTGTAAGAGCCGATCTATGGCTTGTTCGTCAATGGCCGCTGAACGAAGATTCCCACATTCGTAGGTACTGTGGTGTAAAGAAATGAGGCCGGTGTGAAACCCTACTGTGAACCCCTGGATAAGGTAGGTGGCCAGGGAGGGGGTGGGGTGTGAGGTGAGGTAGAGTCCTAGCCACCAGACATTGATCCGGCTTAGTCATGCCCTCTTTTGTTGTTTAACTTCGCACAAGTTTCTTGGGTGCACTCTTTGGCATAAGGTGCAGATGTGGAGTAGGCGGCACTGACTGAAGTTGCAGGACCCATAGTTGTAATTATTGCAGGTGGTTGCCCCTCCCACGGTTCGGACTGGGCGTCCGAATTTGTCCACCTGAGGTATTTGTTCAGGGGCCGACTGACCCTGAAGTGCACCGGAGGTAGGGGGGAATTCGAAGGGACGTATGATTGTCGCATTAGCGCACCAGGTGGCAGTGTGAGTGGAGGACTGGCAAATCGCACACAGGGTTGAGCGTAAGCCGGCAAAATGGTGGCAGAACAGCTCTGTGTCCATGAGACTCCAGTTTATTGTTGTTTGAAATTGTGTGAGCCTGGCTGCCGCCTTTGCGGAAAAGGAACGGTGGTAGTCGTAAAAAGAAAATTCTCCATACTTGTAGCCCAAGTCTACTACCGTATGGAGGTACAAGTCCAGCTCTTCCCTTCTGCTGGGAGCGGCTAAACATAGGACATCTCTCAGCATGCCAAAGGCCAGGGTGAACTCTGGGACAGATAACTTCTGGTTCAGTCTGGGGTCTTTGGCTTTAAGGACCACGATATGTCACCCCAGGTATAGGCCTTATTTTCTGCCAGATCGTGGACAGAAATCAGGAGAAAGGTCAGGTTGACGTCCCTGCCGTCCAAGATGTCATTCCTGATGCTGGTTGGCACCAAATGGGAGGAGTAGACAATGGGGCTCCAGCCTGTGGTA